>ML662466.1:1126937-1303671 GCA_007570785.1 Antilocapra americana
CTTAAAGCTCAACATTCAGAAAACTAAGATCATGGCATTCAGTCCCATCACTTCATGGCTGATAGATGGGGAAATAGTGGAAACAGTGGCTGGTTTTATCTTTTTGGGCTCCAAAATCACTGCAGAGGGTGATTGCAGCCATGAAATTAAAAGATGCTTTCTCCTTGGAAGTAAAGTTATGACCAACTTAGACAGCATATTAAAAAGCAGAGAAATTATTTTGCCAGGAAAGATCAATCTCATCAAGGCTATGATTTTTTCCAGTGGCCATGTATGAGTGAAAATTGGACTATAAAGAAAGCTGAGCACAGAAGAATTGATGTTTTTGAACTGTGGTGTTGGAGAAGAATATTGAGAGGTGCTGGGAACCATCAGGATGCCCCCTTGCTTGGATGACAAGGTCACAAGTCTAAGAAGAAAACTGCAAAGTGGACTTTCTTTATCAGGGCATCCAGGGCAAGGCCCTTCCTGGTATTTTTCTTGGGAGTTCTGTTCATGCTCAGAACATTAGCTCATCTCAGTAGGTCAGTCCCAGTTAGAAAGAATTTGTCCTGAGATAATTCCCCTGGACCTTATCGACCAGAGGATCTGGGAAGATGAGCCCCCTTCCCCGGGGAAAACGGACGGATGGGACTTAGGAATGCTCATAACTATAACCAGAATAGTTGGAGACATTGATTGCTTTAGGATAGTGTAGACATAGGAATGCATTATAGTAGTTATATAAGTTTAATAGGGTTTTATTGCTAAAGCAGTGCTGCTAGACTGTCTCACTGTCCACTTTCCTTGTAAGAACTGGAGTGTCAGAACAGAATGAGACAGGTGGTAGAGTTGCTAGAGCAGAAAGAGTTTCAAGCCTAGCCCTTCCCTCAAACCTCCACACAGCTGCACCTGATAAGATGAAGTATTCTGAAGACAACCAAATAGTAAATATATTATTGTTAAATCTGATTATGCAGAAATCTGACTTCTGCAAGGGGAATGTTTCGATGATAGATTGGGGAATAAGTTCAATGATAAGATTGCTGTGAAAGATAGAAAATAAAATATTGTATAGAATGACAGGTGATGTAATAGGGATATTTTTTGGCTATAAAACTGTAAACAAACAACAATAAACGGGAGACTGCTCCATCAACACATTGACTCAGCTCAGTACTTTGCTGACGTCACTTACCCCTCAAGACCCCTGAACCTGCTAGGGCTGGACCCTGGCAGAGAGTTGCTTGGAATGCAAGGAGATCCAATCAGTCCATTCTAAAGGAGGTCAGTCCTGGGGTGTTCAATGGAAAGACTGATATTAAAGCTGAAATCTACTTGATGTGAAGAGCTGACTCCCTTGTAAAGACACTGATGCTGGGAAGAATTTAAGGCAGGAGGAGTAGGAGAGGATGAGATGGTTAGATGACATCACTGACTCAATGACCATGAGTTTGGGTAAATGCCGGGAGTTGATGATGGACAGGGAGGCCTGGCATGTTGTCTTTCACGTATTTGAAAAGAGTTGGACACAGTTTAGCCGCTTAGCTGTATTGAACTGAACTGCCTACAAAGTAGAAGACTTAGGTTCTATCCCTGGGTTGGGAAGGTTCCCTGGAGAAGAAAATGGTAACCTACTCCAGTACTCTTGCCTGGAGAAAATCCTATGGGCAGAGGATCCTTGTAGGCTACAGTCCATGGGGTCGAAAAGAGTAGGAGATGACTGAGCGACTTTACTCACGTCCAGATTAAAAAAAATATTAACCCAGCTCAGGGAATTTAGTTTAAAACAAACAAGTGAGAAAAAAAAAAAAAAAAAACGGGAAATTCCCCAGTGGTCCAGTGGTTAGGATTTTGTGCTTTGTCTGCCGAGGGCCTGCCTTCATTGCTGCACAGGGAACCAAGATGGCACAAGCCACACGAGGAGGCCAGAAAAACAAACCAAAACAGCCATTATGTTGAGAAAAGAAAGGTTCACATATTGAGAGGTCTGCAGAAGTCAATCTGCTGAAAGGAAAGTTAACTTGAATGTTCTTCCAACTCAAACAGACTAGGACACGTACCCTTGTATAACTGCATTAAATACTAAAAGTAAAGGACAAATGGCAGTTGGAAGGTGAAGTCTTTCCTGGTGGGCCCTGGGGCTAGGAATCCACCCACCTATGCCTGGGACACGAGTTCAATCCCTGGGCTGGGTAGATTTCACCTGCTATCATGGGGCAACAAAGCTCGGGGGCCACAACTACTCAGCCCGTGGTTCCTTGACAAGAGAAGCCACTGGGGTGACAAACCCAAGCATCACACCTAAGGAGTAGCCCCCTACTTTGCCACAACTGGAGAAAGCCTATGCAAAAATGAAGAGCCAGTGTAACCAAAACTAAAGTCATTTTTTTTTTAATGTTATTGATGCAGTGTGAAAAATGCAATGGATGGTTCAGAGGACAATACACAGTCCAGCAGCTGTCTATATACTAAAGACGGAATGGCCTTTAGTCAATAATCAGAGAAGGATGACTCATGGCTCATATGTCCTGTCACATGCTATTGTCTCTGGTAGGCCAGGGAAATAGCCAACCTTGGACTTCCCTCCCATTGAAGCCATTGCACCTCTTACAAGACAATAAAACTCCATGCATGGCAACTTGCCTACACTGCTCCAGTATTTCATTCCAAAGAGCTGAGGTAACATTTGAACTTTTTTTTTTTTTTTTTTTGCTAAAATTCCTGAAATCTAGCATCCAAAGACCCACTTGAAACTATCTGGTACTGATTGTTTTCTTTTTTTCTATTTTTTTTTTCATGTGAGCTATTTTAAATGTCTTTACTGAATGTGTTACAGCACTGCTTCTGTTATTTATGTCCTGAGTTTTTGGTGGTGAGGCATGTGGGATCTTAGCTCCATGACCAGGGACCAAACCCATACCTCACATAGCGGAAGGCCAAGTGTTAACCACTGGGCAATCAGGGAAGTTCCAATGGTATCTCTTATTTAATAAATAGGTACCTATTATTAGATACCTATTATTTAATAAATTTCCACCACCTCATTGAAACAGAGAATTAAAGTAGCTACAATTTACTGCTAATATCTAAGTGCCTTTGTTCATTTGGATTCATGTTTAAAATATTAATTAAAAAGCAGCTCTGTTTGCAAAGTGCCTTGGGGCTTCCAAGGTGGTGCTAGTAGTCAAGAACCCACCTGTCAATGCTGGAGACAAAAGAGATGCATGTTTGACCCCTGGGTCAGGAAGATCCCCTGGAGGAGGGAACAGCAACCCACTGCAGTATTCCTGCCAGGAGAATCCCATGGACAGAGGAGCCTGAGGTCTACAGTCCATTGGGTCTCAGAGAGTCAGACACAACTGAAATGACTTATTGCTCATTTTCAAAGTGTGTTAGACTGGGTGTATTGTGGTCTCCCCAGAGAAGACAGTGATTGCACCAGTGCGAGCAAGGCTCCTCTAAGCGGAAAGTGAGATGAGAGTATTTCCTGCCATATCTGGGAAACAAGGATGGCACAGCCACCTATTCAAGCCTTCCAAATGTAAATGTCTGAGCCAATCCTGTCTCCTGAATCTGACTTCTCTAATTCTTCTTGATGGTGTCCTGAGGGAACATGGGTGATTATTTTAGACACATGCATCTAAGCTGTCCTCAAACTTTCTCCACCATAAAGCCAGATCTGGGCAGACAGACAGAGGGGACCAAAGAGCAAATGCCCGCCTGCACAGACATCCAGGAGACCACCCTGATGCATCTAGAGGTCACACCTCTGTTTAGAAGCTCTACTTGATGTATCTTTTCTCCCCCAATTCCTTTTCACTCACTTGTCTACCCACATGGGATATGAAAAGCTACTCCTACAGTTTTCATCCTTGGTGTGGCTTTGTCTATCCACAACAAGATAGATCATCATCATGTGAAAAACACAGTAAGGTACCCCCAGGTATCAAGTCTGCAGAGACCAACCTGTAGTCCTCCACCCAGACAGGCTTCCCAAACTCTGGCACAGGACCTTGGGCTGGAGTCTTCCAAGCCCTGGTTCAGGAGCCAAGGAAGATATTAATTTTTACAACATACAAACACATGCAACTGCTCATTTTGAGACACATCCTGAAGATGATGACGACAATGCTAGGGGAGAGATTTCATTTACATGGGGGAAGGTCTTGGCAGGTTTTTAAAACAATGGTTTTAGTTATTTTTCTGCCCGTCTCTGCTGAGCTACTTGCAAGAGCAATGGTTCCTTGTGACTAATACATTTGTGAACCAACTGCACATCCACAGACTATCATTCAAAGTGCTGACAGTCCCACAGGAAAAAAAATTTAAAAAAAAAAAGTAAATTCCCTGGTGGTCCAGGAGTTAGCATCCTGTGCATTTACTGGTGTGGAAAGTGAAAGTCTATCAGTCGTGTCAAAGTCTTTGTGACCCCAAGGATTGTATAGGCCACAATACTGAAGTGTGTAGTCTTTCCCTTGTCTAGGGGATATCCCCAACCAAGGGAATGAACCTAGGTCTCTTGAACTGCAGGCAGATTCTTTACCAGCTGAACCACCAGGGAATCCCTCACTGCCATGGCCCAGGGTTCAATTCCTGGTAGGAAAACTCAGATCCTGAAAGTTATACAGCGCTGTCAAAAAAAAAAAAAAAACACACACACACAACACGAAACTACCATATGATCCAACAATCCCACTCTTGGGGATAGTGTACAGAAGAGATGAAGACTCTTATTTGAAACCACAGAGTTGAACACAATTGAAGTGACTTAGAAACAGCAGCAGCTAATTTGAAAAGATATATGGACCCCAATAATAGCACTATTTACAACAGCCAAGGCATAGAAGCAACCTAAATGTCCATCAGGAGATGAATGGATAAAGAAGATGTGCTACACACACACACAGTGGAATATTACTCATCCATGAAAAAAGAATGAAATGATGCCCTTTGCAGCAACATGGATAGATTTGGAGATCAACATACTAAAATGACATAAGTATGACAGAGAAAGATAAATGCCATGTGATATCACTTATATGTGGAATCTTTAAAAATGATACAAACAGACTTATAAAACAGAAACAGACTCACAGATATATAAAGCAAAATTATGATTACAACAGGCCATAGTAGTGATAAATTTGAAGTTTGGGATTTACAGATACACACTAGAATAAATATAAACAACAAGGACCCACTGTATAGCACAGGGAACTATATTCAATATCTTATAATAATCTATATGTATAATTGAATTCCTGTGTTGTACACATGAAACAGTGTAAAGCAACTGTACTTCAATTATAAAATATCTAACCCTAACCAACCATCCCCTGGGGCAAGAAAAGGTAACTCACTCCCGTATTTTTGCCTGGGAAAGTCCATAGGCAGAGGAGGCTAGTGGGTTACAGTCAATGCGGTGGCAGAATTGGACACAACTGAATATACACAGATACAATCACCTGTGTTTGAAAAGCACACAATACACCTTGGGCATCTATTTATAACATAAAGAACAATGATTAGGGAATGACCCAGTGAACCCTACTACATTATTGGTGGAAATGTAAATTGGTACTGTCAGAATGGAGAACAGTATGCAGGTTCCACCTAAAACTAAAAAAGCTACCACACGGCCCTGCAATCCCCCTCTTGGGCATATATCCAGAAAAAATATGATTTGAAATTTCATATGAAAAAATATGACGTGAAATATTCATTGCCACACTATTTACAACAGGCAAGACATGGAAGCACCCTAAATGTTCATTGACAGACACATATGGTACATGTATACAACAGAAGATTAACTGGTCCTTAAAAAGAATGAAACAATACCATTTATAGTCAGAGAAAGAAAAAAAATTCATATGATATTGCTTATATGTGGAATCTAAACAAAATGGTTCAAATAAACTGATTTACAAAACAAAACAGACTCACAAACTTAAGAGAATGAACTTACCAGGGAAAAGGTTGGGAGAGGGACAGACTGACTGGAAGTTTGGGATGAACATGTACACACAGCTATATTTAAAACAGATACAAGGACCTATTGTATGGCCCAGGGAACTCTTCAGCATTCTACAGTAGCCTAAATGGGAAAATAATTTGAAAACAACAGAAACATGTACATTTATATAGAGTCACTTTGCTGTATACATGAAACTAATGCATTATTATTAATCAACTATGCTCCAATATTAAAAAGAAAAAAAGAAAGAAAGAAAGGCTCCTCTGTCACCAGGAAGACACACAAACAATAATGCACACAAGGAAAAATAGAAATGTGCAGATAATAACACAAAGAAGTTCAGCTCTACTAGTCACCAAGGAGATGCAGGTCAACAATGAAACAGATTTGCCTGTCAAGTCACAGAATTTAAAAAAAGCTATTTGTTTCTTTTACTGCCTGGGGTCTTCGCTGAGGCATGCAGGATCCTCTGTCACTATTCATGGGCCCTCCAGTTGTGGTGTACAGGCTTAGTTGCACTGAGGTACGTGGCACTCAGTTCCCTGACCAGGGATTGAACCCATGTCCCTTGGCAATCCAAGGCAGTTTCTTAACCCACGGACAACCAGGGGTGTCCCAAGTCACAGAGCTTTTAAAATGTCTACCATGGACGAGGTTTTGGGAGAAGCTGGCCTGGATAAGGGGCCTGGTATTGGGGTATAAAAGAGACCCACCTGCTGGAGGGCAACTTGCAGTAGGGCACATTTTCCAAAAGACTGTTTGGCAATTCCATGTTCAGACTGTCCTGCTAAGGAAATTAGTAAGAGCAGGCGTATTTCACCTGCAATATGTCTACTTCAATATTATTTCCCATTGGGAAGACTGGCAACATCCCTACAAATCCATGGTGTTCCCACTGGGCAGCCAGATCTTAAGAGTGCCAGGCACCACAGACATACAAGGAAATGTGATCACATGTCCCAAAAGGGACACACTGCTCTTTCTGGATGTGACACTGGAGACAATTATCACTGCCTTCCTTCTGTTTTCTAGAACTTCCATATATTGTTATATCTTATTTACTTAAATTTTGGGGGGGGGTCACACAGCTTGGCATGTGGTATCATAACCCCTCAACCGGGGATCAAAAATATTCTTGTTTGCAGTGAAAGACAAGATTCTTAACCACTGGGCTGCCAAGGAAGTCCCTCTGTTTTTAACAAAAATGCTCTAATATTAGGAAATGTTATTGAAGACTATATCACAGCCTAGGGAGTCATACCCTCCCCGCCCCCAGATAAGTCTAAATCCTGGCTCTTGAAAACAAATCTCAAGCTTATGAAATAAGGAATAACTTTTTAATTCTAGTAAACATTGTGGGAAAAGATATTAAAATACAGTTAGGGCTTTCCTGGTGGCTCAGACAGTAAAGAATCTGCCTGCAATACGGGAGACCTGGGTTTGACCCCTGGAAGATTCACTGGAGAAGGGGATGATAACCGACTCCAGTATTTTTGCCTGGAGAATCCACTGAACAAAAGAGCCTCACAGGGGGCTACAGTTCATGGGCTCACAAAGAGTCAGACACCATTGAGCAACTAACACTTTCATTTTCAAAATAGTGTTAACATCTCTGTAAATTAAAAGAAAAGTATGTGCTTTAAGCATCTCCCTTTTAGCACAATGCAGGTGACCCCCAATTTTGAAAATACCATATCTCAGAATATTGTCTGATTGTTATTCAGCTGAACCATATTTAGAAACAGGTTATTTACTCAGTAAGTTTCAGGTATTTATTGTATATGGAACTTTTACTTTATTCCTCTATGTCTATCAATCATATGGATTTATGTGTGCATCAGTACATACACATATACTTATACGCTTATGTGAATACATGTATAATATACATGCATGTGTGTATACATACAAATGAGGATGTGTCTGTATGTACACAGGTTTAATACCTTCCTTGAATTTCCAGTTATTCTACTTAAAAAAAATTGCACACTTTGTTATTATTATTATTATTGTTATTCTGGCTGAGTAACAGGCATGTGAAATCTCAGTTGCCTGGCCAGGGACTGAACCTACACCCTTGCCTTGGAAGGCAAAGTCCTAACCACTGGACCACCAGGGAAGTCCCATTATTATTTTATTTTGAAAGGCTTCCAAATATGTTTAACAGCCCACTGGCTGGGCTTTGTAACAGTCCTTAAATAGCACGGGGCATATAAAATTGCACTCAAGAGAACTTCATTTGACAGCAGCTAACTTGATCACAGAACACCTAAGTAGGTGTATCTGGCAACCACACTTCCAATGCATCAAGAACCTTCTGTAGACAGAAAATCCAAGTCTGCTGACAAGAACCATTTTATCTATAAACGGATCTCAAAGATAATACACATGAGTGTGTGTGTGTGATATATACGTCTTCACTCACATGAATATTGGTAGCAAATGACCACAACAAGATAATCCACAAATCTGGATGTGTTACATAAGGGAAATTTTAAGCTCCTGGCTTCTCTTCCCGAGAATCAAAAATGATCATGGCTAAATGAGTCCTTAGAAAACATTTAATTCCAACTCCCTATTTCATGGATGAAGAAACAGAAAATCACATCCACGCAGGCTTTGGACCCGTGTCTGCAGTCTCTTATATCCGTATCTCTCTCACTGCCCTCGAAACCCATGCAGCAATTCCTCTGCACTGCACTGCTGGTGCACTGGCTGTGAGACATGACAGAGAGTAAGAGATCAGGTCTGAAATCCAATACAGGTTAACACACAGCCCATTTCATCACCCGAGGTGCTAGGAGCCAGCAGGAATCCCCACCCACATGAATGTCCAGCCACACAGCATATGAAGTCTCCCCATTAAGAAGTCATGTGAATCCACACTGCTGTATTTGCAGTGGATGACCAACAAGGACCTGATGTGCAGCACAGGAACTCTGCTCAGTGTCAGCAGTCTGAATGGGAGGGGGGCTTTTGGGGGAGAATGGGTACAGGTATATTTATGGCTGAGTACCTTTGCTGACCACCTGAAATCATTGTTAATCAGCTTATACTCCCATACAAAATAAAAAAGCTACACACACACATACACAGAAGCTATGTGAATCCACTCGCTTGAGCTCCTGTTTGCTTCCTGTAAAGTGAACATGTACTCCACATTGTGAGGTTCAAGACACATAGGTGAGAAGCTTTTGTGAACCTCTAAGGAACAAATCCTGAGGATTCTCAGAGTCTTTACAGGTAAAAAAAGAAATAACTTCAGGGTCTCATCAGACATCCAGGGATGTATACAGGCCCTCCGAGAAATAACTTGTCTGTTGAACCTACTGGAAGGACAGTCAGAAAATACGACTGGCCATGGACCAGGGGGAGATAGGCTCATCCTGGTGGACACAAAATACCAACTCTTGTTCCTAATGCTTCCCCACCTACACCTTGCTAAATTTTAATGTGTACAAGAAGAAGATAATTCAAGGCAATGAAGAGTAAAGCAAATGCATGCTGAGGGTTACATGGAGTCTTAGCTCCCCCAACCTGCAAAACCCCAATGGGGCTGGGAGACGGTTCAGTTTATGCCAAATACCCACCAGTCAGCATACATTTCCAGGGTCATGTGTCACCCCAGCAGGGCAAGACAAGCCTTATCCAATCTGTATGGTCAACTCCAATATGGATGGTGATTTCTAACCCCTTTAAAAAAATTTGTTAGTTTTTATTGGAGGATAATTGCTTTATGTTGAATACAGAAGTAATACAGAACATTGTATTAGTTTTGGCTGTACAACAGTGAAAATAAGCCATACTTATACCTATATGCCCTCCCTCTTGAACCACCCTCATGTCCCCCATCCCACCCCTGTAGGTCATCAAAGAACATAGAGAGGATCGCCTTGTGTTAAACGGTAGCTGTCTATTTTATCCATGGTACTGTATATATGCTAACGCTCCTTTAATAAACATTTTTCTGTGTTTTGTGTTTTGTTCATGTATTCATGAGTGACAATATCCCTTCAAATATTTTTTCTGTAAAGGGTATATGTTTTTTGGGTTCATGAATGTGTGTGTGTGTGTGTGTGTGTGTGTGAGAAAGACAGAAAGGATGAAATGTCTTTCCACTATATTTGACAGAAACAAGCACAGAGAAATTCCAGTTTCTACCATCTGGAAAATATACTTCTGCAATGTAATAATGAAAAAAATTACTTCTAATATGTACCCTCAAAGATTCTGGTTTCCAGGGGAAAAGAAACTATGTCCATCCTATCACGAGACTGTAGATGTCAGGCGAGTGTATGCTTCTCAGTTCTGTCTCATCACAACAATGATTTGGAGTGACAGACATTGAAGCCCTCAGTGGGTCATAGCTCTCAGGTCTTGGACAGACTGAGTTATAGCTCTCAGGTCTAGAACCGACCATGTTATAGCTCTTAGATAAATCAGTGTTACAGCTTAGCATTATAGCTCTATTTTATTTAGAAGATGATAGCAGACGAATCTATCCTCGCAGCTTGAGTGTATGCTGATCCAAAGGCATGAAGAAAACACTGCAGCATGCAAGGGAGAGAGAGAGAGGGAGAGAGTGCTTTGGCTCCTCTTTCATATGTTGTTGTTTTTTTTTTTCCCCTCCTCCGGGCCTGTCCTATGCAAATTGGGCTAGTCAGGCTACCTGAAGTCCTCATTCAGGTCCTCAGACCTTCCTTTGACTTTCCTTGTTCTATTTTCACTGGCTTTTCCCTTCTTTGTCTTCTAGCCATTGACATTTTGGATTCCTATTTCCTATTCTAACTACCTAACAATACCATTAATCAAAACTCAACCCAATCTTTCATTTACTTTATGACAGGGTAACACATCATTTTCTTTTTTTTTTTTCATTTTGTAGGTCTTTAGACAATGTATACGGCTGCAGGTTTTTCATTATGAATGCTGCCAGGTAGCTTTCTGAAAACTTTACTTCAGACCCCTTTTCCTCTTGACGATTCACCTAGGCATGACTACCACTTCTGTCATGATCCACTTCAGGGAAAACGGCATCTTCCCACCACACACACCGAAGTGTGCTTGAGCAAAGCAAAAATATATTTATAAGTTTCAATCACTTAGAAATATGACCAAAATGAGTAACATGTTTCATTTATCACAATCCAAAAGAAAAACAAAAAAACAAAACCAGTCCCGGGAGGGGGGAACTAAGACGGCAGAGGAATAGGACGGGGAGACCACTTTCTCCCCAACAAATACACCAAAAGAACATTTAAAAGCCAAGCAAATGCCATAAAACAACTTCTGAATGCTGGAAGAGGACATCAGGCATCCAGAAAGGCAGCCCATTGCCAACAAAAGAAGGTAGGACAAAAAAAAAAAAAAAAGTAAAAAGAGAGGCAAAGAGTTAGGGATGGAGATCCGTCGGGGAAGGGAGTCTTAAAAAAGAGAGAGGTTTCCTAACACCAGCAAACCTTCTCCCCGGCGGATTTTTGGTGAATCTCAGTGGGCAAAATAACTGGGAGTAAAAATTGATAAATAATTAATTCCCATAGATTACGTCTCTAACTGCAACTCCCAGTAGAGCAGCAGCCCTGGCGTCCCATCCCCCAATAGCCAGCGAGGACTACTCAGGGAGGGGCAGGCTGCTCGCTTTGGGAGAGGATTGAGACTGAACACCCGGGGCAGCCTGAGGGAACTAACCGGAGATAGCAACCTATACTTTGGGGTAGATTTCCCGAGGAAGAGCCTCCTCCAGGCCCGCTCACAGAGCAAAGGGCAGTGCAAAGTCGGTCCGCTGCATGAGGCAGGGCGGCCAGGTGGAGCTGGGTGGCTGCTGCAGGCTGCGGACTGGCCCAGCCCCCGGCGGAGAGCAGCAAGCACAACGTGGCCCCAGGGAGGCTTCCACTGCCAAACCACAGGCAGAATTAGTTGCTAACCAAGACTTCTTGGGATTGTGGATGGACACCGCCAGATATCAGCACTCCACATGCCTGAGAAGGCGCACCCACCTGCACACTGAGAAAACTGAGCAGCTGGGCTGGGGGAGAGGAGAAGTCACAGCCCCAAACAGCAGTGCAAACAGCTGAAGCGGCCGCCTCAGGCTGCTCCCAGCGGAGTAACTGAGAGCCTGAGCAGAGGGGGCATGGAAAGAGCACTCACCAGGAGCGGGGACAAACCCCAGAGTGCTGAATAGACACTGAAGAGACCAGCAAACAGAAGACGGTAAAATAAGCAGAGGGAACCGCTTTGGAACTGACGAGAGTAACAGATTAAATCCCTGCAGTTGGCACAGACTACATAGAAAGGAGTCTATGGACCCTGAGAAGTACAAGCCAGACCAAGGAACTATCTGAAAATGAACTGACCCCTCACTGTACTGCAACAGCACCAGAGAAAGCCTTAGATATAATTTTACTAGGATCATTTTTTAAATTTTTAAAACATTTTTATACTATTTTTTAAATCATTTTTAATATTTAAGTCCCCTATAATCCCTTTAATTTTCATTTTTACAACCATCTATTACCTAGCCAAAAAAAAAAATTAAGTAAATTTCAATGTCTCTGTTTTCTTGTTGCTGTTGGTGTTGCACGCCCTTTTTTTTTTGTCCTTTTTTTTAATCTCCTCTTTTTCCTTTTTTAATTTTTTTTAATTTTAATTTTTTAATTTTTATTTTTTCTATTTTTTTTTTTTCTTTATTTTTACGTTCTTTTTAAGCTCTTTTCCCATTTTTTTATTTTCCATTTTTCATATTTCTTTCTTTTCTTTTCTTTTCTTTTCTATCTCCTCTTTTTCCCTTTTTTATTTTTAATTTAATTTAATTAAATTTTTTAATTACTTTATTTTTTCCTTCTCTTTCTTTCTTTTTTTCTTTTCTTTTTTTTTTTTTTTGGTAACATATTTTTGAGAATCCAACCTTCACTCTAGATTTCTAATCTTTGCTTTTTAGTATTTGGTATCAACTTTGTATCTTTAACAATCCAATCTTCAGTACCCGTTGTTACTTGGGAGTGAGATCACTGCCTTGACTGCTCTCTCCCCATTTTTGATTCTCCTTTTTTTTCTTCCCCCCCGTCCCGCCAAGTCACCTCTATCATCCCCCGCCCCCCTTTCTTATCTACCTAACTCTGGGAATCTGTTTGAGTGTTACAAGTTATGAAGATCACTGATCACTGGCTGGATCTGTCTCTGTCCATCTGATTCCTTCTTTTCTCCCTCTGACCACATTTGTCTCCTTCCTCCCTCTTCTCTTTTAGTACAACTGTGTGAACATCTCTGAGGGATCCAGGCTGTGGAGAGCACACAGGGAAGTGATGATTGGCCACCTCACTCTCTCACCGTTTGACTCCTCTCTTCTCCTGTCCAACTCTATCTCCTCTCTCTTCTCCATGCCATGTAACTCTGTGTACCTTTCTGGGTGTCCCTCACTGTGGAGAAACTTCTCATCATTAAACTAGACATTCTATCATCGTTACTACACAGATGGAGGAGTCCTGGGGCTACTGGAAGACAGGAGGCTAAGCACAGATCCTGAGAATTCCAGAGAACTCCTGGATCCAGGAGTTAATTAATCAATAGGAGCTCATCAAACGCCTCCATACCTAAACTGAAACTAAGCACCCCCTAAGGGCCAATAAGCTCCAGAGTAAGATATAGCAAGCAAATTCTCCAGCAACACAGGAACATAGCCTGGAGCTTCAATACACAGGCTGCCCAAGGTCACACCAAGCCCACTGACATCTCAAAACTCTACTGGACACTTCTTTGCTCCTTAGAGTGAGGAAACCCAGATCCACCCACTAGAACACCACACAAGCTTTCCCAACCAGGAAACTTTGAAAACCACACATCCAACCCCACCCATAATGAGGAACCTCCACAATAAAGAGATAACACAGCAATATAAACAAGATGAAAAGGCAGAGAAATACCCAGCAGGTAAAGGAACAGTATAAATGTTTCCACACCAAACAAAAGAGGAGGAGATAGGAAATCTACCTGATAAAGAATTCCGAATAATGATAGTGAAAACGATCCAAAATCTGAAAAACAAATTGGAGTTACAGTTCAATAACCTGCAGACAAGGATTGAGAAGATGCAAGGAAGGTTTAACAAGGACTTAAAAGAAATGAAAAAGAGTCAAAATACAATGATTAATGCAATAAATGAGATAAAAAACACCCTGGAGGGAACTAACAGTGGAATAACAGAGATAAAAGACAGGATAAGTGAGGCAGAAGACAGAATGGTACAAATAAATGGAACAGAGAGGAAAAATGAAAAAAAAAAAAAAAAAGAAATGAAGACAATCTCAGAGACCTCTGGGACAATGTTAAACGCACCAACATTTGAGCCATAGGAGTCCCAGAAGAAAAAGACAAAAAGAAATACCACTAGAAAATACTTGAGGAGATAATAGTTGAAAACTTCCCTAAATTGGGAAAGGAAATAATCACTCAAGTCCAAGAAACCCAGAGAGTCCCAAACAGGATGAACCCAAAGTGAAACACCCCAAGACACATATTAATCAAATTAACAAAGATCAAACACACAGAGCAAATATTAAAAGCAGGAAGGGAAAAACAACAAATAACACACAAGGGGAATCCCATAAGGATAGCAGCTGATCTCTCAATAGAAACGCTTCAGGCCAGAAGGGAACGGCAGAACATACTTAAAGTCATGAAGGAAAATAATCTACAACCCGGATTACTGAACCCAGCAAGGATCTCATTCAAATTTGAATGAGAAATCAAAAGCTTTCCAGACAAGCAAAAGCTGAGAGAACTCAGCAACACCAAACCAGTGCTCCAAAAAATGTTGAAGGATCTTCCCTAGACAGGGAACACGGATAGGGTATATAATCTGGAACCCAAAACAATAAAATAAATGGCAATGGGATCATACTTATCAGTAATTACCTTAAATGTAAATGGATTGAATGCCCCATCCAAAAGACAAAGATTGGCCGAATGAATACAAATACAAGACCCTATATTTGTCTACAAGAGACCCACCTCAAACCTAGGGACACATATAGACTGATAGTTCAAAGCTGGAAAAAGATATTCCATGCAAATAAAGACCAAAAGAAAGCAGGAGTGGCAATACTCATATCAGATAAATTAAACTTTTAAATAAAGGCTGTGAAAATAGATAAAGATGGACATTCCATAATGATCGAAGGATCGATCCAAGAAGAATAGATAGCAATTATAAATATATATGCACCCAACATAGGAGCACCACAATATGTACGGCAAATGCTAACAAGTATGAAAGGGGAAATCAACAATAACACAATAAAGGTGGGAGACTTTAATACTCCACTCACACCAATGGATAGATCTACTAAATTGAAAATTAACAAGGAAACTCAAACTTTAAATGATACAATAGACCTGTTAGACCTAATTAATATTTATAGGACATTCCACCCCAAAACAATGAATTTCACCTTGTTCTCAAGTGCACACGGGGCCTTCTCCAGAATAGATCACATCCTGGGCCATAAATCAAGCCTTGGTAAATTAAAAAAAAAAATTGAAATCATTCCAAGTATCTTGTGTGACCACAATGCAGTGAGATTAAATATCAATTAAAGGAGAAAAGCATTTAAAAATTCCAACATATGGAGGCTCAACAACACACTGCTGAATAGCCAACAAATCACAAAAGAAATAAAAAAAAATCAAAAGATACATAGAAATGAATGAAAATGAAAACACAACAACCCAAAACCTATGGGACACTGTTAAAACAGTGCTAAGGGGAAGGTTCACAGCAATACAGGCTTACCTCAGGAAATAAGAAAAAAGTCAAATAAATAACCCACTTTACACTTAAAGAAACTAGAAAAGGAAAAAATGCAGAAGCCCAGGGTTAGTAGAAGGAAAACAATCTTAAAGATCAGGGCAGAAATTAATGCAAAGTATACAAAAGAGACCATAGGAAAAATCAACAAAGTCAAAAGCCTGTTCTTTGAGAAGATAAATAAAATTGACAAATCATTAGCCAGACTCATCAAGAAACAAAGAGAGAAGAATCAAATCAACAAAATTAGAAATGAAAATGGAGAGATCACAACAGAAAACACAGAAACACAAAGGATCATAAGAGACCATTATCAGCAACTATACGCAAATACATTGGACAACCTGGAAGAAATGGACAAATTCTTAGAAAAGTACAACTTTCCAAGACTAAACCAGGAAGAGATAGATAATCTTAACAGACCCATCATAAGCACGGAAATTGAAACCGTAATCAGAAATCTTCCAACAAACAAAAGCCCAGGACCAGATGGCTTCCAAAATTTAGAGAAGAGCTAACACCTATGCAATTCAAACTCTTCCAGAAAATTGCAGAGGAAGGTAAACTTCCAGACTCATTCTATGAGGCTATCATCACCATAATTCCAAAACCTGACAAAGATGCCACAAAAAAAGAAAACTAGAGGCTAATATCACTGATGAACATAGATGTAAAAATCCTTAACAAAATTCTAGCAAATAGAATCCAACAACACATTTAAAAGATCATACATCATGATCAAGTAGGCTTTATCCCAGGGATGCAAGGATTCTTCAATATTCACAAATCAATCAATGTAATACATCACATTAAAAAATTGAAAAATAAAAACCACATGATTATCTCAATAGATGCAGAGAAAGTCTTTGACAAAATTCAACATCCATTTATGATAAAAAAAAACCCTCCAAGGAGCAGGACTAGAAGCAACATACCTCAACCTAATAAAAGCTATATATATTATGACAAACAATGACATGACCCTCAATGGTCAAAAAGAGAAAGCATTTCCCCTGAAGTCAGGAACAAGACAAGGGTGCCCACTCTCCCCACTACTTTTCAACATAGTTTTCAAAGTCTTGGCCACAGCAATCAGAACAGATAAAGAAATAACAGGGATCCAGATTGGAAAAGAAGAAGTAAACTCTCACTGTTTGCAGATGACATGATCCTCTACATAGAAAACCCTAAAGACTCTACCAGAAAATTACTAGAGCTAATCAGTGAATATAGTAAAGTTTCAGGATAGAAAATCAACACACAGAAATCCCTTGCATTCCTATACACTAACAATGAGAAAACAGAAAGAGAAACTAAGGAAACAATTTCATTCACCATCAAAACAAAAAGAATAAACATACTTAGGAGTATTTCTACGTAAAGAAACAAAAGACTTATAAATAGAAAACTATAAAACACTGGTCAAAAAACTCAAAGAGGACACAAATAGATGGAGAAATATACCATGGTCATGGATTGGAAGAATCAATATAGTTAAAATGAGTATATTACCCAGAGCATTGAACCTCTAGATTCAATGCAATTCCTATCAAGCTACCAGAGGACTTTTTCAGAGAATTAGAACAAATAATTTCACAATTTGTATGGAAATGCAAAAAACCTTATGTAACCAAAGCAATCTTGCGAAAGAAGAATGGAACTGGAGGAATCAACCTACCTCACTGAAGGCTGTAATACAAAGCCACAGTCATCAAGACTGTATGGTACTGGAACAAAGACAGAAATATAGATCAATGGAACAAAATAGAAAGCCCAGAGATAAATCCACACTTCTATGGACATGTTATCTTTGACAAAGGAGGCAAGAATATACAATGGAGAAAAGACAACCTTTTTAACAAGTGGTGCTGGGAAAACTGGACAGCCACTTGTAAAAGAATGAAACTAGAACACTTTCTAACACCATACATAAAAATAAACTCAAAATGGATCAAAGATCTAAACATAAGACCGGACGCTATAAAACTCCTTGAGGAAAACATAGGCAAAACACTCTCCGACATAAACCAAAGCAGAATCCTCTATTATCCACCTCCCACAATAATGGAAATAAAAGCTCAAATAAACAAATGGGACCTAATTAAAATGAAAAGCTTCTGTACAACAAAGGAAACTAAAAACAAGGTGAAAAGGCAGCCTTCAGAATGGGAGAAAATAATAACGAACGAAGCAACAGACAAACTATTAATCTCAAAAATATACAAACAACTCCTGCAGCTCCATTCCAGAAAAATAAACAAAGAAATCAAAAAGTGGGCCAAAGAACTAAACAGATATTTCTCGTAAGAAGACATACAAATGGATAACAAACACATGAAAAGATGCTCACCATCACTCATTATCAGAGCAATGCAAATCAAAACCACAATGAGGTACCACTTTACACCAGTCAGAATGGCTGCGATTCAAAAGTCTAAAAGCAGTAAATGCTGGAGACAATGTGGAGAAAAGGGAACCCTCTTACACTGTTGGTGAGAATGCAAACTAGTACAGCCACTATGGAGAACAGTGTGGAGATTCCTAAAAAAACTGAAAACAGAACCACCATATGACCCAGCAATTCCACTACTGGGCATACACACCGAGGAAACCATTATTGAAAGAGACACGTGTACCCCATTGTTCATCTCCACATTGTATACAATAGCCAGGACATGGAAGCAACCTAGATGTCCATCAACAGACGAATGGATAAGAAAGCTTTGGTACATATACATAATGGAATATTACTCAGCCATTAAAAAGAACGCATTTGAATCAGTTCTACTCACGTGGACGGAACTGTAGCCTACTATACAGAATGAAGTAAGCCAGAAGGAAAAGCAAAAATACAGTATACTAATGCATATTTATGAAATTTAGCAAGATGGTATAAATACCCTTTATGTGAGACAGCAAAAGAAACACAGATGTATAGAACAGTCTGGCAGACTCTATGGAAAAGGGCAAGGGTGGGATGATAGGGGAGAATGGCATTGAATCATGTTAATTATCATATGTGAAATAAATCGCAGGCCCAGGTTTGATGCTCAGGGCTGGTGCACTGGGATGACCCAGAGAGAGGGAATCAGGAGGGAGGTGGCAGGGGGATTCTGGAAGGGGAGCAATGTATGGCAAAACCAACTCAATAAAGTAAAGAAAATTTTCAAAAAATTCCATACTTAATGTAAATATATCACCACTTATATTTTCATGTATGAAGTATGGAGAATTTGTTTTCCATAATAAAATCTTCACAAAGTGTAATACAAGGTATTCAATAATGCATGAAGTAAATTCAGCATCAAAAATTTCATGTTAAAGCATAGAGTATTAGTAGTTTTAATTGACAAAAATTATTGCTCAATTTCAGAAATGAATTATATAGAGTTTCATATTTAATATAGTAAAATCACTGTGCAGATTTTTATATCTGAAATATGCATAATTCCAGATCACATGTGGGGAAATAGCACCCAGTATTTTTTACTGATATACAAAATGCTCAGTACTTCCAATAGCAAAATTTAGCAGAGATTTTCACATGTGATATACAGCACTTTATGTTTCATGTAGAAAATGGATGGCCAGATTTCAAATATAAGAAATAGAGAATTCCACATTTCATGTGGGAAAATTGGTGCCAATATTTTCATATATAAAATATACAGAGTTCCATATTTTTGTAGGACTATCTGGACCAAGTTTTCCTTATAAGAAACAAGAAAAATTCAAAAGACATGTATGAAAAATCTATTCACAGATTTCTATATGTTAAATATAGAGATTTCATATTTCATGTAGGAAAATTTGTTCCCAGTTTTCTATAAGATTACATATTTATGTCTTCATTAAGATTTTCATATATAAACTATACTGAATCTCATCCATCAAAATAGCAGAAATATCTTCTCTCCAATTATCATCTAAAAATGTATATGATACCATAGTTTATGTAGGAAATTCTGCATACTGATTTCGACACATGAAACATAGATTTCCCTATTTCACATTTGAAAATCTATGTCCACAAAAGCCATATTATCATATGTGTTGATAGGAAATTTAATATTTAATGTAGGAAAAAATGTCCATATTTTCAAAGATTTAATGCAGAGAATTCTATATAAACAGTGAAATGTACACCCAGATAATTCATAAACGTGATATAAAAAACATAATATTTTATTCAGGAGAAGCTTTTTCCATATTTTAAGATTGTGTATTCAATATATCATGCACGAAAATCTGTGCCTGTATTTCCAAATGAGAATTTTACATATATATATGCAGCAACAATAATATCCGTATTTTTGTATGTGAACTATAGAGTATTCCATATGTATATCAAGAAATTTTTACCTTCAAAGTGTCTTTATTTGAAATGTAAAATATGTAAAATTTCATGTAGAATAATCTGTACCTAGATTTATATGTGTAAAATGTACAAACATTGTATTTCATGATTGAAATTTTGTCTCAGATTTTCATATTTGAACTGCAGAGAATTACATATTTCATGTCGGAAAATCTTAATTGTGATTTTCACATAGAAAATATATAAAATTCCATACTTCAACCAGGAAAATGTATGGTTTAATTTTCCTACATGTTCAGTTCAGCCGCTCAGTCATGTCTGATTCTGTGCCACCCAATGAATTGCAGCATGCCAGGCCACCCTGTCCATCACCATCTCCCAGAGTCTACCCAAACTCATGTCCATTGAGTCGGGGATGCCATTCAGACACCTCATCCTATGTCATCCCCTTCTCCTGCCTCCAATCCTTCCCAGCATTAGGGTCTTTTCCAGTGAGTCAACTCTTCACATGAGGTGGCCAAAGTATTGGAGTTTCAGCTTTAACATCAGTCCTTCCAATGAACACCCAGGACTGATCTCCTTTAGCATGGACGGGTTGGATCTCCTCGCAGTCCAAGGGATTCTCAAATCTTCTCCAACACCACAGTTTAAAAGCATCAATTTTTCAGTGCTCATCTTTCTTCATCGTCCAACTCTCAGATCCATATGCGACTACTGGAAAAACCATAGCCTTGACTAGGTGGAACTTTATTGGTAAAGTAATGTCTCTGCTTTTTAATATGCTATCTAGGTTTGTCATAACTTTTCTTCCAAGGAGTAAGTGTCTTTTAATTTATTGGCTGCAATCGCCAACTGCAGTGATTCTAGAGACCCCAAAATAAAGTCTGACACTGTTTCTAATGTTTCCCCATCTATTTCCAATGAAGTGATGGGACCAGATGCCATGATCTTTCTTTTCTGAATGTTGAACTTTAAATCAACTTTTTCACTCTCCTCTTTCACTTTCAAGAGGTCTTTTAATTCGTCTTCACTTTCTGCTGTAAGGATGGTTTCATCTGCATATCTGAGGTTATTGATATTTCTCCCGGTAATCTTGATTACAGTTTGTGCTTCTTCCAGCCCAGCGTTTCTCATGATGTACTCTGCATATAAGTTAAATAAGTAGGGTGACAATATACAGCCTTTTTGTACTCCTTTTCCAATTTGGAACTAGTCTGTTGTTCCATGTCCAGTTCTAACTGCTTAATGACCTACATACAGGTTTCTCAAGAGACAGGTCAGATCGTCTGGTATTCCCATCTCTTTCAAAATTTTCCACCAGTTATTATGATCCCCACAGTCAAAGGCTTTGACAAAAAAAGGAGAAATAGATGTTTTTCTGGAACTCTCTTCCTTTTTCAATGATCCAGAGGATGTTGGCAATTTGATCTCTGGTTTCTCTGCCTTTTGTAAAACCAGCTTGAACATCTAGAAGCCTGGCTTGGAGAATTTTGAGCATCACTTTATTAGCATGTGAGATGAGTGCAGTTGTGCAGTAGTTTGAGCATTCTTTGGCACTGCTTTTCTTTGCGATAGGAATGAAAACTGACTTTTCCATTCCTGTGGCCACTGCTAAGTTTTCCAAATATACTGGCATATTGAGTGTAGCATTTCCACAGCATCATCTTTCAGGATTTGAGATAGCTCAACTGGAATTCCATCACTTCCACTAGCTTTGTTTGCAGTGATGCTTTCTAAGGCCCACTTGATCTCACCTTCCAGGATGCCTGGCTCTATACAGAATTCCATATTGATAAAGGAAATACTGCTCACAGATATCTATATGTGAAACATAAAATAATTTATATATCATGATCAAAAATTTACAGCTAGATTTTCAAACACAAAACAGAGATTTCATATTTCATGTAAAAAATCTGCACCCATAATTTCTTATTGAAATGTGGGAAATTACATATTTTATGCAGCAAGTTCATCATTCGTGTTTACATATTCATGAAGCACAGTTGCCTGTTCCCTGGTGGGGAGGGTGTGGGAGGCGCTTAAGGTTGTGCAGGACACAGGTATACCTTTGGCTCATTAATTCTGATGAATGGCAAAATCATCCAAATATTGTATAGTAACTAGCCTTTAGTTAAAATAAATAACTGGATTTCCTTGTTAGCTCAGCTGGTAAAGAATCTGCCTGCAATACGAGAGATCTGAGTTTCATCCCAGGGTGGGAAAATTCCATGGAGAAGAGAAAGGCTGACACTTCAGTGTTCTGTCCTGGAAATTCCATGGAGTCTAGATGAGTCACAAACAGTAGAGCACAACTGAGTAACTTTCCTACTTCCATTTTTTAAAGAAAAAGAAATTAATTTAAATTATAAACAAAGCAAGAGGGGGGGGATGGTACAAGTAACTCTTCTGAGTACTGTGTGGTGACCTAAATGGGAAGGCAGTAAAAAATGAAGAGATCTATGTATGTACATAAATGATTCATTTTTATGTACAACAGAAAGTAACGCAACATTCTGAAGAAACTATACTAAAATAAAAATTGTTTAAAAACATTGCAACTATACCTCCAGCAATGAATAAATGTTCCCCCCATTTGCAATATATATGTTGTTGAAGACTTTATCTAAGTAAAATATTTCTCTTAGAGGAAGACAAAAACTTCATCATCACATGACACTCTTAGTTAAAACACCTGATTTATAGAAACAGAGAATAGAATGTGGTTATGTGAGCCTAGTGGAAACGGACCATGATCATCCAAGTTACGAACTTTTAGTCATAGATTGAATAATCTCACCAAGGATAATACTGTAATAGGGGCAGGATGGACATGGAGCTGCAGCCCTTAGGTCAAGTCCATTAGTGAAGTCAGAAGTCCAGCTCCGCCAACAGTCAGCCTCTCAGGAGTGTAGTAAAATATATAGTGCAACCTTTGTCCATGCCCTCCAGACTCTCTGGTTGGACAGGGTAGTGGGCTACAGAGATTGGGGAAAGGCTAAAGGATGTATTTTGCAGAGCCCCAAAGCCCTTACTAGAGCCATTTGCTGGCCTTGCCCAGGTTCATAGCAATAGCTAATCTCTCCCATCCCCACCTCCTTGACCTAGTGGTTGTGGAAACCTGCATGACTCAAAGTCTTTGGGACCCAGCCCCCTTTATGGCGAGACAGAGGAGACTGAGGATAAGCTGCTTGCCAGGCACATAACTTTCTCATTACACATGGTTGGGCAGGGTATGGAGACCTTGGTAAGGGGAAGGCACAAGTAATTGCCTCTTTAGCAGGGACTAGGCACTGGTGGGAGGATGAAGACTGGATGCTGGATGAATGCTCCCAGACAGGATAACTAGCCTGTTCAGGGACACTCTCCTCCTAACCAGGACATTGGAAAGTGAAAGTCAAGCTTGGAACTTTTCCTTTCAACATAGGGAATGCTAGATGTTTACAGGAACACAATTACCTAACTCTGACCTTACTTAAAAAACAGAGGACCTGACAACAAAAAATTTATAATAGCTAATCCTATCCATCCCTCTCCACTTTCCACAGTAAGTGGGCTTTGCTGAACGCTTTAGGGGAGTGCAGAATTTTTAAAGCCATAAGCCTCCTGTCTCCTTTCATGGACCAAGAATAAAACTCTCTCTGCTTTAAACTGAACTGTTTCGCTATTGCTTGACCTAACAATGTTGCATACAGCAGCATTCACTAAGAGCAGCACTTTATCTCTCAATTCTGTCGAAGGTAACAGACAATTTGAGAGAAAGCCTCATCCCAAACCACATTCAGACATTAAAATGTGTGAATTTTATCAATCTTTAGTAGAAAGCAAATACTGACGCCTACCTCAATAGCCAGGTTAATAGAACAAAGTAACTGTGACAAATGTTATGATCAGGTCTTATCTTAGGAATACTTATTATATTGAAATTTTTGTAATGAAATGTGCTTGCTAGGATAATTCAGTTGTTCAGTCATGTCCAAATATTTGTGAACCCATGGACAGCAGAGCGTCAGGCCTCCCTGTTAGTCCACATCTCCTGGAGATTATTCAAATTAATGTACACTGAATTGATGATGTCATCCAATCATCTCCTTGACTGTCATCTCCTTCTCCTCCTGCCTTAGACCTTTCCCAGAATCAAGGTCGTTTCTAAAAAAAATCCGGTCTTCACATGAGGTGGCCAAAGTATGATAACCTCTGCTTCATCCTCAGTACTCCCAGTGAATATTAAGGACTGGTTACCTATAGGATTGACTGATTTGACCTCCTTGCTGTCCAAGGAATTTTCAAGATCTTCTGTAATATCAGAGTCTGAAAGCATCAGTTCCTCAGCACTTAGCTTTCTTTTTGGTCCATTGGTGTATGACTATTACAAAAGCCACAGCTTTGACTATATGGACATGCGAGGGTAACAGGCAGGAAGGCCAGGGGTCTCCAAACAGAGGAAATAGGCTGCAAGTATCATGCATTTTTAATCTCTCTCTTAAGCAGCAGGAGGGAACAAACAAGCAATATTTTTTTCCCTTCTCTATAGAAATTTAAAAGAGGTTTCTCTTAAAATACTGTGTTGCCATAATGACACCTGGTCTCACCTGAAATTAACTATTTTCAAACCTTGAGTTACCCAATGCATTCTTCTTATGAAAATGTTTGTGTTAAGCTATGTTACTGTACTATGCATTTACCCCAAACTCTGTCTTCAAGTCGCTTCTGCCAAATGGCTCAGAACCTTCTTGACAAACAAGTATGTTATACTCAGATATTGTTCCCATAATCCATGTAAATGAAACTATCTATATGGTAAACTCCCCTTCTACAATATTTAAGTCAATCATTTTATGGCCTGGGATGACGCGTCTAGTGCCAAGATAATCCCAAAATACACCTTATGTATGAGAGGTCTGGTGCCATTCTCCGTTTTGAGACATTCCTTTCTTTCATTAGCAAACTCCTAGTGACTATATAACATCCAGCCAAAAACTAGCAGAGGGGTACTCTTTCTACCCCCTTCTGATGCCTCTGTCAGAAGCTTTCTCTATCTCCTTTATAATTTAATAAAACGCTATTACACAAAAGCTCTGAGAAATCAAGCCTCTGGCCGTGGATTGAAGTCTTCTCTTCCAGAGGCCAAGATTCCCAGTGTCTTTTTTTTTTTTTTTTTGAGTTCGTCAACCACCTTTCATCTTGGGGTATCAACCAGGATACTTCAGGACAAGGTAAGGATGCTTGGAGCTCTAGTTCTTTGTTCTCCTAGTGAATATGTTTTCTGCTATACTTTACTAACTTTACAGCAATGCTTGGGTGAATAAGTGAAACAGCCTGTGTGAAGCAAGTGAGCCATGCTCTGTGGTTCCGCGGTGACCTCAAACGGCTTATGGTAGGAAACTGTCGGAGGTTTATACCGACCAGCCAATGCCTAGCAGCACCCAATATCTTCTTCAGGGACCGACCGGAAATGGGCAAAGCATGTGAACCAAACTCTCCTTTCTTGGTCAAACTTTTTGGTCTCTTTGACCATTTCATAACTTCTTGGAAATTAGAAGTAGTAACCTATCGTTTGTATCATAGACTTTCAAGGGACTTGTAATCTATGCTATTGTAATATGCTATTAGCCTTGTAATCTATACTGTGTGCTGTTACTTAGATCCCAAATTTGGCTTGGTAGCCAGGAAGCACCTTGTCTAGCTAGGAATTGAATGTTCAGAAGCTAGATGGAGCTTTAGCTCCAAGAGCATCTCTGAGGTTAAAGGGTATTCAGACAGATTGGAACTATAGTGTTTTTTTTTTTTTTCCTTTTTTTCCCCTTTGGGTACGTTGGCTCTTAGTGAACCAGAGGAGGCTCTTTTACTAGCGTGGTGATGCTTGGAAGGGACATCTCAGTTTTATGTTCGTATCAGTCTTGTTGTGGTCAGGAGTACTCAGGGTCGTGCACAGGTACTCATGTGATGAGTGTTTCCCCCAACAGTCTTAGCCTGGAAGGCATTCCGGAAGGTTACTCTGATCTCACTCCAGGTGACATCACAGGCAAACGAGGTTTTAGTGGTGAAGAGCTGCACATCAGTCAGGGATGCCATCAGGTCTGGTGCATCCTCACCCCATCTTGTTGGTAGAACAGGAAGGAATGAGGATGACACCTGTGTCATTAAGGGACAGATTAAGTCTGAAAAGGAAAGAAAAGCTTTGGTGTAAAATCCGTCTATACCCCTATCTAGAGCAGGGAAGGATGTCTTCAGTAGAAAAAGGGCCCTGGTTGCTTTTTTTCTCTCTTATAGATGGGAGCTAACAACTCCAGCTTCACTCCTTTGAACTGTATCCTGAAAAACTAAGATAGATTTGATTCCCAGGGCTTAAAGAAGACACATCTGGTCTTCCTATATGACACTGCATGGCCGCGACACTCAATGGGAATCAGGTGGTCCCAGCTATGAATCAAACTGTGACTACAACACAGCTAAAAGAAGATGGGATCACTGTCATTTTGTCAGATGTATTCTTGAAGGATTCAGGCAGGCATGTGCTAAGCCTTTAAACTATGGCAAACTGGCAAGCATAGAACAGGAAGAGAAGGAAACACCTAGTAAACTCCTAGATAGACTGAGAGAAGCCCTTTGCAGATTCACTGAGATTGATCCTGAAAGTGAAGAGGGAAAAATGATCTTAAAAGATAGATTTCTCATTCAGTCAGCCCCAGATATCTGCTGTAAGCTATTAAAATGTGTGTTTGAACCAAACTGGTTTTTAGTTTATCTATTACAATTGGCTTAGACAGTCTATTATGGTAGGGAATATGATGAAAAGAAAGGCAGGAAAAGACAAAGGAACAGGCTTCGCAATGGCTGTGAAAATTGTTCTTACACAGCCTGAGAAAAATGCCCAGGGGAACCCAGGTGAAAAGGGATAGGCTTGCTATTACTGTGGAAAGGAGGGGCACCTCAACCAGGATTGCCCTTAGGCAGCCAAGCCAACCCTAGCTCCATGTCCAATCTGTAAAGGACCACATTGTACGAGAGACTGCCCCCAGAGTTGTAGGTTTCAAGGGTCAGACTCTCAAGACAATCAGGACTGAAGGTGCCTGGGGGTCCCTATTACACCTGAGGAACCCTGAGTATTAATAACTGTGAGGGGTCAATTCGTCAATTTCCTTTTAGATACCCGGGCAACTTACTCCGTGCTTACTGAAGCCCCTGGCCCACTTTTTTTTCCCCAATCCACTTCAGTAATAGGACTGTTTGGATGAATCAAAAGGTATTAGTTGAGTGTTTCTGTCACTTGTGGCTGAGATTCGGTGTTATTTTCACATGAGTTTCTGACTGTGCCAGAATCGCCCTCACCCCTTTTGGGAAGGGATATTCTGAATAATGTCCATGCCTCTGATTTCTTGGATATGGAGTCCTCCATTTCTCTCCCTTTAACAGAACAAAATGTAAATCCCAGAGTATGGGCTGATGGAAAATCTGTAGGTTTAACACAAAATGCTACTCCTGTAGTTATCAAGCTCAAAGATTCACACTAGTTTCCACATAAGAAGCAGTATCCACTGAAACCTGAGGTGAAGGAAGGGTTAAAACCCATTATGAAAATCTACAGGAGCAGGGACTATTAATTCCCTGTAACAGTTCATGCAACATTCCTATTTTGGGTATAAATAAATCAAATAGTAAATGGAGTCTAGTTCAAGGTTTATGAATAATAAATGAAGCTGTCTAATGCTTATACTCATTTGTCCGAAATTCCTGAACAAGCCAAATATTTCTCAGTAATTGATTTGAAAGATGTCTTCTATTCAGTGCTGCTGGTGGAGCAAAGTCAATTTCTATTTGCCTTTGAAGACCCTACACAGCCAGTTTGTCAGTTAACCTGGACAGTTTTGCCCCAGGGATTTCATGACTGTCCTCACTTATTTGGACAAAAATTGCCAAGGGATCTACAAAACTTTAATAGCTCCTAAGTGGTGGTGTTACAATATGTAGATGATATTTTGCTCTATGCTGATACAGAGGAAGCTTGTTCACGAGCCTCAGAAGATTTATTAAACTTTCTGGCAGACTGCAGTTACAAGGCATCAAGAGAAAATGCTCAGCTTTATCAACAATCTGTTAGATATGTGGGCCTAATCATATCAGAAGGAACTAGAGCCATAGGCCCCAAGATACTTAAACCTGTATGAAATTATCCCCTACCTATGACTTTAAGACAACTGAGAGGATTTTTAGGAAATCACAGGCTACTGTCGCATTTGGATTCTGCGCTATGGGGAACCTGCCTGGCCATAATAGCTAAAACTCACCAGGCCCAAAGCAACAAACTAGTTAGATCTCCAGATACTCAAAAGGCTTTTAAGGTTCTTCAGACTGCTCTCCTGCAAGCTCTTGCCTTGAGCTTGCCCACAGGGTCAGAATTTAATTTGTTTCTTTCTGAAAGAAAAGGTATGGCCTTGGGAGTTCTGACACAATACTGAGAGTCTCACCAGCAACCTATTGCTTATCTAAGCAGACAATTAGATGTAATTGCACGTGGGTGGCCCCACTGCCTAAGAGTAATTAGGGCAGTGGCTTTATTAGCACCTGAAGCTTTAAAAACAATTAATGGGTGAGACCTTACTGTACTGGATTCTCATGATATGAGTGGAATCTAAAATTCTAAGGTTGATATTTGGATGACAGACAGTGGGCTTCTTAAATATCAGTCATTGTTGTTAGAAGGACTATTAACTAAGCTTAAAGTTTGTGGAAATTTAAATCCTGCCACTTTCCTTCCTAAGAAGGAAAATGAAACACCTGATCATGATTGTTCCCAATTTCTAACTTTAAACTATGCAGGTCAGGAAGATCTAATGGATACCCTATTAGACAATCCTGATATGTAAATATTTACAGATGACAGTTCTTTTGTTCAGGATGGAAAGAGTAAAGCAGGTTACACTGTGGTGATTGCTCAACAGGTTTTAGAAGCAAAATCTCTCCCCCAGGGCACCAGTGCTCAGTTAGTGGAGCTTGTGGCTGACATGAGCTCTAGAGTTAAGCAAAAGGCAGCATGTAAATAAGCATACACTGATTCTAAGTATGCTTATTTACATGCTCACTCTGCAAAATGGAAAGAAAGACAGTTTAAAACAGTAACAGGAGAACTCATTAAGCATTTCAGAGAGATTGAGAGACTTTTAACTGCTATATATTGTCCTAAAGAAGTAGCTGTTATGCATTACAAAGCACACAGTAGTAAAGTAGCCGAAGGTAATCAGTTGGGTGGCCGGGTGGCTGTCAAGCCAGAAAAGTGGCACTTTATGAAACCCCTTCACTACACTGAAAATGCTCCATGGGAAATTCTTAAGTGTTTATACCAGAGTTTTCATTTAGGTGCAAGGAGTATTTATCATGTGGCTTCTCATTTGTTTAATGGTAAACATGTAATGACAACTTTAAAGAACATTATCAAAAGGTGTGAGGTTTGCCAGAAAAATAACCCAAAGACTGAAAAGCTAGCAAAATCTGGATTACAATGAAATGGAAAGTATCCTAGAGAGGATTGGGAAATTGATTCTACTCATATGCCAACATGAGTAATGGATATTCTTGCTTACAAGTGTGCGTGTGTTAGGTAGTTAGAATAGGAAACAAGAGTCCAAAATGGCGGTGGCTAGAAGACAAGGAAGGGAAAAGCCCATGAAAATAGAACAAGGAAGGTCCAAGGACCTGAGTGAGAACTGCAGGTAGAACAGCACTCCTGTCTAAGCCCAATTTGCATAGGACAGGCCCAGGGGGCAGAAATAAACATAAAATAGGAGCCAAAGTGCTCGCTCTCTCTCCTGTACCTTGAAGATGGACTCTCCCTCTCTCTCCCATGTGCTGTGGTGTTCTTCTCTTCACGGCCTTGGATCGGCATGCCCTCACGCTTCCAGGATGAATTCTCTGGCTATCATCTTCTAAATAAAATAGAGTTATAACACTGAGCTGTAACACTGATTTATTTAAGAGCTATAATACAGTCTGTCCAGACCCAAGAGCTGTGGCCCACCGAGGGCGTCAATGTCCATCACCCCAAGTCTTTGTTGTGATGAGACAAGAGCCAAGGAACATACCCTCGCATGACATATACACACGCCTGACAGACGGATACTTTTACTGGATGGATTGAGGTTTTTCCCTGTCATAGTGAACAGCCTAAAGAGGTTATAAAGATTTTAATTCATGAAATCATCCCCAGGTTTGGACTGCCACAGATCCTTCAGAGTGACAGTGTCTCTGCCTTTAAAGCTGCATTAACTTAGTCTAAAGTTCTAGAAATAGAATATCACTTACACTGTTTCTGGAGGCTCCCATCTTCAGGAAAGGTTGAAAAAGCTAATGACATTATCAAAAGACATCTGCACAAATTAACTCAAGAGACACTGGACAATTGGCTTAAAGCCCTACCCATAGCTTTAATGAGGACTCAAACTGCCCCAACAAAGGAGGTACTGTCCCCCATTGAATGTATTTATAGAAGGCCTTTCTTATGCACAGACATTGTTAAAGAGCCTGAAGCTTTGGAATTAACTAATTATATAACTCAGCTCTCAGCTTTTAAACAGGGATTAACAGAACTTCAGAAGATGACTCCTAACCCAGCCTCTGAGTCAAGCAAGCTTCTATTCGAGCCAGAAACTGAGGTCCTCATAAAAACACTGGAGTCTGGGGGCCCATCCCTTAAGCCTCTCCGGGAAGGCCCTTACCAGGCTATTCTTTCTTCCCACATAGCTGTCAACGTGCCAGGAATTGATTCGTGAGTACATCACACTCGATTTAAGAGGTGGCACCGTGAGCAGAACTAAGTGGCCTCATTTTATGTCTTTTCTTTCTATGCTCTGACTTTCTACTTTTCAGATGGGCCTGATAATCTATGTGAGCCTACTTCTGCTGACTCCAAAAATCCTGAGTCTTCCATGTGATCCTCAAGAAAATGCCTTTCTTTCCTGGGCTCACTCCTACACTGAATCCCACAATCTGTCTAACTGCTGGGTCTACAGAGCACTCCACTCTTCATCAGTGGAAGGCTTCCCATGGTGGACATCTCCACTTCACAGAAAAGATTTTCTCCAAGTCTGCAAATACCTTCAACAACAATCGCACCTGATGCTTCTTCTTCAATTAATGACATCTAACAACCCAGAATGGACTGGTGCAACACTTTATACTCAAACTATGGACATAACATGACTTTTAATTTTGATTATACATTGTCTCAGTTTAATTATACATTGTCTCGAATATTTCGCTACACATAAGTCAAAAAGCTCTAGATCTAATGTTTTCTTACCTGACGTTTATCAAATATGGGATGAGGTTATATGGCTAACCTTTTGCTTCAGGAAATACACAACATAATCATTCCAGTGTTTTCCAACCCCAGTTCAGGTCCTCCCTTTGTCTGGCCAGGTTGAGACTGGATATCTCAGTCATGCTGGCTTGCTCCAAAGGAGACTTATTGGATATGTGGCTCTTATCTATGGGCATGGCTTCCCCCTGGTTAGATAGGGAAATGCACCCTAGGTCTAGCCTTTACTCATGGCTTGATATTTTCAGAGCTTCCAGAAAAGCGTGGTAATTTATTCCACCTTAAAACTCGAGCAAGGTGTGTATTTCACTGGTATGATTATTTGGCTGCAGTGTTGGTTCCCTCTTTGGAAACTAGAGGTGTTATGCTACTAGTGGATGCTTTGACTAATTTTATTCAACAGGCATTGTGAGATTCTCAAAAAGCTACTTCAGCTCTTACTGCTGAACAAGCACAAATTAGAAAGGCGGTTTTACAAAACAGACTGGCTTTAGATATTCTGTACAAGGAGGAACTTGTACCATCATTCATACCCAATGCTGTACATATATACCTGATATAAGCATTGCTGCTGTTGCTGTTAAGTCGCTTCAGTCATGTCCAACTCTGTGCGACCCCATAGCCAGCAGCTCATCAGGCTACCCCGTCCCTGGAATTCTCAAGGCAAGAATACTGGAGTGTGTTGCCATTTCCTTTTCCAATGCATGAAAGTGAAAAGTGAAAGTGAAGTCCCTCAGTTGTGTTCGACTCTTCGCGACCCCAATGACTGCAGCCTACCATGCTCCTCAGCACTGATATTACTCATTTTAATAAATGCATGAACAAAATGATTGGGGCAATGGATACTCCTGAAGCCTAAATTGCCTCACTTTGTGAGATGTTAACTAATTCCACATAGTGGAAAACTATCATAATTACAATAATTCTGATTGTTTTGTTTTTGCTGTTTGCTCCCTGCATCTGTAACTGTGTAACTGGATTTGTTTCTAGTCACATGAAAGCCTTTAAGTTACAAATGATTATCCAAGCTCCTATGAATGCCTCAGCCTCCTCCAACTGTTACTTGGGATCCCTGGATCAGAGGCCTGCAATATGAGGGTTAGGAGAATACGTTGCCTCACCAATTTAGGAACAACCCCCCTTGTCAGCTTAGAAGCAGTTATGGGGTGAACAAGATGCCACCTTTCCCTAAACAATATAATTCTCCTAAAAGACAAGGGGGGAATGAGAAGGTAACAGGAAGGAAGGCCAGGGGTCTCCAAACAGAGGAAATAGGCTGCAAGTATCATACATTTTTATCTCTCTCTTAAGCAGCAGGAGGAAACAAGTGAGCAATATTTTTCCCTTCTCTATACAAATTTAAAAGAGGTTTCTCTTAAAATACTGTGTTGCCATAATGACACCTCGTCTCACCTGAAATTAACTATTCTTAAACCTTGAGTTAATCAATGCATTCTTCTTATGGAAGTGTTTGTCTTAAGCTATGTTACTGTACTGTGCATTTACCCCAAACTCTGTCTTCAAGTCGGTTCTGCCAAATGGCTCAGAACCTACTTGACAAATCAGTATGTTATACTCAGATATTGCTCCCCTAATCTATGTAAATGGAACGATCTGTATCGTAAACTGCCCTTCTACAAGATTCAAGTCAACCATTTTATGGCCTGGGATGACTCGTCTGGTGCCAAGATTATCCCAAAATACACCTTTTGTATGGAGGGCCTGATGCCATTCTGAGTTTTGAGACACTCCTTTCTTTCATTAGCAAACTGCTAGTGACTATATAACATTCAGTTGATGACTAGCAGGGGGGTAACTCTTTCTACCCTCTTCTGATGTCTCTGTCAGAAGCTTTCTCTATTTCCATTATACTTTACCAAAACTTTATTACACAAAAGGTCTGAGTGATCAAGCCTCATCTCTGGCCCCAAATTGAATACTTCTCCTCCAGAGGCCATGATTTCTGGCATCTTTTTGTGGTTTTGCAACAGCCTTTCACATGGAGCTGAAGCCCTTAGACCATCAGTGAAGTTAGAAGTCCAGCCCCACTAACAGTCACACACACACACACACACACACACACACACACACACACACACACACCTTTAAAAACCCTCCTGAAATCCTCAAGCTTTCAACAAAGTCCAATTTCAGGAAAGGCGAGGGGGACATGTGATTAACTGTTACTTGCTGTTAGATTAAATTTATTGTTGTCAGATCCTCTGTACTTGAAGTATATGCTACAGCATCCTTTGCCCAGGGCACTACAGGCCCTCTGATCTAGGGCTGGGTAGCATACAAAATAAGCTAAAGGCTATGGAAGCAACAAGACTGGGTGCTGGATGAATGTCTGAAGACAGGAAATGGGTGACCCCTTCCTTCTAACCAGACCCTTGGAAGGTGAAAGTCAGTACTAGAACCTTTCCTTAGAGCATAGGGAATGATATATTTTTTCTAAAAGTTTACAGGAACACAGTTACACCACATGACCTTAATACAATTACAGAGGATCTGACGGCAAGAAATTTGCAAGAGCTAATCAAAAGCCTCCCTCACCTTTCCTAAAAAGTGAAATTTGCTGAAAGCTTTGGAGGATTTCAGGATTTCTCAACGTATAATCCACCCACCTCCTTGCATTTCCCTGCAATAACACTCTCTCTCTCTCTCTCTCTCTCTCTCTCTCTCTCTCTCCCTCCCTCCCTCCCTCCCTCTCTCTCTCTCTCCCTCTTTCTGCTTTAAGCTCCAGTGTTCTAATACTGCCTGGCCAAACGATATTTTGTACTTGTATGCTCATTAACAGTATCACCATATCTCTATTTCTATGGAGGTTAAGAGGGCATCTCTGAGAAGATCTCTTCCCAAAACCACATACAGTCAATGTAAAGTTTATCACTTTTCTGTAGAAAGTAATGAGCAAACACTGGTGGCTACCCCAATCACCAGGTGAATTAAGGACAAAGTAACTGGAAAAAATGCTGCCTCTCTTTTGAGGGCTATTTTTTTTTTTATTTTGCAAATATTGTAATTAACTGTGCTTGCTAGGATCAGTTAAGGTTCTCAGTCATATTGAATCTTTGCCACTCCATTGACTTCAGCATGTCAGGCTTCCCTGTCCTTTTCAGTCTCGATGAGCAAGCTCCAATTTGTGTCCATTCAGTTGGTAATGGCACCCAACCATTTTGTCCTCTGTCATCTCCTTATCTTCCTGCCTTCAATCTTTGCCCCCATGAAGGTCTTTTGCAATGAAATGGTTCTTCACATCAGATGGCCAAAGCATTGTAGCTTCATTTTCAGCATTAATCCTCCAAATAAATATTAAGGACTGATTTCTGTTAGGACTGATTGGTTTGATCTCCTTGCAGTCCAAAGGTCTCTCAGGAACCTACTGCAATACCAAAATTAAAAACAAAACAAAACAAAACAAAAAATTAGTTCCTCCACACTCAGCTTCCTTACTGGTCAAACTCTCACACCCACGCACAACTACAGCAAAAACCATAGCATTGATTTTACAGACCCTTGTCAGTAAAGTAACGGGCCTGCTTTTTATTTTTATTTACTTATTTTTTTTTCCTGTTTCACTAGTTTTATTTATTTATTTTTTATTTTATATATTTATTGATTTTCTTTACATTATCTTGTTGGTTTTGCCATACATTGACATGAATCTGCTTGTTTTTTAAAATGCTATTTTGGTGTGTAATAGCATTACTTTCAAACGGCAAGCATGTTTTAATTTCATCGGTGCAGTCAAAAGCAGTGATTTTGGACCCCCACCCCCCACCCACCACCCCCACCCCAGATAAAGTCAGTCACTTTTTCTGTTTCCTCCTCTATCTGCCATGTAGTGATAGGTGTGAATGGCATGGTCTCAGTTTTTCTCACGTTGAGTTTTAAATCAACTTTTTCACTCTCCTCTTTCACTTTTAACCAAGGTTCTTTAGTCCCTCTTCACTTTCTGCCATAAGGATGGTTTCATTTGCATATCGAGTGTATTTATATTTCTCTCTGCAATCTTCATTCCAGCTTGTACTTCATCCAGTCCCTCATTTCTCACGATGTATTCTGCATATAAATTAAGTAAATAAGATGACAATATTCAACCTTAACATAACTACACTCTTCCTAATTTTGACCAGGCCATTGTTCCATACGCAGTTCAATATATTGTTTCCTAACCTGTATTCAGAAGTCTCAGGAGGAAGGGCAGGTAAGGTGGTCTGGTATTCCCATCTATGTAAGAATTTTTCAGATGGTTGTGATCCACAGAGTCAAAGTCTTTAAAATAGTCAATAATCAGCTGGATCTGGATGAAACACAAGTTGGAATCAAGATTGCTAGGAGAAATATCAATAACCTCAGACACACAGATAACACTACCCTTATGTTAAAAAAGTGAAGAACTAAAGAGTCTCTTAATGAAAGTGAAAGAGGAGAGTGAAAAACTTGGCCTAAAGTTCAACATAAAGAAAACTAAGATCATGGAATCTGGTCCCATCACTCTATGGCAAATAGATGGGGAAAACAGTGGAAACAGTGGCTGACTTTATTATTTTGGGCTCCAAAATCACTGCAGATGGTGACTGTAGCCATGACATTAAAAAGATGCTTACTCCTTGGAAAGAAAGTTATGACCAATCTAGATAGCATATTAAAAAGCAGAGACATTACTTTTTCAATAAACATATGTTTAGTCAAGGCTATGGTTTCTCCAGTGGTCATGTATGGATGTGAGAGTTGGACTATAAAGAAACCTGAGCACCTTAGAATTGATGCTTTTGAACTGTACTGTTGAAGAAGACTCTTGAGGGTCCCATGGACTGCAAGAAGATCCAACCAGTCCATACTAAGGCAGATCAGTCCTGGGTGTTCATTGGAAGGACTGATGTTGAAGCTGAAACTACAATACTTTGGCCGATGTTGAGGCCAAAACTCCAATTATTTGGCCACCTGATGCATAGTGTTGACTCACTGAAAAAGACTCCGATGCTAGGAAAGACTGAGGGCAGGAGAAGGGGACGATAGAAGATGAGATGGTTGGATGGCATCACTGACTGAATGGATATGAGTTTGGGTAAACCATGAGAGTTTGTGATCAACAGGGAAGCAAGCCACACTGTGGATCATGAGGTCACAAAGAGTCAGACACGATGAGAGACTAAACTGAACTGATGTACAAAATATACCTTTTGTCTTTACAAAGTGCTAGTAGTTTGCTTATCATGTGCATCACTGTTTGTTTGTCTGCTGCCCCTCTGCACCCCCCCCCCACCACATAATTGCTTTCTGGGTTGAGAGACGCAGTTAACAAGTTGAAATCTGTGACACAGAAAAATATACTTCAATTCCAAATGAAAAGATGGAAATCAATATTATGGATATGCTGTATTCTATTAAAATTTGTATGTTGAAGACATACATCTATTTGTGTTTAGTCAAAATATGAGTAAGTTTTCATTTCTTTCTGGTCTTATTTGGAAATGGGACCTCTAAATAGGTATTTAAGGGTAGAAAGAAATAAATTTTAAAAATTAGGGCAGAAATAAATGCAAAAGAAATAAAAAAGACCATAGCAAATATCAACAAAAAGTTAAAAGCTGGTTCTTTGAGAAGATAAATAAAATTGACACACCATTAGCCAGACTCATCAAAAAAAAAAAAAAACAAAGAGAGAAGAATCAAATCAACAAAATTAGAAATGAAAATGGAGAACTCACAACAGACAGCACATACGAAGGATCATAAGAGAATACTATCACCAACTATATATATGTCAATAAAATGGACAACTTGGAAGAAATGGAAAAATTCTTAGAAAATAATAACTTTTCAAAACTGAACCAGGAAGAAATAGAAAATCTTAACAGACTCATCACAAGTACAGAAATCAAAACTGTAATCAGAAATCTGCCTGCAAACAAAAGCCCAGGACCAGATGGCCTCAAAGCTGAATTCTACTAAAGATTTAGAGATGAGCTAACATCTGTCTTACTGAAACTCTTCCAGAAAATTGCAGAGAAGGGTAAACTTCCAAACACATTTTATGAGGCCAGCATCACCCTAATGCCAAAACCTGAAAAAGATGCCACAAAAAAAAAGAAAAAAGAAAGAAAACTACAAGCCAATATCACTGATGAACATAGATGCAAAAATCCTTAAGAAAATTCTAGCAAACAGAATCCAACATATTAAAAAGATCATACATCATGACCAAGGGAGCATTATCTCAGGAATCCAAGAATTCTCTAATATCCAAAAATCAATCAATGTGATACACCACATTAACAAATTGAAGGGTAAAAATCATATTATTATCTCAATAGATTCAGAGAAAGCCTTTAACAAAATTCAACATCCATTTACGATTAAAAAAAAACAAACCTTTAAAAAGCAGGAATGGAAGGAACATACCTCAACATAATAAAAGCTATGCATGACAAACCCACAGCAAACCTTGTCTTAAATGGTGAAAAGTTGAAAGCATTTCTCCTAAAGTTGGGAACGAGACAAGGGTGCCCAATCTCCTCACTACTATTTATCAGTTTTGGTAGTTTAGGCCACAGCAATCAGAGGAGAAAAAGAAATAAAAAGAATTTAGATTAAAAGAAGAAGAAAAACAATCATTGTTTGCAGATTACATGATCATCTACATAGAAAACCCTAAAGACTACACCAGAAACTTACTAAAGCTCATCAATGAATATGTAATTTGCAGGATATAAAGTCAACACACAGAAACCCCTTATATTCCTTTACACTAGCAATGAGAAAACAGAAAGAAAAAATAAATAAACAATTCAATTCACCATTGCAATGAAAAGAATAAAACACTTAGGAATATATCTAACTAAACAAAGAAAAGATCTATATATAGAAAACTATAAAACAATGGTAAAGTAAATCAAAGAGGACACAAACAGATGGAGAAATATACCATGTTCATGGATTGGAAGAATCAATATAGTGAAAATGAGTATACTACCCAAAGCAACCTATAGATTCAATGCAATTGGTATCAAGCTACCAATGGTATTTTTCACAGAACTAGAATAAATAATTTTACAATTTTTATGGAAATGCAAAAAACCTCAAATAGCCAAAAAATCTTGAGAAAGAAGAATGGAACTGGAGGAATCAACCTGCCTAGCTTCAGGCTATACTACAAAGGTACAGTCATCAAGACAGTATGGTACTGGCACAAAGGCAGACATATAGGTCAATGGAGCAAAATGGAAAGCCTAGAGATAAATCCATGCACCTATGGACAGCTTATATTTGACAAAGTAGGCAAAAATATACAATAGAGAAAAGACAGTATCTTCAACAAGTGGTGCAGGGAAAACTGGTCAACCATATGTACAAGAATGAAACTAGAACGCTTTCTAACACCACACACAAAAATAAACTAAAAATGGATTAAAGATATAAACTTAAGACCAGAAACGATAAAACTCCTAGAGGAAAACATAGGCAAAACACTCCCCAGTAAAATGCACAGCAGGATCCTCTATGGCCCATCTCCCAGAGTAATGGATATAAAAGTAAAAATAAGCAAATGGGATCTAATTGCAATTAAAGCTTTTGCACAATAAAGGAAACTATAAGCAAAGTGAAAAGACAGACTTCAGTATGACAGAAAATAATAGCAAAGGAAGAAACTGTTAAAGAATTAATCTCAAAAATATACAAGCAACCTCTGCAGTTCAATTCCAGAAAAATAAGCCACCCAATTAAAAAATGGACCAACGAACTAAACAGACAGTTCTCCAAAGAAGACATACTGAGGGCCAACAAACACATGAAAAGATGCTCAACATCACTCATTATCAGGGAAATGCAAATCAATACCACAATGAAGTACCATCTCACGCTAGTCAGAATGGTAGCTATCCAAAAATTGACAAAAAAAATAAATGCTAGAGAGGGTGTGGGAAAAAGAGAATCCTTTTACACTATTGGTGGGAGTGCAAACTAGTACAACCACTATGGAGAACAGTGTGGAGATTTCTTAAAAAAGTGGAAATGCAACTGCCATATGGCCCAGCAATCCCACTGCTGGGCATACACACCAAGGAAACCAGAATCAAAGAGACATATGTACCCCAATGTTCATTCCGGCATTATTTACAATAGCCAGGGCAAGGAAGCAACCTAGATGTTCATCAACAGACGAATGGGTAAGAAAACTGTGGTACATATATACAATAGAATATTACTCAGCCATTAAAAATAATACATCAGTATCAGTTCTACTTTGGTGGATGAAAATGGAGCCTATTATACAGAGCGAAATAAGCCAGAAGGAGACACAGCAATACAGTATACTAACTCATATATATGGAATTTAGAAAGATGGTAATGATAACCCTGTATGCAAGACAGCAAAGGAGATGCAGATGTATAGAACCGTCTTTTGGACTCTGTGGGAGAGGGCGAGGGTGGGATGATATGGGAGAACAGCATTGAAAAAATTAAATTATTATATATGAAATCAATCGCCAGCCCAGGTTTGATGCTTGATACTGGGTGCTTAGGGCTCGTGCACTGGGATGACCCAGAGAGATGGAATTGGGAGAGAGGTGGCAGAGGGGTTCTGGAAGGGGGACACATGTATACCCATGGCAGATTCATCTCAATGTATGGCAAAACCAACACAATAATGTAATGAAAATAAATGAATTAGAAATATAAATAAATAAAAGTGAAGGGCTGGAAAAAGATATTCCACACAAATAGAGAACAAAAGAAAGCAGGGGAAGCAATTCTCATATCAGATGAAATAGACTTTAAAACAAAGGCTGTGAAAAGAGACAAAAAGGATACTATATAATGATCAAAGGATCAATCGAAGAAGATATAAAAATTATAAATATATATGCACTCAACATAGGAGCACCACAATAGGTAAGACAAATGCTAACATGTATGAAAGGGGAAATTAACAATAACACAATAATAATGGGAGACTTTAATACTCCACTCACACGTATGGATAGATCAACTAAACAGAAAATTAACAAGGAAACACAATCTTTAAATGACACAGTAGACCAGTTAGACCTAATTGATATCTATAGGACATTTCACTGAGGAAACAATGAAAGTCCTTTTTTTTTCAAGTGCACATGGAACCTTCTCCAGGATAGATCACATCCTGCACCATAAAATCTAGCCTTGGTAAATTAAAAAAAAAAATTGAAATAATTCTAAGCATTTTTTCTGTCCACAATGCAATAAAACTAGATGTCAATTACAGGAGAAAAACTACTAAAAATTTCAACATATGGAGGCTGAACAACATGCTGCTGAATAACCAACAAATCACAGAAGAAATCAAAATATGCATGGAAATGAATGAAAATGAAAACACAATAACCCAAAACCTATGGGACACTGTAAAAGCAGTGCTGAGGGGAAGGTTCATAGCAATACAGACTTATCTCATTAAACAAAAAAGAAGTCAAATAAATAACCTAACTCTACACCTAAAACAACTAGAAAAGGAAGAAATGAAGAACCCCCAGGTTAGTAGAAGGGAGAAATATTAAACATTTGGGCAGAAATAAATGCAAAAGAAACAAAAGAGACCCTAGCAAACATCAACAAAGCCAAAACCTAGTTCATTAAGAAGATATATAAAATCGACATACCATTAGCCAGACTCACTAAGAAACAAAGGGATGTAAATTATCATATGTGAAATGAATCTCCAGCCCAGGTTTGATGCATGATACAGGGTGCTCAGGGCTAGTAAACTGGGACAACCAGGAGGGATGGAATTGGAAGGGATGTGGGAGTGGGTTTCTGGAAGGGGAACACCGATATACCCATGGCAGATTCATGTCAATGTATGGCAAAAGCAACATGATAATGCAAAGAAAAAAATTAAAAAGAATAAAGAAAGAAAGAAATGGAGAAGAATCAAATGAACGAAATTAAAAATGAAGATGGAGAAATCACAACAGACAACACAAAAATACAAATGATCAAAAGAGACTATTATCAGCAACTATATGCAAATAAAATAGACAACATGGAAGAAACGGAGAAATTCTTAGAAATGTATAACTTTCTAAAATTGAACCAGGAAAAGATAGAAAATCTCTTGAAGACCCATCACAAGCACAGAAATTGAAACTGCAATCAGAAATCTTCCAAAAAACAAAAGCCCAGGACCAGAGGGCTTCACAGCTTAATTCTATGAAACATTTAGAGAAGAACTAACACCTATCCTACTCAAACTTGTGCAGAAAATTGCAGAGGAAGGTAAACTTCCAAGCTCATTCTATGAGGCCAGCATCACTCTAATATCTGACAAAGATGCCACACACACACACACACACACACACAAATACAGGCCAATATCATTGATGAACATTGATGCAAAAACTTTCAAACTCACTCTATGAGGCCAGTATCACTCTAAAACCTGACAGAGATGCCACAAAAAAAAAAAAAAAAAAACCAGACAGACACACACACACACACAAAAAAAAACACTACAGGCTAATATCACTGATGAACATAGATGAAAAAATCCTTAACAAAATTTTAGCAAACAGAATCCAACAACATATTAAAAAGATCAGTGAGTTTATCCCAGGGATGCAAGGACTGATCAATATCTGCAAATCAATCAGTGTAATACACCACATTGAAAAATTGAAAAATAAAAACCATTTAATTATTTCAATAGATGCAGAAAAAGCCTTTGACAAAATTCAACATCCATTTATGACTAAAACAAAACAAAACAAAAAACACCTCCAAAAGGCAGGAATGGAAGGAACATACCTCAACATCAAAAAAGATATAAATGACAAACCCACAGCAAACATTATCTTCAATGGTGAAAAACTGAAAGCATTTCCCCTAAAGTCAGGAACAAGACAAGGGTGCCCAGTCTCACCACTACTGTTCATCATAGTTTTGGAAGTTTTAGCCACAGCAATTAGAACAGAAAAAGAAATAAAGTAATCCAGATTGGAAAAGGAGAAGTAAAACTCTCACTGTTTGCAAATGACATGATCTTATATATAGAAAACCCCAAAGACTCCACCAGAAAATTACTAGAGCTAATCAATGAATTTAGTAGAGTTGCAGGATATAAAATCAACACACAGAAATCCCCTGCACTCCTATACACTAACAATGAGAAAACAGAAAGAGAAATTAGGGAAACAATTCCATACACCATTTCAACAAAAAGAATAAATACGTTGGGACACCTAAAGAAACAAAAGACCTATATATAGAAAACTTTAAAACACTGGTGAAAGAAATCAAAGAGGACACAAACAGATGGAGAAATATACCATGTTCATGGATCAAAAAAAAAAAAAGGGATCAATGCAGTGAAAATGAGTATACTACCCAAAGCAATCTATGGATTCAATGCAATTTCTGTTAAGCTACCAACAGTATTTTTCACAAAAGTAGAACAAATAATTTCACAATGGCATGGAAATACAAAAAATCTAGAATAGCCAATAGTCTTGAGAAAAAAGACTGGAACTGGAGAAATCAACCTGCCTGACCTCGGGCTCGACTACAAAGCCACAATCATCAATACAGTATGGTACTGGCACAAAAAGAGAAATATAGAGCAATGGAACAAAAGAGAAAGCACAGACATAAATCCACACACCCATGGACACCTTATTTTTGACTAAAGGAGGCAAGAAAATACAATGGAGAAAAGACAATCTCTTTAACAATTGGTCCTGGGAAAACTGGTGAACCACTTGTAAACAATGAAACTAGAATACTTTCTAACACTATAAACAAAAATAAGCTCAAAATGAATCAAAGATCTAAATATAAGACCATAAACTACAACACTCCTAGAGTAAAACATAGGCAAAACACTCTTTGACATAAATCACAGTAGGATCCTTTATGACCTACCTCCCAGAATACTGGAAATAAAAGCAAAAATAAACAATTGAGACCTAATTAAAATTAAAAGCTTTTGCACAACAAAGGAAACTATAAGCAAGGTGAAAAGACAGACTTCAGAATGAGAGAAAATAACAGCAACTGACAAAGAATTAATCTCAAAAATATATAAGCCACTTCTGCAACTCAATTCCAGAAAAATAAACTACCCAATTAAAAAATGGGCCAATGAACTAAACAGACAGTTCTCCAACGAAGCCATACAAATGGCTAACAAACACATGAAAAGATGCTCAACATAACTTATTATTAGAGAAATGCAAATCAAAATCACAATGAGGTAGCATTTCACACCAGTCAGAATGGCTTTTATCCAAAAGTGTACAAGCAATGAATGCTGAAGAGAGTGTGGAGAAAAGAAAAGCCTCTTCCACTGTTGGTGGGAATGCAAACTAGTACAGCCACTATGGAGAATAGTGTGTAGATTCCTTAAAACACTGGAAATAGAACTGCCATAGGACACAGCAATTCCACTACTGGGCATACACACCGAGGAAACCAGAATTGAAAGAGACACCTATACCCCAACCTTCCTCATACATTCTGTGGAAAGGACTAGTAGCATGCTGAGAGCGAATATAAGAGAAATTCACATTCTTGCTATGGAAATAATTGTGGAATACAATGGAATATTTAACCTCTCTCACCTGTGACAAAAATATACACAACAGCATGAAAAAGACAGGAAGCAGAGCCATATATCTTTCAGATAGAAGTTTTTTCCTTCTCTGATTTTAAAACACACCTCTTCAAATCATAAATTGCAGAGACTTCCAATGTGCTCCTTACTGATATAGACAAGGAAGAGGTTAAGCTAAACAATGTTATTCTCAAATAGGAAAAGAAAAATCTGAATGGACCAGCTCCTTAAGAAAAGATAAATTATAAATCCTTATTTCAGAAGATGGTAAGAGTTTCCAAAAAATGACTGGAGAAAAAGAAAAACAACACTCTACATAAGTTTGTTTTTCTTCTTCTTCTTTTTTTTTTTTTGAGAGAATATAAGTTATTCATAATATTGATTTTCTTCTTTACATTTGGTACTGTTGTATCACTATCTATCTCCAGCATTCACCCCACTAACAAGGTTCCCCCAACCCAGAGCAGCTGCAAAGGACAAATTAATTGTTTGGGAGTAATACAGGTAAAACCAAAATTTAAAAATTCTTATCAATCTAGATATTCTCTCCACAAAGACATAAGGGAAAGAAAATATTTCTCTTACTGAATAAGTATTAAACCATAATGTGGTACACATGATAAGCAAACTACTAAAAGATTTGAAAGACAAAAGATACATTTTATATATATATATATATATATATATATGGAAACTATTGACATTTATCAATCCCCTATGGGCACATTGTACCCCCTTCATTTCCTCATGGGGACTTCATGCCCCCTACTCTTCCTCTTGAGGCTTTTGCACCATTCTAATATGGGACCCCATGCAACCTCTTTCTCCTCTCTGTGACATGACCACCCTTTCTCCTCTCGGTAACCCCATGCCGCATCTTCCTCCACGTGAGATCCCTGCAACAACTTTCTATGGGGATCCTGTACCTCCTCCTCCTCCTTCTCCTGGGCACCCCTCGCCTCCCCTCACTGCTGTATTACCATGGAGATAGACAGGAAAAAGGCACTCCCAAGAGGTGAGGAAGTTAAACCTGTAGTGAACCCAGACTGAATGTGGACTGAATGTGGACTCAACCTGGATGTAACTGAATGTGGACTGAATGTGGACTCAACCTGGATGTACATAGGCTGAACACGGACTGAAACAGGACTGAATGTGGACTGAAGATGGATTAAACCCAGATGAACACGGATTGGACCTGAACTGAACCCAGGCTGAACCTGGGCTGAACCTGGAATGAACATGGACTGAAGATGGACTGAACAAGGACTGAATGTGAACAGAACATGGACTGGACCAGGATCGAACATGGACTGAACAAAGACTGAATGTCAACTGATCCCAGATTGAACTTGGACTGAATGTAGACTTAACCAAGGCCATAAACCAAGGCTGAACCCTGACCCTAAACCAAGACTGAACCATGATTAAACCAGGATTGAGACAAGTCAGGTCAAATCACTGGGTAACTGGATACCCCGTATCTACAAACAGAGGCAAAGTGTTAAAAATATAAACAGGTGGACAACAAATTTCACCAAGGAAGTGAAGCATTTGAATACACATAATATCACTGCCAGAAAATGATGAGATGTAAGTAAGCAGAAAGACACTCAGTGCTCATAAGCTCTACATTCTTAAGGTATCAACAATGTGGGGTAGATCTATACACTGAATGTAGCCCCAGTCTGTCTCTATCTGAACTTTCCTATAGCAGCCAATGAGCCGGTTCTTGATGTTAAGTGGAGATGAGAACATCAGGATAGCCTGAGGTTACAGGAATCTGAGAATCTCAGAGCTGTTTTAAAAGAATAGAGTTAGTCATATGCCACCGGCTTTCCAAGACACACCAGGCTGACTGATTTCTGACAGAGTAATTCACACTGCAGCTCAGTGGGAAAGAAGGAAATATTTCAAAAAAGTTGGATATCTTACACCATTCAAAAGAAATTTTTGAGAAATGGATCAGAATTCAACATACAGAAGCGAACACCAGGAACCTTTTATGAGGAAAACAGAAGACAACCTAGGAGAGGTACACATTTTGCAGACTGGATGTAGAAATAAGAACCATTAAAAAATGAAAGTGAAAGAATTAAGAAAAACAGCAACAGCTTTTTGCGTTCAAAGACAAGTTAAATGACAAAATGGACAAAGACTGAGAAGAAATATGTGAAAATATATGTCTAGCAGAGGGGTTGCATACAGATACCACAACAAGAGCCCTAATGTTTTTTGTTGACTCTCTTAGTCATGTACAACTCTTTGCAATGCCCTAGACTGTGACCCATTGGGCTCCTCTATCCATGGGATTCTCCATGGACATCTTCCAGTGTTGTCCATCTGGGTGTGTCACCAAAACACACTCAGTGATAAAGTAAACAGTTTACCATGAGAGACCTGAGAGAACCTAGTGACTAAGAGCACTGCAGAGTGGGGGGAGGAGGAATTATGGGGGTGAGTGGGAGACTGTCATCACTAGGTTTGATTCTCCAAGTCCTGGCCCTCTTCACATACCCAGCTCCTCAGGTTAGTGGTAGTTCAGATAGGACTTAGAGAACCTGGGTCCTCAACCCCAAGGCCAGTGACTGGAACTGGTCTGTAGACTCTTAGCAATGGGGTCACACAGCAGGAGGAGGTGAATGAAACAAGTCTCATATCTGTTTACAGCCACCCCAGTACATTTAGACTCTCCAGGTGGCACTCTAATAAAGATTCTGCCTGCCAATACTGGAGACACTGGGCTGGGAAGACCCCGTGAGAGAAGGAAATGGCAACCCACTCCAGTATTCTTGCTTGGAAAATCCCAAGGACAAAAGGGCATGGTGGGCTATGGTCCAAACAGTCTCAAAGATTCAGAAATGACTGAATCAAATTAGCATGAACCTGTGAATCTGAATCAACCCAAAACTACCATATATCCCTCAAATCTTTCTGTGGAAAACCTGTCTACATAAAACTAGTCCCTGGTGCCAGAAAGGCTGCACACCATTGTTCTCACACTGAAGTTTTGAGGGTCAGTAGGATGATGTAGAGGGCAGATTCAAAGATGGATTCCATGTTCCTGCAGGGCCACCTAAGTCTCCTTTGGTGTCCTTCTGGACAGCCCCCAAGCTGTCTCCAGGATCTACCTCTCACCCTCCTTGGAGGTTCCGTTTGTGGAGAATGTCCTGGATCCATAAGAATGTGTCAGACACCCACCAATCATGTGGAGCAAGACATGTTCCCTCTGGACTGACATCCACTCATCACTATGCCCTTTGAGCCTGGTTCTGTGGCTGGGAAACCAGCAGACTAAGTGATGGTGCAAGTCCATTCTCCTGCTATTCACAATGGTGTTGATGGTATGCAGGCTCTGTATGTATGCTAAGTTGCTTCAGTTGTGTCTGAATCTGTGTGACCCCATGGAATGTAGTCCACCAGGCTCTTCTGTCCATGGAATTCTCCAGGCAAGGATAATGGAGTGAGCTGTAATTCCTTTTCCATCTGGATCCTCTGCAAGCAGTCCCAGAGCATCACCTGGGTGCTCGGCTTGCTGAGATAGCACAGGAAGAGCTCATCCACCTTCTTCAGGACTGGATACACGACCTTACCAGCATCATTTCTGGGGCTCAGGCCCTCCTTCCCAAGGGACATCCCTGTTAGGGTTTACAAGGGGCTTATAGCATATAAAATGGCCCATTGTGGTGATCTGAAAAACAAGGCATGTAGTCACAGTGGTCACCCTGACCTGGTGGGCATCCTGTTTCTCCTTAAGGCTATATCCTGCTTTTCCTTGCTAGTGCTACTTTCTCAGGACTACGTGACCACCCAACCATAAGACCCCTTCAACTACATGATCAGACCACAACTGCGGACTAAAGATAAACTAAAGCCTCCTCCCTTTGGGGCACAATTTCCCACTGATAGGCTCTGAGAAGGGATGGCTGTAAAAAACAAGCACTGGTTTCTCTTTAAAGCTAGTCACTTCCTTTCTCTCTTCCTATATTAAATCTTTCTCTGCCTGAATGCCTGGCTCAATCTCTTTTTCTCCACACTCACCTTACGTTTCTGGTGCTGAAACCCAGGAGGGAAGACCCACTGCAGCTAGGACGGCTGCTCTCCAAGCCCACCTCTGGAGGTTCCTTCCCTTGGACCTCACCGAGAAACTGGGATGAGTTTCCAGGACAGGACTCTCCACTTGCCTTGCTGGATTGACACCCACACACCAGCTCTAAATTCATGAGCTGCAGAGGTGAGTGCATTCCTGCTCTCTCAGATCCTCTTACTCTCATCCAGTTTTTGAAGCCCTAGCACTACATGGAGGATCCCCATGGCCTTTGGGACCTTTGTTTCATGTCCCAGTCTCACTTTGAAAGAAGGGACTCCTGTTTCAAGGTCAATCCTTGTCGCTGGCTGAAAAGGCCATGAGAGCAGGGATACCTTTTCTCTCTCGGATCTTTCTCATCTATTTTCACTCACCCTTGTTGGCCCTCCATCCCTATTCAACTATAATGGGAAATTCTCAGTCTCAATCTACAAAATGTACCCCTTTAGGCTGACTTCTCCAAAATCTAAGCCACTTGGGTTTTCAAGGAGAAATAAGGACAAAGAGACGCCCTTATTACTCTAACATTGTATGGCCATGATATTAACTGGATAATAGATCCCAGTGGCCATAGAATGGAAGTCTTGATTTTAATACTTTATAGGACCTTGATAACTTCTGCCACAGAAAGAGATCCCTATGTTCAGGCTTTCTTTATTCTCTGTTCTTTCTTTGTATTCCCTGTTCTTCTTCTCAGTTCTTCTCAGTGTGGCCCATTCTGGACCACATTCCCCTAATACTATACTTTCTGATCCCTGTTTGGATTTTTTCTCCTCTTCTTCTGATCTTTCCAACCAGAGTTCACCTCCAATCACCTCTAATCCTCACATAGTAGACACAGTTTCACAACTTCCACTTTACATTACATTCCACCTCTACCTGCTGGCCCTCTTCCCTCTAGGTGCAGGTCACTGCTGCTTCTGACCAGACCCCATGCCTCCCTCAGCTCCATCCCTACTACAAGTTTCTTGCCTCTATCCTGACCTCCCTAAATCTCCTTCTTATACCCAGATATGAAAGGCTAGAAAGAAACAGGACCTTGAATCCGTCCCCTCCTTCCACCATTTAGGTGAGGTAGCTGGTACAGAAGGCATTGTTCAGGCACACATTCCATTCTCCCTCTGATTTTTCTCCTTTTCCTCTAACCCTGACACCTATTGAAAAGAATTTAAATACCTCATTCAGTCTTATGACTTGACCTGGCATGATATTTACATTATACTCTCCTCAACTCTTCTCCCAGAAGAGAAAGAACTAGTCTGGCAAGCCTCTCAGGCTCATGCTGAGGAAATACATCAAACTAATGACACTAAGTCTGTAAGCTCAGCTGCTGTTTCAAGGGATGACCCTAGTTGGGACTACCAGGCTGAACATCTGGGGTCAAACAGCCTGTAATCATATGGTGACTTGCCTTATTGCAGGCCTCCAAAAACACAGGATATAAAGCTGTTAACTTTGATAAACTCAGAGAAATAACTCAAAGAGTACACAAAAATCCAGCACAATTTCTAGCTACATTAACAGAAGCCCTACAAAATATATACAAAATTAATACTTTCAACTTTCAACAGGAAGTACTACTGTTAATACCCATTTTATCTCCTAATCATCCCCAGACACTTGAGGGGGGAAAAAAAAGGCAGAAGGCCCTCAAACCTTTCAATGAGATCTTTTAAATTTGACCTTTAAAAATTTCTGGGAAGAACAGGCAAAACTAGAAAAGGCTAGAGAAATTAGGATAAATATTATCTCTTAACCACTACCTTACACAGCTCCAAACCTCAACTCTTAGAAAAATAAATCATCTAGGCCCTGTTCCAAGTTTGGTAAAGAAGGGCACTGGGCCTCTTCATAAAGCCCAGAGCCCCTCCAGGTCCATGTCCTAAATTGCGGCATAAATGGACACTGAAAAGTAGACTGCTTTATTCCTCCTCCAGGGATATGGACATCTCTGCCTGGTCTGGAGCAGGAGTCCTCACACCCACCTTCACATAGCCTCCTCGAACTCCCCGCTGAAGACTAAAGTTGTCCGGGGCCCCAGGCCCCAACTCTCATTACCTCTATAGAGCTCAGGGTAACTCTCACAATGGCAGGCAAGCTGATCTCTTCTTATCAACACGGGGCCACCTATTCCACTGTGCCTGCTTATTCTGGTAAAATTAAAGTGTCTCAGATCTCTGTTGTGGGGGTTGATGATTTAGTGTCTACACCAGAGATTACTGAACCTCTGCCTCATACACTTCAAAATACCTCATTCTATCATTCTTTCTTTATACTCCCAAAATGCCTCACTCCAATCTTTGTAAGGTATATACTCTCCAAATTTAAAGCTTTCCTTACTATCCTAACTTGGCCTGGCTACTGCTTCTCGAACCTAGTACTTACTCACCTCCCACCGTACTCCTGTTTATATTTGTCTAAAAGACCCAACAAAGTTTCCCAATCAACCTCAATACCCTGTTTCCCAAATACATCAACAGAAGTTAAAACCCATCACTTCTAAGCTTCTGTGTCAGGGTCTCTTGCACTCTACTCACTGTCCTTATAACACGCCTATCCTGTCTTTTTTAAAAAGTCAAATGGCTCCTACTGTCTGGTTCAAGACTTGAGACTTATTAATGTTCTGTTGTCCCCATTCATGCAGTAGTCCCAAATCCCTATACTCTTCTTCTTCTTATTTCTCCTTTGACTACTTATTTCACAATCCTGGACTTCAAAGATGCATTTTTCACCATCCCTTTACACCCAGCCTCTCAAGATCTTTTCACTTTTACCTGGACAGATACAGACAGAATTGCACCCAACAATTCACTGCCCTTCCCCATGATAGTCTTTATTTCTTTGGCCAAGCCCTGGCCTCAGACTTAACCTCCCTCAGTCTTGCCCCAGGCTCTATCCTCCAATATATGGACTATCTTCTCCTTTGTAGCCCCTCACTTATAGGCTATCATTGACATACAATGCAATTCAACTTCCCAGCCAATCAGGGTTATCAAGTATCTCCCATTAAGGCCAAACTTTCCTTTCCAGAGGTCACCTATCTTGGGATCCTCCTGGCTGCCGGGGTCCAGCCCCAGAGGGGTCCAGGGGTCTTGAGGGATGGGTCGGCGTCGCGGAAGAAGAACTGAGCTGAGTCGGTGTGTGGTGATGGAGCAGTCTCTCATTTATTGTTGTTGGTTTACAGTTTTTATAGCCAAAAGACATCCCCAGTACATCATTACATCACCTATCATTCTATACATTTTTTTGTTTTCTACCTCCCATAGCAACCTTATCATTGAGTTCATTCCCCAAACTATCATGAAACATTCCCTTTGCAGAAGTCAGATTTTTATGTAATTAGATTTAACAATAGTATGTTTACCATTTGAATGTCTTCAGTATACTTCATTCAATCATGATAAGTACATCAACCTAAGTAGAAAGGTTACAATTCTCTTATCAGGTACAACTATGTAGAAGCTAGAGGGAAGGGCTTAAGCTTGAGACTGTTTATTCTAGTAACCTACTCCAGTTCTTACGAGAAAAGAGGAAAGAGGACAAAGAGACAGCTTAGAGAGAGGAAAGAGAACTAAGAGACAGTTAAGCAGCACTGCTTCAGCAATAAAACCCTATTAACCTTATAACTACTAAAATGAATTCCTATGTCTACATTTTCCTAAAGCAATCAATATCTCCAACTATGCTGGCCACAGTTATGAGCATTCCTAAGTCTCTGTCAAGCCTGATTTCTTCAAGGAAGAGAGCCTCCTCTATGGAGTGGTCAGGGGAGTGGGAGGTGGAAAGTTGACCCAAGTACGAGCCTTTCTGGTGGTGGCCTTGCCATGACCCCCAGAGAACTCTTGTAAACTCCCCAGTAATGAGTAGTAATCCATTTAAATGTCCCTTTCATTCCTCCATAGCCCCCGGGGAAGGTGATCCACCTTCCTGGATCCTCTGGTCGATAAGGTCTGGGGGGATTATCTCAGGACGAATTCTTTCCAACTGTGACTGACCTACTGAGATGAGCCAATGTTCCAAGCATGGACAGAACTTCCAAGAAAAATACCAGGGTGAGGCTAGCCCAGGATGCCCCAATAAAGAAAGTCAGCTTTGCAAATACTTTCTTAGTCTCGTGACCTTGTCTTCAGAGCAAGGGGGCATCCTGACTGCTCCTGGCATCTCCCCCTTTTTTGTTTTTTAAGATGGCGGCATGCAGTTCAAGGGAGATGTCCTTTATGCTCTTACATAGGATCCTGACGATGACTGGAAGCAGAAGGAAGACTATTAAAACCACAGCAATAATTGTTCCTATATTCATCAAAATCGGGAGGAGGCTCTTATGGGAAACGAAATCAGAGAGACTTTTAAAGAAAGAATCATCTATGCCAGTAATGGAAAAGTCTAATTCTGACTGGCCTCTATCTTGGATTTCTTTACCCAATTTAGTTAGATCTAGACCAACATCTGACTGATTCCATATCCCAAGGACATGGTTCTGTATTTGATCCCAAGAATACACTGACTGATTGACTTTTAGAGGAGTAACACAAATCCATTTGTATTCTACATGACACCGGAGAGACTATTTTACTTTTAAAGCTGTAAGCTCCTGACCTATATGCAGGACTGCTTCCTCTAAAGCATCTACCTTAGCTTCCAATTTTCTGTCTATTATCTCTTGGGTAGCCAAAGCTAGGGAGACATTCTTTGAGAGCTGATTGACATGCTCAGCAGTATGTACTTATTGAGAAAGAGAGACAGCAGCGACAGTAATAGAGGTGATTGCCGCAATGAGTGCAGAAATCCCTAAGATAAGCAGACCAATAAACCTTTTTCCACCAATTAATTGATTTTCTATTTGTTGCAAAGCCAAAAGACCATAATTATCATACCAAGATGTGGTAAGATTAACTGGAACCATAAGATAGGGAGGCATTTTAAGAATGACTATAACCTGAGCCTCTGACTGAGGGTTAAGACAACTAGACAGAGCACACTGGTCACAATAAGTAATAGTGGGTCCACCGGTATGGTTAGGATAGATTTGTAACTGATTAAATTCCTTAGCAAACAAGAATACAAAAGGAGCAGGAAGACATACTTGTATATCGTAAGTTACATTACTACGAGGCCTAGTGAGGGTTACAGGAGCGGTTCCTGCCACAGCCATGGCTGCCAGGTAGCCACATTATTTATGTTTATTGAGAGCACTGGAGGAACAAAACCATTTTTGTGCCACCTATTGGCAGATAAAGGCCAAGGGACAGTTTTATTATTCCAATTAAGAAATCTGCTAGTATAGTCTTTTACAGTTTTGGGATCCCAGGATGGATCTGGACTGCTCCAGTCATGAGCCTTCAAAGGGCCCCCAGGAATCTTGAGGTCAATTTTGGAATTATAAGTACATTCTACCCATGGAGGGAAACCATGACTAGGGCTGACTCCAGACCATCTATCTTCTGTCTTATTCCAAAATTCAGATGGAGACCCTGTACACTTAGGGTATGGTCCAGGAGCTGTTGCAACAATCTTGTCATAAGGATCTAAGACTCCTGGTAATCTTAATAAAATGGACCAAGCATATCTTTTAGAGGGGTTAGGCTTAGGGGTGTTTTCCAAGGTTGGAGAATCAGTAACGATAACTTTCATAGAACCCCCTATGCAACCATCCTTGGATAGGACTATCATTTCTCTTGCAACACTATTAGCAAAATTAAAACACACGGGTGCTCCATGAGAGAGGCCATAGAATGTAAAATTATTAGTAATTGGTGCCTCCCATATGGGTATGGGCCATATCTTCCTCCTAGTAATCTCGAGTGGGTAGAAGTAACAGGGATTGGTGCCTCTCCCCAAGTAACAACCTGGAAAAAAGGAGGATCTGGGAAATAAGCCCAGTAAGTGTTCCCCGTAGTAGCATTACAGGATATTACCTGACAGGAAAGCAAAACAAGCGTAGCAACAAAGATCGTCTCTGGTCTTTTCGGGCCCCCTTGTCCCTCGACGAGTTTCTCAGCCTCTAGTGAAAGTCTCTTGATTTGGCCCCAGGTTGGAAGGTCAGCAGAACGAGTAGATGCAGCAAACAGTCTGGGTCTCGATCGTCTGGGCCGAGGTTGGGTTTGTGGTGAATTTTGTTGGTCATGCGGTGGTCTCTGCTGGCTTTCTTGCAACGTCATCCATGCCATTTTCTCTGTTGGTGGATCAGTATTCTCAGGAGGCGGGGATGGTGGTTGACGTGGAGGAGAATTCCGACTTGGCGGGGGCTGAGGAAGGAGCAGCTGTGGTCTTGGCCTCTTCCTTGGAAAGTTGCGTAATGTTGGGGGATATCTGTCCATGGTGACAAATCAGTCGGTCAGGAATCCAAAGTGGAGCATCTGCGTCCTGGGGGAAAACACAAGCAAATCCTCGACCACAGGTTAGCAAGATATCAGGCCCCTTCCATTGTCCTGAAAGGACATCTTTCCACTTGACCAAAGGTTTTGGTTTATTGTGTTCTGGGTTCCAATGTCTGTACATTGCCGTATTTCCTTGATTATCCGTGTTAAGGTTGTTTATAACAAAGAAAGTATGTTGTAGTATGTGATGAGGGGAACTATATTTAAATTCTCCCTCTTGTAATTTTATTATCTGATTTTTAAGAGTTTGATGTGCCCTTTCCACTATAGCTTGCCCTTGAGGATTATAGGGTATCCAGGTGGAATGAGAAATTCCAAATTTACTGCAGAATTCCTGAAATGGCCTAGAGGTATAAGCTGGAGCATTATCAGTTTTTAAAGCCTTTGGAATTCCAAGATAGGAAAAGCAAGCAAAGAGATGTTGCACAACATCTTTGAAGGCTTCTCCTGAGCGGGCAGTAGCTATAATTACATGAGAAAAGGTATCCACGGTTACATGTACAGAGGAAAGTTTCCCAAAGGAAGGTATATGGGTAACATCCATTTGCCACAGAACATTAGGCAGCAAACCTCGGGGATTTACTCCCATGGGCAGGGTTTGTATTTGAGTTGGGCATTGTGGACAGCTGTGGACAATTTCTCGAGCTGTCTCTCTGGGGATTTGGAATTGATATCTCAAAGTTGTGGCGTTTTGATGATGTATAGAGTGAGACTTTTTTGCTTCCTGTAAGACAGATCCCACTAGGGGGCGAGTTAACAGATCAACCTTTTCATTTGCCTCATGCAAGGGACCAGGTAGTCTAGAATGTGCTCGAATATGTCCGAAATAAAATGGAAACTTTCTGCTCCAAATCTGTTTTTGCAGCTGATTTAAAAGGTCAAGAATAGTGGTCTTGTTTTCAGGGAGAGAGGCAGTTTCGATATGGGGAAACAGCCTGACTACATACTGTGAATCTGAGAGCAAATTAAAAACTTCCTCTTTTAAGATAACAAAGGCCCGTATTACTGCAACTAATTCTGCACGTTGAGCAGAGGTTTCTCCTGTTTCTAAGGTTTCTTGTTTATGAGGGAGAAGAATTGCAGCCTTGCCATTTGAGAAGCCGTCTGTAAAGACTGTAATGGCTTGTGGCATAGGAGCGTTTTGGCATCGTTCGGGGAATATGACAGGATGTCTTGACATGAATTATAGTATAGGGCTCTTAGGCAAATGATGCAGAATCTGCCCTGTGAAGGAGCTAATTGCCACTTGCCAATCTTCATTAAACTGTAATAGAGCTAAAAATTCGTCTTTACTATAAGGGATTACAATTTCAGTAGGCCCTTTTCCAAATAATTCCACACTTCTTGTTCTACCTTTAATTATCAGTGTGGCTACTAAAGAGGGATATGGGGCTACAACCTTTTATGCTGTAACTGGTAAATGTAACCACTCAAGGGGCAAATCTTGCCAGAGTACTCCTGTAGGGGTCACGGGAGTTGGGAGAACTAGTAATTTCGAGACTGAGCATAATCTATTTGGGATAAATAACAATTATTTAAATTTTGTTCTACTACTTTGAGAGCCTCATATCCTTCTACAGGCACTAACAAAAAGACATGTAACTACAGATTGAAAGTCCCTTATATTTGCCTTACGACTCACTACTTCAAAAATGGAAATTCTGTCCTTTCTGGCTTGGCTGTGTATTTACACCTGCGGAACCCTAATTTTGCCTTTCTAGCACAACGCCTATACAAAGCTACACAGTGGGTATCTTTTGGAGCCTCTTGAGCCTAATTCCAGTGTCTGTTCAACTTTTAATTCTCTAAAACAAACTATTTTCTAGGCCCCAGGTTTAACATCACCTGGTCTCTCTTACCCTTTTATACTCTAATACTACTGAAAGACATAAAATTGTTCTAGGAGTCTTAGGACAGATGCAGGGCCCTTTCTTTGCTTGTCTGGCAAAACAACTGGATACCACCATACAGTGATGGACAGCCAGGCCTGTGTGCTCTGGCCACAGCCACATTTCTCGCTCAAGAAAGCAAGGGAAGCCCATGGTCACTTGCTTACCACATGACCTTAAGAACTTACTCTTACACAAAGTCACAGCCCTTCTATCATCTTCTTGTATTCAACTAAATCATGTCACCCTCCTAGAATCTCCCGAGTTTCTGCTCTCCTCTCACCCTTGTCAATCCCATCCCTAATTCTTCTGAGCCTCCAATTCACATTAGAAGACTTGATAACTCATTTATCACATATCTCCTAAAGTCCTTTAAATAATCCTGATCTTACCTGGAGTATTTCTATTGCTCCTAACAACCAAGCCCTCCATATTGCATTAGTCCACAACCAAAAGAGCAATTCAATTCATTCCCTATTGATAAGGTTAGGAATAGCTGTGGGGATTGGAATAGGGAGTTCAGGAATCACAACTTCTTTAAACTACTATCAGAATTTCACTAGGTTCTTACTGAGGGCCTAGAAGTGGCTGCTGGCCTTATCACTCTCTCACAGCAGAAAAAGAAGCCCTTTGTTTTCTTCTAGAGGAAGTCTGCTGTCTCTACACCAATAAATCAGGTGTTGTAAAGAAGGCAGCAAGGAATCTGAAAAATAGGACCTCAAGGGCATGAACATCTCAGTAATTCACGGAAAAACTGGTTAAGCAATTTGGATTGGATGCCATGAGCCCTAATTTCACTGCACCCTCTTTTCATATTAACCGTTATTCTGACTCTCAGCCTCTGTCCAATTCGTCTTTTTTCACATTTTCCCTAGAATCATTTTATGGGCCATCACCAACCAGACTGTTGATGAGCTACCTCTGCTGCTGCTGCTAAGTCGCCTGAGTCGTGTCCAACTCTTCGCGACCTCATGGACTGCAGCCTACCAGGCTCCTCTGTCCATGGGGTTTTCCAGAGAGTACTGGAGTGGGGTGCCAATGCCTTCTCCGGAGCTACCTCCAACTCCCACTAATTATCAAAAGCTTTGAGGCCACTCAGACTTCCCATAACCCATACTCCAGCGTTTTCTTATCTTATCCCACAATGATGCCCCTAACCAGGGCAAACCATACATAGAAGACTGGCCTTCAGCCCCTATCTTATATAAAAAAAGCTGGAATGTTACGGCTCACAAAGGGTTATAGCATATAGATAGAAAATGGCCCATTGTGATGACCTGACAAACAAGGGATGATGTCACAGTGGCCACATTGCCCAGGTGGGGGTCCTGTTTTTACTTTAGGCGATATCCTGTTTTTCCCTGCCGGCGACAGCTTCTCAAAACTCTGAGACCACCGGACTGTGAGACTACTCCGATTACATGAGCACAAGACCCCTGTGGCACGCTAAACTAAAGTCCCCAACCTTCCGGGCACAATTTCGCATCTAAAGGGTATAAGGGTTAGCTGTAAAGGGCGAGCAGTGGTTTCTCTTTAAAGCCAGTCACTTTCTTTCTATCTTCCTATATAGTAAATCTCTCTCCGCCTGAATGCCAGGGCTTCCTCTCTTTTTCTCCCCGCTGACCTAACAACCTTCATTCCTCCTTCCTCCCTCGTAAGCTCCTGCAGTCAGGACCCAAGTCCTGCCTGAACGGATCTCACACTAAATCAGCGACTAGCCCCTAAGGGAACCAGATCAAAGGGGTCAAGGACCCCCGGGGAAGAAGCGGGAAGCTGACCTGTGGAGTACCAGCAGCTGGGGTCCTGGAGTCTGGGGAGGCAGAGATCTGGCCGGAGTCACAGCCGGGGTGAAGAGGCAGGGTCCCGATAGGTAGAGTCCAGGGTGAGGGGAGAAGGCTGCCCACCTTGGCAGGGGTCGCGGGAATAGGGTTCGGGGAGGAGGCAGAGGCCCTGTGGGGGTCTCGGGCACAGGGGAAGAAGCAGTGTCCGGCGATGGAGTCCCTGGGTCTGGGGAGGAGACCGCCTGGCCTGACGGAGGTCGTGCATCCTGGGTTCTGGGAGGAAGTGGCCTGAGCAGGTGGTGTTGCGAGACTGTGCTCCTGGGGTCAGGGGAGAAGCGGCCTTCTACCTGGCGGGGGTCGCGGGCCTGGGGTCTGGTGAGGAGGCAGAGGCCACGCAGGGGTGAGGCCGCGCCCCGCCCGGGACCTGCACGAACTAGGGGGCCTGCGGCTGGCTGAAGAGGATGCCGAGACCAGGCGTGACCATTTGAACTCACGAAAGCTTCAAAACTGGCTCTCTGGAGGAGCTCCCAATAAATGTCGCCTCTGTCGTGCGTCACCGAGATGCGTGGCGTCATCACGGCACCGCCAGTCCGTGCTCTTACCCCGGTTGCCCCGGGCGCAAGGTGGGCCTGAAGGAGCTTAGGAGCTTGAGTGTGAACTTGGGCTGAGAATGCCAGGCAACCATCGGAAAGCATTGGAGGCGTGCAAATACTTTCAAGCTGGCATTTTCGGGTGAGTTTGAACAACTTTGGTAATTGGAAAAATAACCGATTAATCTATTTTATTTGGAGGCGGAATTACTTACATGACCTTTGGTCCCTGGACATCCTTATTTCACCTTATCCTTTTAACATTATCGATAAATCATCCAGGCGTCTCATAAGCACCGCGTTTCTGTAGAAAATTTCTATTCAGAGGGTGGTTGGGTAGGTGCTAAGATCTTTTTCTTCTTATTAATATAAAATTTTTCATTGGTGTTTTCTCTCCTTTAGGAGGTAATTTCAAGTTCTTAGGAGTTAAAGTCTCCTGCTTCTCATAGTATAAATATAACTTTACTGTAGTTTAGTCGCTGAGTTAGGTTCAGTTAAGTCCTTCAGCCCTGTCCTACTCTTTGCGACCCCATGACTTGCAGGACACCAGGCTTCCCTGTCCATCACCAACTCCCGGAGTCCACCCAAATCCATGTCCATCTAGTCAGCGATGCCATCCAGCCATCTCATCCTCTGTTGTCCCCTTCTCTTCCTGTCCCCAATCCCTCCCAGCACTAGGTTCTTTTCCACTGAATAAGTTCTTCGCATGAGGTGGCCAAAGTATTAGAGTTTCAGCTTAAATATCAGTCCTTCCAATAAACACCCAGGACTGATCTCCTTTAGGATGGACTGATTGGATCTCCTTGCAGTCCAAGGAACAGCAAAAGAGACGCAGATCTATAGAACAGTCTTTTAGACTCTATGGGAGAGGGCAAGGGTAGGATGATAAGGGAGAACGGCATTGAAACATGTAGATTATCATCTGTGAAATGAATCGCCAGCTCAGGTTTGACGCATGATACAGGGTGCTCAAGGCTGGTGCACCGGGATGACCCAGAGGGATGGAATCAGGAGGGAGATGGAAGGGAGGTTCTAGAAGGGGAACACATGTATACCCATGGTGGATTCATGTCAATGTATGGCAAAACCAACACAATAATGTAAAGGAAATAATTAATTAATTAATTAAAAAAAGAGTCTTCTCCAACACCACAGTTCAAAACATCAATTCTTTGGTGCTCAACTTTTTTCACCATCCAACTCTCACATCCATACATGACTATGGGGAAAAAAAACATAGCCTTGACTACACAGACCTTTGTTGATAAAGTAATGTCTCTGCTTTTAAATATGCTATCTAGGTTGGTCACAATTTTTCTTCCAAGGAGTAAGCTTCTTTTAATTTTGTGGCTGCTATCATCATCTGCAGTGACTTTGGAGTCCAGAAAAATAATGCCCTACACTGTTTCCACGGTTACCCCATCTATTTACCATGAAGTGATGGGACCAAATGCCATGGCCTTAGTTTTCTGGATGTTGAGATTTAAGACAACTTTCTCACTCTCCTTTCCCACTTTTATCAAGAGGCTCTTTAGTTCTTCTTCACTTTCTGCCATGAGTTGTGTCATCTGCATATCTGAGGTTATTGATATTTCTCATGACAATCTTGATTCCAGCTTGTGCTTCTTCCAGCCCAGCATTTCTCATGATGTACAGTGCATACAAGTTAAGTAAGCAGGGTGACAATATACAGCCTTGACATTCTCCTTTTCCTATTTGGAACTAGCCTGTTGTTCCATGTTCAGTTCTAACTGAATACAGGTTTCTCAAGAGACAGGTCACATGCTCTGGTATTCCCATCTCTTTAAGAAGTTTCCACAGTTTGTTGTGATCCACACATTCAGTCAGTATGAATACTGACACAGTCATAGTCAATAAAACAGGAGTGGATGTTTTTTTGGAACTGTCTTGCTTTTTCAATAATCCAGTGGATGTTAACAATTTGATCTCTGGTTCCTCTGCCTTTTCTAAAACCAACTTGAACATCTGAAAGTCCACTGTTCACTCATTGCTAAAGCCTGGCTTGGAGAATTTTAAGCATCACTTTACTTGCATGTGAGATGAGTGCAATTGTGCAGTAGTTTGAGCATGCTTTGACATTGCCTTTCTTTGGGATAGGAATGAAAACTGACTTTTTCTAGTCCTGTGGCCATTGCAGAGTTTTCCAAATTTGCTGGCATATTGAGTGCAGCACTTTCTCAGCATCATCTTTTATGATTTGAATTAGCTCAACTGTAATTCCATCACCTCCACTAGCTTTGTTTGTAGTGATGCTTTCTAAGACCCACTTAACTTCACATTCCAGGATGTCTGACTCTAGGTGAGTGATCATGCTATCATGATTATCTGAGTCATGAAGATCTTTTTTTGTAGAGCTCTTCTGTGTATTCTTGCCACATCTTCTTAATATCTTCTGCTTCTCTTAGGTCCATATCATTTCTGTCCTTTATTGAGTCCATCATTGCAAGAAATGTTCCCTTGGTATCTCTAATTTTATTGAAGAGATGTCTAATCTTTCCTATTCTATTGTTTTCCTCTATTTCTTCACATAGATCATTAAGGAAGCCTTTCTTGTCTCTCCTTGCTATTTTTTGGAACTCTGCAATCAAATGGGAATATCTTTCCTTATCCTCTTTGCTTTTTGCTTCTCTTCTTTTCACAGCTGTTTCTAAGGCCTCCTCAGACAGCCATTTTGCTTTTTTGCATTTCTTTTTTGGATGGGATGGTCTTAATTCCTGTCTCCTGTACAATGCCATGGACCTCCATCCGTAGTCCATCAGGCATTCTTGTCTATCAGATATACTCCCTTAAATCTATTTCTCACTTCCACTGTTTAATCATAAGGGGTTTGATTTAGGTCATCTCTGATTGGTCTAGTGGTTTTCTCTACTCTCTTAAATTTAAGTCTGAATTTGGCAGTAAGAAGTTCATGATCTTAGCCACAGTCAGGTCCCAGCCTTGTATTTACTGACTGTATAGAGCTTCTCCATCTTTGGCTGCAAATAATATAATTAATCTGAGTTAGGTGTTGACCATCTAATGAAGTCATGTCCATCTCTTTGCCACCCCATGGACTGTAGCCCACCAGGTTCTTCTGTCCATGGGAATTTCCTAGGCAAGAATACTGGAATAGGTTGCCATGCCTTCCTCCATGGGATCTTCCCAACCCAGGAATTCAACCCAAGTCTCTTGCATTTCAGGTGGATTCTTTACTGGTCAAGCCACCAGGGAAGCCCTCTCAGTAGTATACAGTTTTGTTGCTGTTTGGTAGCTGAGTCCTGTCTGACTCTTTTTGACTTCAGGGATCAAACCCACATCTCCTAGATTGCAGGTAGATACTTTGTTTCCAAGCCACCTGCTAAATAACTCTTGTTAAAATATTGTTTTATTTTGTGTTTATAACATTGGCAATACTGGAGGGTAGGGGGTGGGGGAGCAAGTAAGCACCATCTCAAAACTGAGAATTGTGTTTTAATCCAAGGACTTGCTGAGAACTTAAGCCCAGGAAGTATCCTCTCAGATCTTTCTGAGAGACTTCTCTCTCAGAAGAAGTAAGGAAGGTGCTGAGATACAAAGGACTTTTTGCAACAAAGAAGATTGGAACATTGGAAGATGAGAGCAATGTAGAGAACACCGGGCATTACAAGTTAATGAATTTAGTGTTTTTCTATGTATGTGAAGATGCAAGTGTCTGAGTTCATTGAAATCATTCCTTCAATTATTCCTTCCATGTGTTTCTCAGCCATCTTGCCCTCTTGGGCTTCAGCGATAGCTCATTTCAGTTCAGTTCAGTTGCTCAGTTGTATCCAACTCTTTGTGACTCCATGAACTGCAGCCCATCAGGCCTCCCTGTCCATCACCAACTCCCAGAGTCCACCCAAACCCAGGTTTATTGAGTCAATGATGCCATCCAACCATCTCATCCTCTGCCGTCCCCTTCTCCTCCTACCCTCAATCTTTCCTAACATCAGGGTCTTTTCAAATGAGTCATCTCTTCTCATCAGGTGGCCAAAATATTGGAGTTTCTGAAGTTTGGGAAACATAAATCACTTAAAGCAATGTCACTTCCAAATATCTATATTAATTAAGTTAGTAAACAAACATCAATATCAGGTATCAATACCAGGAGCCATCAGGATGCCCCATTGCTTGGATGACAAGGTCATGAAACTAAGAAGGGAACTGCAAAGTGGATTTTCCTTATTGGGGCATCCCGGGCAAGGCCCCTCTTGGTATTTTTCTTGGGAGTTCTGTTTATGCTTGAAACATTAGCTCATCTCAGTAGGTCAGTTCCAGTTAGAAATAATTCATCCTGGGGGTCATGGCAAAGCCACCACCAGAAGGGTTCATACTTGGGTCACCTTTCCCCCTCCCACTTCCCCAAACACTGCACAGTGGAAGTTCCCTTTCTTGAAGAAGGGGGATGGGACTTAGGAATGCTCATAACTATAGCCACTATTGTTGGAGAAATTGATTGCTTTAGGATAGTGTAGACACAGGAATTCATTATAGTAGTTATAGGATTTTATTGCTAAAGCAGTGCTGCTAGACTGTCGCATTGTCCTCTTTCCTCGTAAGAACCAGAGTGTCAGAACAGAATAAGACAGGTAGTGGTTGAGGTTACTAGAATAAAAACAGTTTCAAGCTTAGCCCTTCCCTCTAGCTTCTACCCAGCTATACCTGATGAGAGAAAAATGTAACCTTTCTGCTTAGACTGATGCACATATTATGACTGAATGAAGTATCCTGAAGACAATAAAGTAATTAACATATTATTATTAAATCTGATTGTGCAGAAATCTGACTTCCGCAAGGGGAATGTTTTGATGATAGATTGAGGAATAAGCTCAATGATAAGGTTGCTATGGAAGATAGAAAACAAAAGATTGTATAGAATGATATGTGATGTAATGGGGACGTTTCAGGGAGTATAAAACTGCAAACCAACAACAATAAAGAGGGAAACTGCCTCATCAGCATATTGACTTAGCTCAGTACTTTGCTGATGCCACTTGTCCCTCAAGACCCCTGGACCCACTGGGGCTGGACCCCAGCATATCCATTCACTAGTAAAAGTTTCCCAGTTCACACAAGTCTGAAATACATTTAGTTTAATTTTCTTAAATTTAGAATTGTTTCTTTTGTAAGCACTTACTTTTCTTTAGGACAGTTAAATAGAGTCCATTGACCCTTCAGCCATATTATCCAAGACTGAAGGTGCAAACTGAGACACACATAAATCTGGACAGGCAGAGATCCCACAGTTTTCTGTTTGAAATTTAAAATATCTCTTTGCCTCTTTTTTTTTTTTCCTAGGTTTGAAGTTCTACCAATTTTCTCATGTCTGGAGCCCCAGACAGAATGGACTGTATTTCTCAAGACATGATAAGAGTTAACTTTGTATTTTTCCCCAGGCACGTTTCTTCTCAGGCAGAGCTGGAGCATGAAACAAACAAACAAACAAAGCAGTTTATGAAGCCACCTTTTCCCTAATTGCACTTGCAAAAGGAACCAGCTTTGCAATTTCAAAAATATTTCACTTTAACCAGTTTTGTGTGTAGTCTAAAGAATATCATGTCCATCCAATATCAAAAATGTTGTCTCCTTTGTGTGGTAATGGTTTTATATTAAAATTTAAACCAGAGAGTGTTCAAATTGGCTCTGATGACAGGGGAAAACTGATTGACATGATGTTATCCCTGCAGGGATTGTGTCTCTGGAGAGGTGCAGTCTTCTCTTAAAGCAAAGAAAACCAGTATATAAGGCACATTTTAGGCTCTGGGGATCAAACTTATCCCAATTTTTCAAGATACAATTCAAAGGCATGCTTCTGGAACTGCTAGATCCCATCAGTGAGAGAGAAAAAAGTGATGTCCAGTGCCTTGGCTTTTTTTTTCCCCCTACTGGCTGTGTTCCTCCAAACTCTAGATGGAGGTGGAAACAGACATCCCACCTTAGCTTCTTTCCCTTGCCACAATTATCCAGTCTCTTACCAATGCAGGTATTTCATCAATACATCAATATGTGTTAACCCCCCTTGTTCTAACACCAAGGAAAGATGGAGATGCACCAGGCATAGAGCTGATCACATCGCAGATTGATGTCTAGTTCTTCACTGTTAAGACCTTTGCTTGATTTCTCCTTTTCCTCTGGCTCCACCCAGGGTGAACCATCACAGTCTTCAAGAATGCTTCCCAAGCTAAGATTGCTAGGAAAAACATCCATCTTCTGTGTGCCTGTGCACATTTCTGAGCATATTCCTAACTGCAGTAAAGGCAGTAAGTCATAAAGGGATGAACAGAAAAACCCAAGATATCCCTTGTAATTGTCACCACATCAGTATATGTGATAGCGGAAGAGGTAGTAGCGGGATGGCCAGTGAGGAAAAAGTGATTTTTGCCCTTGAGCTATTAGGGCCAATCCTTCCAGTTCATCTTCACAGATTTTGCAAAAGGAATACCTAAGAAGTTGAGACAAAAGTCACTGGGGATCCTTTTCTGATCTGCTAAGTGCTAGCTCTACCAAAGGAATAAGCCTATTGCACTTCCAATATGGCCAGGTTCTTGGGTTTCTGAACTGTGTTCTTAGAGACCTCATGCTTGCTGTGAATCCCTCCATCTATATAGTTCAGAGGCACAGCCATGAGAGGGATTCATCTTTAGGATCCTGGGATCTCAGCCAAGCAGCCAGGAGGGTAACTTTGACTCTGGGAGAAGTCCTTAGAGCTAGGTCTCCAGCTAGCACTCAAATGTGTTTTTGTCAAGATTGTACAAGAAAACAACCAAAATGTAACTTTTGGCCCTTTGCAATGCTGGGTACCTCATGACTATCAATCCAAGCTTGGTTATAAGTAAAATATAGGGGTTACTTGTCAGCTGCCTGTTGTTCTCGCTAAGCCGTGTGAAGAACACCAAGGGAAAAGAATAAAAGCAAGAAATAATAAGTATAATCTAAACAAAAAGTACATTGGGGTAATTAGTTGAGGTCTTCATACCTTGCTGACCTAAGGAGAAGCATAGTGTGTACTATTGCAGCCTGGTGGAGCAAAGACCAAAACCTGCCCCATGACTCAAGGGTACAGTGACCTGCACACTTATGATTGTCCTAGTAAACATATCAAATGGACATTCATGGAGAGGATATGCTCTCTGCTCTGGTTCACTGCCTACCCCTGTGTCTGACTCCATGGAGACGAAACATGATATTTGTGATCAACAGCAGACTCTTCACTAATAAAACCCCCTAATATAGCTATTCCCTAATGAGCTCATGTGACTTCTACCACTAAAAGTGTGGGCTGAAAGGAGCCATTTTATCTTCTGTCATGGAAAGCAGGAGGGCCCTTGACTGCTCGCTTGCCAAATTATATGTCTGTCTTTTCATTACATGCTTGGCCTCATTTCAGGTCTTCTTCATATGCTGTGCTGAAGTTGCAAGGGACCTTGGAACGCTAGGTCATTGCAAGTTCAGAACTGTTTCCACACCCATTGATGGTTCTTCCAGTTTTCATGTGAGGATTGTTTCCCTGGCTGTGTGATTCCTTTGATACTAGGAGATAACATAAAAGTACAAAGAACAGCAAGTTAATGTTGGGATGTGAATAGGGGCATGGGAACCATATAGTATCTAAAAAACCATATACTTTTCACATGCCAAGATCTCAATAAAAGTGGTGTGCAGTCAGTCAAGGTGGCTTTTGATTCTAGAGGTCCTAAGTCTCCCAGAACAATATTTTAAACTAATTTTGTCACTAGTTTCTTTTTTCCAAACTGTATGTTGACCACTTTCGATCCCTACCTGCTGTGCTGGCCACATCAGTAAAAGTATGGAATAACAGTTTGGATCACAAGTCCCTTGAAGACTTACAATATGGCAGATTAGATGTGTAGTTTCAATTCCCCAAACAGTTGTGAAATGGTTGAAGAGACCAGGAAAAATTTACTGAGAAATAAAAGTTCGGTCCATACACTTTGCCCATTTCTGCCTGCTTGGTGTCTCTTCACAGTCACAGATCAGTATAAACCCCAGACAGGCATACTACCGTAAGTCGTGCAGATCCCCATTGTGTAGGATAAGGGAGTTTGAGAAGGCGAGGTTCTGAAAAACAACGAGACCGGCATTTTACAGCAGCAGATCACCTTTAATGAAGTGAGAAGGGGCAGCAGTAAGATTAATGAGCCGCTGCACTTACCCAAGAAAAGAGTAAGTATATATAGACAATGCTGTGAAAGTGCTTCAATCAATATGCCAGAAAATTTGGAAAACTCAGTAGTGGCCACAGGACTGGAAAAGACCAGTTTTCATTCCAATTCCACAGAAACGCAAAGCCAAAGAAAGCTTGAACTACGTCACAATTACACTCATCTCACATGCTAGTAAAGTAATGCTTAAAATCCTCCAAGTCAGGCTTCAACAATATGTGAACACTGAACTTCCAGACATTCAAGCTGGTTTTAGAAAAGGCAGAGGAACCAGAGATCAAATTGCCAACATCCAATGGATCATCGAAAAAGCAAGAGAGTTCCAGAAAAATATCTATTTCTGCTTTATTGAGTATGTCAAAGCCTTTGACTGTGTGAATCACAGTAAACAGTGGAAAATTCTGAAAGGGATGGGAATACCAGACCACCTGACCTGCCTCTTAAGAAACTTGTATGCAGCTCATTAAGCAACAGTTAGAACAGGACCTGAAACAACAGACTGGTTCCAAATAGGAAAATGAGTATGTCAAGGCTGTATATTGCCACCCTGCTTATTTAACTTATATGCAGAGTACATCATGAGTAATTTTGGGCTGGAGGAAGCACAAGCTAGAATCAAGATTTCCAGGAAAAATATCAATAGCCTCAGATATGCAGATGACACAACCCTTGTGGCAGAAAGTGAAGAAGAACAAAAGAGCCTCTTGACAAAAGTGAAAGAGGATAATGAAAAAGTTGGCTTAAAGCTAAACGTTGAGAAAACTAAAATCATGGCCTCTGGTCCCATCACTTCATGGCAGATAGATGGGGTAACAGTGGAAACAGTGTCAGACTTTATTTTGGGGGGCTCCAAAATCACTGCAGACGGTGATTGCAGCCATGGAATTAAAAGACACTTACTCCTTGGAAGGAACGTTATGATCAACATAGACAGCATATTAAAAAGCAAAGACATTACTTTGGCAACAAAGATCCATCTAGTCGAGGTGATGGTTTTTCCAGTGGTAATGTATGGATGTGAGAGTTGACCTATAAAGAAAGCTGACCACCGAAGAATTGATGCTTTTGAATCGTAGTGTTGGAGAAGACTTTTGAGAGTCCTTTGGACTGGAAGGAGATCCAACCAGTCCATGCTAAAGGAGATCAGTCCTGGGTGTTCATTGGAAGAACTGATGTTAAAGCTGAAAGTCCTATACTTTGGCCACCTGATGAGAAGAGCTGACTCATTTGAGAAGACTCTGATGCTGGGAAAGATTGAGGGTAGAAGGAGAAGGGGACAACAGAGGATGAGATGGTTGGATGGCATCACTGACTCAATGGACATGGGTTTGGGTGGACTCCGGGAGTTGATGATGGACAGGGAGGCCTTGGGTGCTGCAGTTCATGCGGTTGAAAAGAGTCAGACACAACTGAAAGACTAAACTGAACTGAATATAGGCATGTATGTACAAAGTTACTGTCTTAGGGGGCCTGTTTTTTGCCAAGGTTTTTCAGAGTAGTTATCTCTTAAATGACTGGGGCAAAGAATTTTGGAGATCAGCCAGATGCTTGACCATCTGGGAGTTGGGCGTAATCAAGCTTAATGTTACATATACTAACACTATATATATTATATATAGGGTGAGAGTTTTTTGTCTGACATAGAATTGTGGGGAGGATCTGAAGGAGAGTTTTAACTCCAGGCTACCTTGAGTCTTGCAACTTTCTTTCATTCCACACCCTAAGGAGTAAATACAAAAGGAGAAGGAGAGGTGGGCACCATTAATGTTTAGAGCTTCTTTGTGCTAATAAATGATGGTCAGGGGTTTTATTATGGGAGGAAGGACATCTAAGGCCCTTAGTGTTGATTTGCTATTTTCCCTGTCAGGGTTTTAAGCAAAAGAACTGTCTTGACTTGGTCTCAAGAGATGGCCCAAATCCGTTCTTGGAGAAACCTTTGAAAGAGATTGAAGAGACAGGGTCCAAATAAAAGTAAAAATGATAAGTACCAATGGACCCAAGAAAGGGAGTAGACAAGGGAGGGTCTGTTAGAACCAGTTTTGGGGAGTGTAAAGGTTTTGTAACTCTTTTTACAGCATTCAATTTCCTTTCTAAGTTCTTTGACTATGCCCTGGACTATGCCTCCTTAATAGCAGTCCTTTCCTAGAAAAAGTCAGGTCCCTTCCTTTTCTGCCTTGAGAATTTCCAGGGCTCGCTTATTTAGTAGGGCCACAGAAGCTAACGGGTTAATCTGTTTTGAACTGAAACGAAGGGCTCTACTACCTGCTCTATATTCTTTTTAAGTTCTTTGGACAGCTTGTAGTAAAAAAATGGGCCAAAGTTGAGATGCCTCCAATCCTGGTGCCTAGGGCTGATGCTACGCTGGTCCCAATCAGAAGAGGGACTTATGACAGCTTGTCTTTTCCTGTGGAAAGTTCCTCGAGGGGTAGACTATTTGTTCCACCTCTTCTTCTTTGAGGAATATTAGAACCGGAGTTAGGAAGACCAAGATGTAAGGTCTAGGAGAGTCAGAGGGGAGACATGAATATTCATAAGTCCCATAGAAAATGAAGATTTCTGTGTTGGTGCAATAATGTGCACTGTTCCAGACAACCCAGGACACTACTGAATGACTTAACTTTCACTTTTCATTTTCATACATTGGAGAAAGAAATGGCAGCCCACTCCAGTGTTCTTGCCTTGAGAATCCCAGGGACAGTGGAGCCTAGTGGACTCCCGTCTATGGGGTTGCACAAAGTTGGATACGAGTGAAGAGACTTAGAGGCAGCAGGAGCAGAGAACTCAAGTGGAACAGAAGGAAGGAGTGGAGTTTGTAGACCAGTGTAGTTGGGACTAGAGTAGTTGATACAGGTTAGGTTTGAAGAGGCTGAGAGTAGGACATTGTCAGAGACTGGGCCAATGAGTTGTGTAGTTTTTTGTTGGGAAGAGGAGGTATAGTTGCCCTGTAATAGCCAGGTTGAGGGTAAGGGAACTGCTATGTGTAGTGAGGGAGACAGTGACATGCATATCCACCACTGTGATGTGTGCTGTGTGTACTGGAAGAATTGGAAAGAAGAGTTGAGAAGGCAGGTAAGCTGTTGGTTGTCAGAGGGTAGTTTTAGGAGAGGCTGTAATTGTGAAAGGATGTCTAGGCATTTATAAGGCTCAGGGGTTGCCTGTAACTGGGAGATTATATTTGTTATAATTTGTTCTTGTTTCTTTTTCTGATTTTGATCTAGTACCCCACTCCCGTCTGAGTACCGCCAGTAGGTGATGGGATAGAAACATATGTTTTGTCCATTTGGCTTATGGCAGGTGCTCATGAAACTCCTTCTCTTTTGTACTTTAACAGTGAATAGGGGTTTGGACCCCACCCCCACCCCCGACCCAAGGTTCATGGTGCATGGTCTTGGAGCTGTATTATAACATGAGGAATGAACATAGGAATAAATGTCTGAGCAGGGGCAGGGACTAGCCTGAAGGCTGGTGAGTGCAGTAAGGATAAGGAAAAGGGGAGTCATGGTTCTGTTAGTTAGGTAGTGCAGAGGAAACAGCACCCTAGGAGTAAAACACAGCTAACAACGTAGATGATACCAACAGAAAGACGAAGAATAATTGTCCAGTCCTGAAGGGAGACAGTTACTAGACCTATAGCAAGGACTAAGATTAGGAGTGTAGTTATAGTTAGAGTGACAAGGAGAGACCAGTAAGGACGAGGGCAGAAGGCCCCGGTTTGTGGTTGCTTGAATCTGAAGAGGAACAGTGTTCATTAGGATGTAGAATGATGTAGAGAATAAGAGTAAAGAAATCAATTTCATCTGGAATTATGTTGTAGATGGTTCCCTGAAACCATAGTTGAGACACCAGTGTGATCAGGTCTTCGAATGAGGCTCTTGGTCGGTCTGCTGGTCCAGTGGTGTTGAAGTAGTTAGGTCAGGAAGAGTTATAGGTTGAAGAATGTAAAGGTCATTCAATGTTTTCTTGGATGGTCAACACAGGTTGTTGCCGGGTGATTTTTAAGGAGGTAGGCCCTGTGAGGGAGACTGATAGTGGTCAGTTAATGAGTGCAGCGCAAGATTGGGAGTGACCCGTTCTAAGCAAGAGAGGTGTACCCAGGAGATGACTTTCTCAAGTTTAGCTGCAGTCAGGGTAAGGAGGATAATTATGAATGGTCCTTGCCATTTTGGGGTTAGGTCACTTTCCCAGTTTGTACAGGGGGGTAGGGGACTTGAGGTCAGGGGCAGGCAAGTTGTGGTTGACGTATTTCCAGAGGGCGTTGCAGAGTTCCACCAGCACAAGGGAGTGTAGGAAGCCTGGTATGAGAGAAGGTTCAGGGGGCAGTCCAGGAGGGATCATGGACATTACTTCAAATTGCGTACATTACCTCAAAGGGGCTCAGCCCCAGGGGCTTTCTGGGCAAAGCCCGTATTTTGAGGAGAACAACTGGCAAAAGTTTAGTCCAATCCAGATGTACATCGATGATTAATTTGGTAAGAATTTCTTTGATTATTCTATTCATCCTTTCTATATATCCTTAGGACTGGGGGTGATACAGAATGTGAAATTTCCAGAGTATCTGTAATAATTGGACAAGTTGTTGAGTGATCTTGGACATACATTTCAGGCCCTTATCAAACGGTAGGGATGAAGGCAGGCCAAACATGGGGATACTTTCTGTGAGGAGGATCTGGCCACAGTGTGGGCTCATTTGTTTGTGGTGGGAAATGCTTCTACCCATCCCTAAAAAGTGTCCACAAGTCCAAGGAAGTGTCTGACTCTATGAACCGGGGGCATAAGTAAAATCTATCTGCCAAAAACTGTGCTGGGAGGTTGCCTGGCATTTGATGGGTTGGAAAGGAGGTAAGTTTAAGGTTGGAATTGAATTAGTGCATTGACATGTTTGGCAGGAGTGGGTAAGGTTATCTAAATATTTTTGGTCAGCAGTGGATATGGGGAAGTGGTTATGGAGGAACTGTTGTTGGAGTGTCTTGGATGAGGGATGAAAGAGTGAGTGCAGATAAAAGAGGATTTCTCTGATGGTGGGAGTGTCGGATGGAGTCAGAGCTAAGATGACGGGACTGAAGGCAGGATGGGACAGGGCTACCTCCTTTACCTTCTGGTCTGCAGCATTGTTGTAGGCTGATATGAGACTTCTCTATTGATATCCCCTACAGTGGAGGATGGTGGCTCTCTTTGATAAGAGTACTGCCTCTAGAAGTTTGTGGATCAGGTCTAAATTAATAAGGGGGGTTAGGAAATTTTGGGTTAGGAAACCTCTCTCTCTCTCTCTCTCTCCATATTAAGATATTTGAGTGAAGTATGTTATAGGTGTATTTGGAGTCCATGTGCATGTTAACCTTTAGATTTTTAACTAAAGTCAAAATTCTGGTGAGGGCTATCAGTTCTGCTTGTTGGGAGGTTGTATGAGGTAGCAGAGGTAAATCTTCAATTGTCTGGGTCCAGTGATTGTGGCAAAGGTTCTCCTGGATGATGGCATATCCTGCCGTGAAGAGTGACGATTTCTGAGAGCTGCCATAAACGAACCAGTATGGGGTGTCTGGGTCTAGGATGGGGTGATCTGTTAAATGTTGAAAGGGTTTTTAGGTAAGATCGTCTGTTAGGATGCAGCTATTTAGGAGAGGGTCTGTTGTAGAGGACGTGGGTAATAAGCTGGTGGGGCTAAGGGGAGAGCAGGGGGAGAATGAGAGACGAGGGTCCAGGAGAAATGCATGTAGGTCTTGTACCCTGGAAGGTGGAAAGGAGAGGAAAGAATGCCCGATGTGATAGTAAGTCTCAAAGGTATATGGAGAACAGACTGTTTAAGGGGCATGTCTGTAGAGTTTATTTGCTTTGGGTATGAGGGCTGTGATAGCAACCATGGCCTGTATGTAGGGAGGCCAGCCCTTGATCACCATGTCAAGCTATTTCAACAGATAGGCTATGGGAGCCCAGGTGTCTCCAACCCACTGACTTAGAATCCCCAGGGTTGTCCTGGGTTGGAATGGGCAAAGAGAAAGAAAGGTCTGGTGTGATCTGGCAGGTGGAGAGTTGGCACTTGGAGTAGGCTCTGGGTGAGCTGGCAAATAGGATTTACCAGTGAGGAGGAGTTAAAGAGGGGCTCATTCAAACATCCTTTAGTTGCCTCATAGAGCAGCTTTGCAATGAGGGAGAAGTTAGGGATCCGGATTCAGAAAAAGTTTAGGAGGTCGAGGATAGATAGGAGTTCTCTTTTTGATTTTGGAAGTGCACAGTTAATTAAGGCCTGGATTCTGTTGGGGAGATTAGATCTCTGTTGGTGGGATGTGGAGAGCCTCAGGTAGGTGACGTTTGTCTGGGCTATTTGGGCCTTGGATTGGGATACCAGGTAACCCTAGAATCCCAGGGCCCCAAGGAATTTGGCAGCATGTTGGGGGCAGAGTTTTGTGGTGGGGCTACAAAGGGTGATATCATCTATATATTGGAGGAGATGACTTGGAGCTAGGTCAAGTGTCTGTAGGTCCTTTTGTAAAGCCTATTCAAAAAACTGGGGGGAGAACTGTCCATGTTAGTTGTTGGGAAACATGAGTTTCAGGGTCTTTCCAGGTGAAGGCAAAAAGGGGTTGGGAGAGAGGGTGGAGGGGGATGGTGAAAAAGTCATCTCTGAGATCTAACATCATGAAGTGGGTTGTGGTCGGAGGTATGGCAGACAGAGGGTGTAAGTGTTAGGGACTATGGGGAATTTTGATGTGATGGCCTCATTGATTTTTCACAGATCCTGTACTAGTCTCCAAGAGTTTGGTCCCCTCCTTACTGCCAGAATATGGGTGCTGTGTGGTGAATGGGTAGGAATTAAGATAGAGGCCTGAAGATGGTCTATGATAGGCTTAAGTCCATTATGGGCCTTTGGGGTGAGAGAGTACTGTTGATGAGTGATTATAATCTAGGGGTCCTTTAGGGTAATGTGGACTAGGGGATGATGTTTGGCTATGGATGGGTGATCAGTGTCCCAGACGTGGGGGTCTAAGGTGGGTAGATCCAAGGGAAGTCCAGGAGTGAGGGATAGGGATAGTCCAGGTGCCATCTGCATGCAGAATATAGAGACTGTATTGAGGGGAGGTGTGGTATTAAAGATTCCCAATTTGGATAACAAATCTCTCTCTAGGAATGCCATCAGGCACTGAAGCATTCTGAGGAATGAGTGTATGAGGGTTGATTTCCCAAATTGACATAGCAATGGAGGGCTGATTTTTGGCCACAAGGGAACTCCAGAGACCCCTTTGATTGTGAGTTCTAAGTCTTGAGTTGGACCAGAGTAAGAAGTTAAAAGGGAAAGTGGCTCCAGTGTCTACTGTATAGGAGGTCTTTTCCCTGGTCACCACCTTGTCTACCCTAAAATCCAAGCTCGTGTCTGGGACAGGGGCTGGGGGACTGGGACCTGGGCCCCATCATTGGTCCTTTTTTAAAGCCTATCCAAAAAACTGGGGGGAGAACTGTCCATGTTAGTTGTTGGGAAACATGAGTTTCAGGGTCTTTCCAGGTGAAGGCAAAAAGAGGTTGGGGGAGAGGGTGGAGGGGGATGGTGAAAAAGTCATCTCTGAGATCTAATATCATGAAGTGGGTTGTGGTCAGAGGCATGGCATAAGATTGGGAGAGAGATGAGATCTAACTCTCATAAGATTGGGATGGGGTACTAGGGAGAAGTGAGGATCTCCCCAGGGGCATCAGAACATCCCTGTAGACATTCCACTGCCAGGTCTGGGAGATGAGGACCCCCCAAGGGGTGCCAGGGTGTCCATGGGGACAGTCCATCTTCCAGTGTCCTCCATGACCACAGACTGGGCATGCTTTTGTGGAGTCCGTGGGTTTGGGCATGATTTTGCCCAGTGTCCTGACTGATTGCATCTGAAGCAGGGTCCAGAGTTGGGGGTCTTAAGTCCCAGTCTGGGATTACTTGGGCTGGGCCAATCTCTTCCCCTTAATTGCTGCTACCAAAAGAGCATATTTAGCTTTTCTCTCATGATCTTTTCCTCTCTTAGCTTCCTCCTCTCTATTTTTGGACACCTTGACATCTACTTCTAGAAGGTCTCTTTGTAGGGTCTCAGGACCCTTGTCTAGTTGTTGAAGCTTGCATCTAATGTCAGGGGTGGACTGGCTGATGAATTGAATATGAAGGTAGAATAATACAGCAATGGTGGTGATATCTAAGTTAGTATACTTTTGGACTTCCTCTGTGAGGCATACCAAAAATTGGCTGAAGTTTCATCTGCTCCTCAAGTGATTTCTTGACTTTAACATAATTGACATGGGTGTAAGTATTTTTCTGCATTCCTTCTAGAAGGCAAGTAATCATATGGTTAAGTCTTTTAATACTTGCATCACCAGGTGTTCCCCTTCCAGAACCCAACATTTCATAACTCTTTGGAAATCAGAAGTACTAACCTATCTGTCACATCATAGACTTTCAAGGGACTTGTAATCTGTGCTATTACTGTGTATTATGACTTAGACCTCAAACTTGGATTAGTAGTCAGGAAGCACCTAGCCTTGCTAGGAATCAAAAGTTCAGAAGTTAGACGAAACTCTAGCTATAAGAATATCTCTGAGATTAAAGGTTACTTGGATTGGAACTGCAATTTTTTTTTTCCTTTGGTAGTGCTGGCTCTTAGTGGACCAGAAGAGATTCTTTTACTGCTGTGGTGATGCTTGGAAGAAACATCACAGTTTTATGTTTGTATCAGTCTTATTGTGGTCAAGAATATATTCAGGGTTGTGCACAGGCACTCAGGTGACTAATGTTCCCCCCAGCAGTCTTAGCCTAGGAGGCATTCCAGAAGGCTACTCGGATCACACCCTGGGTGGCATCAGAGGCAAGCAGGGTTCTAATGGTGAAGAGCTGGACATCAGTTAGGGATGCCATCAGATCTACCCCTGGTGCATCTCCACCCCATCTAGGTGGTAGATCCTGGAGGGATGAGGGTGACATCTGAGTCGATAAGGGACAGACTAAGTTTGACCAGGAAAGAAAAGCTTTGGTGTAAAGTCTGTCTACACCCCCATCTAGAGCAGGGAGGGATGCCTCAGGTAAAAAGAGGGCTCTGGTCGCTTTTTTTCTTTTCTTTTCCTCTCTTATGGATGGGAGCTAACAATTCCAGCCTCACTCCATTGAACTGTATCCTGAAAAACTGGGATAGATTTGATCCCCAGGGCTTACAGAAGACAAATCTGGTCTTTATATGTGCTGCTGCATGGCCATGGTACCCACTGGAGGACAGCGAATGGTGGCCAGTTGGAGGGTCTCTTAAGCATAATACGTTTTACAATTAGACCGGTTCTGTAAAAATCAAGGGAAATGGGTAGAAGAAGCATATGTGTTGCCCTTTTTCCCTCTGTGAAATATGCCAGACTTGTGTCCTAAGGGTATAGATTTGGTTGAGACACCTTCAACTCCCTCCTGTCCTCTTACTTTGCCCCCATACCTGGGGCTCCAAATTGAGATTCAAGTTGCCTTGGTCTCAGTGGAAACCCAAACTGAGATTCAAGCTGCCTTGGACTGTCCATGTAGAGGTCCAAACAACTCGTCTCAGTACGACCTCAGACTACTCTGGTTTCAGTAGAAACATCAAAGTGTTAGGGAGTTAGAATAGGAAACAGGAGTCCAAAATGACAGTGGCTAAAGGAAAAGGAAGGGAAAGGCCTGCAAAAATAGAAAAAAGAAGTTCTGAGGACGTGAGTGAGAACTTCAGGTAGAACAGCACTCCTGTCTAAGCCCAATTTGCATAGGATGGCCGGGGGGGGGCAGAAATAAACATATAAAAGGGGAGCCAAAGCGCTTGCTCTCTCTCTTTCTCTCCTGTGCCTCGAAGATGGACTCTCCCTCTCTCTCCCACCTGCTGTGGTGTTCTTCTCTTCACACTTTGTATCAGCATGCCCTCACACTTCGAGAGGGCTATCACCTTCTAAATAAAATAGAGCTGTAACACTGATTTATTTAAGAGGTATAAAACGGTCTGTCCAAGACCTGAGAGGTGTGGCCCGCTGAGGGCTTCAATGTCCACCACTCCAAATCTTTGTTGTGATGAGACAAGAACCGAGGAACATACCCTCACAAGACATCTACACTTGCCTGACAAAGACATGAGATGGAGGACAAGAGACAAAGAGATAAAGAAAAGCAGGTTTCTTCAATCTATCCTTGGGATCATATTCACAGAGCAGCCAGAAAGACTGAAGAACAGCCACACAAGCTGTTGCCTCTTTATGAAGCAATGGAAATCAAGAGATCCCAGCTATAGCACCAGACTGGGACTACAACACAGCTAAAGGAAGATGGGATCAGTTATTTTCTCAGATGTATTCTTTAAGGCTAAGGCTTTGAACTATGGCAAATTGGCAAACAGGACAGGAAGAAAAGGAAGCTCCTGGTAAATTCAGATAGACTGAGAGAAGGCCTCTGCAGATTCACTGACATTGATCCTGAAAGTGAAGAGGGAAAAGTGATCTTAAAAGATAAATTTCTTACTCAGCCAGCTCCAGATATCCATGTAAACTATTAAAACAGGAGTTTGGACCAAATCAATCTTTAGGTATTTTGTTTCAACTGGCTCAGACAGTCTATTAATATAGAAAATATGAGGAAAAAAAAGAAAGGCAGAAAAAGACAAAGAAAAAGGTGGAAACCTTCACAATAGCTATGAAAAACATTCTTAAACAGCCTGAGAAAAATGCCCAGAGGAACCCAGGTAAAAAGGGATGGGTTTGCTATTACTGTGGAAAGGAGGGGCATCTCAAGAGGGATTGCCCTCAGGAATCCAAGCCAACCCTAGCTCCATGTCCTGTCTGCAAAGGACCACACTGGAGGAGAAACTGCCCCCAGAGGCATAGGTTTCAGGGGTAAGACTCTCAAGAAAATCAGTATTTAAGTTTCCCAGGGGTCCCCACACCAGCTCCAGACCTAATTACTCCTGAGGAGCCCCGGGTATTAATAAATGTGGGAGGAAATCTGTCAAGTTCCTTTTAGATACTGGGGTAACTTTCTGCGTGCTTACTGAAGCCCCTGGCCCACTTTCTTCCAGATCTACTTTCTTAATGGGACTATCTGGATGAGCCAAAATGTTTTACCTGTGGTGTCAGGTGTGAGTGGGATTTGGTACTATTTTCACATGAGTTTCTGATCGTGGCCAAATTGCCCTCACCCCTTTTGGGGAGGGATATGCCGAACAAGATCCATGCCTCTGTTTTCATGAATATGGAGTTCTCTCCCTTTAATTGAACAAAATGTAAGTCCTAGAGCATGGGCTGATGGAAAATCTATGAGTCGAGCACAAAATGCTATTTCTGTAGTTATCAAGCTCAAAGACCCACACTTATTTCCACATAAGAAGCAGTATCCACTGAAACCTGAGGTTAAAGAAAGGTTAAACCCCATCATTGAGAATTTAAAGGTGCAGGGGCTACTAATTCCCTATAACAGTCCTATTTTGTAACACTCCTATTTTGGGTATAAAAAAATCAAATGGTGAATGGAAACTAGTTCAACATTTATGAATAGTAAATGAGGCTGTAGTTCCTTTACACCCCGTGATGCCTAATCCTTATACTCTATTGTATACTCTGAAATCCCTGAAAGAGCCAAATATTTCTCATTAATTGATTTGAAAGATGCTTTCTATTCAGTGCCTTTGGTGGAAGAATGTCAAATTCTATTTGCTTTTGAAGACCCTACGCAGCCAGTTTCTCAGTTAACCTGGACAGTTTTGCCCCAGGGATTACATGACAGTCCTCACTTATTTGGACAGAGTTTGTCACGGGATCTACAAAACTTTAATAATTCTGAAGTGGTGGTGTTACAATATGTAGATGATATCTTACTTTGTGCTGAGCATGAGGAAATGTGTTTGCGAGCCTCAGAAGATGTCTTAAACTTTCTGGCAGGCTGCGGTTACAAGGCATCAAAAGAAAAAGCTCAGCTTTGTCAACAGTCTGTTAGATATCTTGGCCTAATCATATCAGAATGAACTAGGGCCATAGGCCCCAAGAGAATTAAACCTGTACTAAATCATCCCCTACCTATGACTTTAAGACAACTGAGAGGATTTTTAAGAATCTCAGGCTACTGTCACATTTGGATTATGGGTTTTGGGGAACTTGCCCTGCTTTTATATAAACTTATAGCTGAAACTCAGCAGTCCAAAGCCAACAAACTGGTTTGGTCTCCAGATACTCAAAAGGCTTTTAAGGTTCTTCAGACTGCTCTCCTGCAAGCTCCCACTTTGAGCTTGCCCACAGGGTTAGAATTTAATTTGCTTCTCTCTGAAAGAAAAGGTATGGCCTTGGGAGTTCTGACACAATCCTGAGGGCCTCACCAGCAACCTATTGCTTATCTAAGCAGAGAATTAGATGTAATTGCATGTGGGTGGCCCCATTGCCTAAGAGTAATTGGGGTGCTAGGTTTATTAGCACCTGAAGCTTTAAAGATAATTAACAGACAAAATCTTACTGTATTGACTTCTCATGATGTGAGTGGAATCTTAAATTACAAGATTAATATTTGGATGACAGACAGTAGGCTTCTTAAATATCAGTCATTGTTTTTAGAAGGACCCGTAACTCAGCTCTCAACTTTTCAACAGGCATTAACAGAACTCCAGGAGAAAACTCCTGACCCAGCTCTGAGTAGAGCAAGCCTCTACTTGTGCCAGGAATTGATTTGTGGGTACATCACACTCGAGTTAAGACGTGGCACCTTGACCAGAACTAACTGACTTAAGTTCATGTCTTTACTGTCTATGCTCTGACTTTGATGCTCTGACTTTGTATATGGTGTGTAAACAAAACAGGTTCCGTGATAGGCTGCTGGGAGATACAGCAGGCCCTAGTTCTGGAGACCTCCCCCACCCTCACCTCATACCACCCCCCACCCCCCACAAGCCAGGAAATTCCAGCACGCGCCAAGAGATACACCTATCCAGGGCAGACACACAGTTTAAACTGACCAAATATTGACTGTCAACGATACCAATGCTGTAACAAAGAACTGCCTGTATATAAGCAACTGTGGTTTGTCGTGCTGGGCTCTTGTCGGACTCCACTGCGTGGATGAGACTTGGACCCTAGCCCAACTAGCAATAAACCCCTTTATGCTTTTTGCATTGCTGTGTCGACTTGGTCTCTTCAGGGGCTTGGGACCCGGAGTTTGGGCATAACATGTACTTTTCAGATGGGCATGATAATCTATGTGGGCCTACTTCTGCTGACTCTAAAAATCCTGAGTCTGCAGTCTGATGCTCAAGACAATGCCTCCCTTTCCTGGGCTCACTCCTGCAGTATTTCACATTCAGTCTAACTGCTGGGTCTGTGGAGCACTCCCCTCTTCATTAGTGGAAGGCTTCCCATGGTGGACATCTCCATTTCAAGGAAAAGACTTTCTCCAAGTCTGCAAATATCTTTAACAACAATTGTATGTGACACCACTTCTTAAACTGATGACATCTAACAACCCTAAAATGGACTGATGTAACTATGAACATAGTGTGACTTTTCATTTTGATTTTAATTTGTTTTAACAACTATTTTGCCTTATATCTGTAACTGTATAATGGGGTTTTCTAACCATTAAAAACTTTTTAATTATGTTTCAAATGGTTGTCCAAGCTCCTATGAGTGCCACAGCCTCTTCCAAATATTACTTAAGGCCCCTGGATAAGATACCCTCAATGTGAGGGTTAGGAGAATATGCTGCCTCAACAATTTAGGGACAATGTCCCTTGTCAGCTCCGAAGCAGTTACGGAATGAGAATGACTCCTCTTTTTCCTAGGCAACATAATTCTCCTCAAAGAAAAGGGGGGAATGAGAGAGTCATTTCCTAGGCAGGTTGATAAGAAGTCTAGGGGTCCCCAAGGAGAGAGGGGTCTGGAATTCTCAAGGAGGAGAAAAGGACAAACTTTTTTTTTTTTTTTTTCCTCTGCATTCCTTAGCCTTGGTCAATTACACAACTCAGTATGGGAGTGGGTCTGGAAGATCTTTCTAAGCTAATCCTGATATTTTAAGATGTATAGTGGGTCTGGAGGATCTGTCTATTGTCAAATGTTAATCCTGTTATATTAAAATGTAAATTATGGGAGTAGGTCTTGTGAAGTCTTTAAAAGGTTTATATAACAGTCATGTATCCTCCCTGAGGACAGTCTCTGGATTAAACTTGCTGGTTAATCCTGTTATTGATTCAGTATATAACTCCACAGCTAACTCCAGCCAGGGGGTACTCTTTCTACCCCCTTCTGATGCATATGCCAGAAGCTTTCTCTATCTCCTTTATACTTTAATAAAACTTCATTACACAAAAGTTCTGAGCAATCAAGCTTTGTCTCTGGCCCTGGATTGAATTTTTCTCTTCCAGAGGCCAAGATTCCTAGTGTCTTTGTTGTAATTCTGTCAACAACCTTCCACAAGTTTCCTTGACATGGAACAGTGGAGCAGGACACAGCTCTTGCTTTGTGGGCAAGTGCATATCTCTTTCACACAGCATTCAGACAGATAGACACATTGAGTTGGTATAGGTTTTACAGCAGTGTCTCAGCTCTGAGCATCCTTACCTTGTCATGAAGATACTGGACAAGTCTCCAAGATAATAGCTTACAGTGTTTGGTACTGAGTTTGTGATCTCCAGAGGAGAAGATTTAACGCCAGGACCAAAGATATAGCCTCAGTCACTCAGAGCTTTATGTAACACAGGTTTATACGAGTGAAAAGGATAGAGAAAGTCTTCAGCAATAGGCACTGGAAGGTGGTAGGAGTGTACCCACTTTACTAGTTTAAGCAAGGCATCATATACTTTTTTTGCTAGCTGCTGAGAATCAATAAAAACAACACTTCAAGTCTGTGCAAGTTCCATTACACTTTCCCAAGGCATATATTCTGAGATAACCTCAGGACAAGATTAGCAATAAGTATATTTCCCAATCTGTGCTTCTGGGCAAGATATACTGCTGCCGAAAAACAGGTCCCCAGGTAAGATTTGTAACAATTAGAATTATTAACCTAGAGCCTGAGAAAAGTATTTCCATGAGTAAGACATTGTGTAGTCATTAGTTTCAGATCTAAAAAACGGCCAGTTCTTTGGCAAGATACATTGTTACACAAGGCTTCAGGAAAGCATGAGCTAGAATGTTCTCCTCCGCCTTAAAGGGCCTTGGCTTGCTTGCCTAAGCTTCAAATCTCCCATACTGGTTGGTACACAACAGATACAAATAGACAATAATTTTACAAGAACATGTAAACTTTTTAGCTTTACTAAGCCTATTGCTTGTGTTCTGCCTATTTTATAACATTATGCTTTTCTGTATTACAATATATGTGACTGGGTTTCTATTATAAATAATGTTGACCAGGCAACTTCAAGCAGTTGATAAGCTAAATTGTGATACATAAGATCTCTTACTGTATTACTTTAAGCTAGATAGTGTAAAAAGGAGGGGTAGTTTTATAGACCAGGAAGACATGTAACCCAAATAATTTTAGATTATCAACATGGCTAGATCCAAGACCAAAGCTGAGGGATCTAGCAACAGAAACTTCTCCAGATCTAGGAATGAAACCTTCAGGCTCTGTAGGACAAAACTGGGGAGAAAATTTCTAGATCTTTTGAAGGAAACACCCTTTAGAGTTTCTTAAAATTAGGTCACTTGTTAAGAAATCCATCCAAGATGATGGATCCTTACATTGGGAAAATTTGAGAACTCTCCATATAAACAGGTTTTATACCTTCTTATGGGAAGAAAAATTTAAATGCAAGATATATATACATACACAAGATATATACATATGTAGATATAAATATGTATGTAAAATGTATATATACTTAGCATACATATATATTCTACATATATACATTTGTATATTATATATGCATAATAACTCATGATTATATATTATATATACTATTTTATATATTATATAATGATTATATACTTTAATATGCATCATCCTAAAAAAATTCCCTGTGGTTTAAAAGAAGCCAAAATGAACATTTTAGGAAGACTTATTTTTGATCTCTGTTTTCTCTAAAGTGGCCTTAAACTGTTAATAAATATATTAGAATAATTCATGTTAATTAGATTGCTTCATAGGTGATGAAGAACCCACCTGCCAATGCAGGAGACTTAAAAGTCATGAGTTTGATCTTTGGGTAGGGAGTATCTAAGAAAAGGAAATGGCAACCCACTCCAGTGTTCTTGCCTGGAGAATATCATGGACAGAAGAGCCTGGTGTGTTATAGTCCATAGGTACTCACAGAGTTGGACACGACTGAAGCAACTTAACACAGCATAACATGGTTGATTAACAAGGAAATAAGAGCAAAAATAACAATAAAAAAATGAAGAGAGGTTAAGTCCAGGGACTTTTACCCAAAAGCAGAACAACTTTAAAGGATCCGTCTCAAAAGAACAGAGAAATCGTATGTGATTATTAAGCTGGGTAAATAAAATAAGCATTAATGTGATTAAAAGAAAGTGCTTTGCTACAAACAGACCCCCTGCTCATCCCCAGCATTGAAGACTCCCATACAACACTGTTCTATTTATCCTGGTTTATATACTTAATTAAAAGACTGGAAGAAAATTGCAGTGAGATTGCACAACAATTAGGATAATTCATCAAGTGACATGGTTGATGAAAGGGCCTAAGCCCTTTGATTCAATCCCTGACTGGGTATGTGTGTGTGCTCTCTCTCAGTTGTGTCCAACTCTTTGGAGCACCTTGGACTATAGACTGTCAGGATCCTCTGTTCATGGAATTTTCCATGCAAGAACACTGCACTGGAATTCTTTCCTTAATTTCTCTTTCTGTTTTCTCATTGTTAGTGTATAGGAATGCCAGGGATTTCTGTGTGTTGATTTTGTATCCTGAAACTTTACTATATTCACTATGGAAAACAGTGTGTAGATTCCTTAAAAAACCGCAAATAGACCTGCCATATGACCCAGCAATACCACTGCTGGGGATACACACCGAGGAAAGCAGAATTGAAAGAGCCAGGTGTACCCAAATGTTCACCGCCACATTGTTTACAATAGCCAGGACATGGAAGCAACCTAGATGCCCATTAACTGACGAATGGATAAGAAAGCTGTGGTACATATACACAATGGAATACTACTCAGCATTAAAAGAAAATCATACAAATTGAGAAATTATTTGTTCTAATTCTTTAAAGAAGACCTCTGATAGCTTGATAGGAATTGCATTAAATCTATAGATTACTTTGGGTAGTATACTCATTTTCACTATATCGATTCTTCCAATCCAAGAACACGGTACATTTCTCCATCTGTTTGTGTCCTCTTTGATTTCTTTCATCAGTGTTTCATAGTTTTCTATATACAAGTCTTTTGTTTCTTTAGGTAGAAATACTCCTAAGTATTTTATTATTTTTGTTTCGATGGTGAATGGAATTGTTTCCTTAATTTCTCTTTCTGATTTCTCACTGTTAGTGTATAGGAATGCCAGGGATTTCTGTGTGTTGATTTTGTATCCTGAAAGTTTGCTATATTCACTGATTAGTTCTAGTAATTTTCTTGTAGAGTCTTTAGGGTTTTCAATATAGAAGATCATGCCATCTGCAAACAGAGAGAGTTTTACTTCTTCTTTTTCAATCTGTATTCCTTTGATTGCTTTATCTGCTCTGATTGCTGTGGCCAAGACTTCGAAAACTATGTTGAATAGTAGTGGTGAGAGTGGGCACCCTTGTCTTGTCCCTGATTTCAGGGGGAATGCTTCCAGCTTTTCACCATTGAGGATGTTTGCTGTGGGTTTGTCATATATAGTTTTTAATATGTTGAGGTATGTTCCTTCTATTCCTACTTTTTTGAGGGTTTTTATCATAAATGGATGTTGAATTTTGTCAAAGGCTTTCTCTGCATCTATTGAGATAATCATGCGATTTTTCTTTTTCAATTTCTTAATATGGTGTATTATATTGATCGATTTACGAATATTGAAGAATCCTTGCATCCCTGGGATATAGCCTAATCGATCAGGATGTATGATCTTTTTGATGTGTTGTTGGATTCTATTTGCTAGAATTTTGTTGAGGATTTTTGCATCTAAGTTGATCAGTGATATTGGCCTGTAGTTTTCTTTTTTGTGGCATCTTTGCGGGGTTTTGGAATTAGGGTGATGGTGGCCTCATAGAATGAGTTTGGAAGTTTTCCTTCGTCTGCAATTTTCTGGAAGAGTTTGAGTAGAATAGGTGTTAGCTCTTCTCTAAATTTTTGGTAGAATTCAGCTGTGAAGCCATCTGGTCCTGGGCTTTTGTTTTTTGGAAGATTTCTGATTACGGTTTCAATATCCGTGCTTGTGATGGGCCTATTAATATTATCTGTCTCTTTCTGGTTTAGTCTTGGAAAGTTATACTTTTCCAGGAATTTGTCCATGTCATCCAAATTGTCCAGTTTATTTGCATATAGTTGCTGATAATAGTCTCTTATGATCCTTTGTATTTCTGTGTTTTCTGTTGTGATCTCTCCGTTTTCATTTCTAATTCTATTGATTTGGTTCTTCTCCCGTTGTTTCTTGATGAATCTGGCTAATGGTTTGTCAATTTTATTCATCTTTTCAAAGAACCAGCTTTTGGCTTGGTTGAATTTTGCTATGGTCACTTTTGTTTCCTTTGCATTTATTTCTGCCCTGATCTTTAAGATTTCTTTCCTTCTACTAGACCTGGGCTTCTACATCTCTTCCCTTTCTAGTTGCTTTAGGAGTAAAGTAAGGACATTTATTTGATTTTTTCTAGTTTCCTGAGGTGAGTTTGTATTGCTATGAACTTTCACCTTAGCATTGCTTTCACAGTGTCCCATAAGTTTTGGGCTGTTGTGTTTTCATTTTCATTCGTTTCCATGCATAACTGAATTTCATTTTTGATTTCTTCTGTGATTTGCTGGTTATTCAGCAGTGTGCTATTGAGCCTCCATATGTTGGAAGTTTTGAAAGGTTTTCTCCTGTAGTTGATATCTAATCTCACAATTTGTATGGAAATACAAAAAACCTCGTATAGCCAAAGCAATCTTGAGAAAGAAGAATGGAACTGGCGGAATCAACCTACCTGACTTTAGGCTATACTATAAATCCACAGTCATTAAGACAGTATGGTACTGGCACAAAGACAGAAATATAGATAAATGGAACAGAATAGAAAGCCCAGAGATAAATCCATGCATCTATGGACACCTTATCTTTGACAAAGGAGGCAAGAATATACAATGGGGAAAAGACAACCTCTTTAACAAATGGTGCTGGGAAAACTGGACAGCCACTTGTAAAAGTATGAAACTAGAACACTTTCTAATACCATACACAAAGATAAACTCAAAATGAATCAAAGATCTAAGCATAAGACCAGAAACTATAAAACTCCTAGAGGATAACATAGGCAAAACACTCTCTGCCATAACCCAAAGCGGGATACTCCATGACCCACCTCCCAGAATATTGGAAATAAAAACACGAATAAACAAGTGGGACCTAATTAAAATTAAAAGCTTTTGCACAACAAAGGAAACTATAAGCAAGGTGAAAAGACACCCTTCAGAATGGGAGAAAATAATAGCCAATGAAACAACAGACAAACAATTAATCTCAAAAATATACAAACAACTCCTGCAGCTCCATTCTAGAAAAATAAACAACCCAATTAAAAAGTGGGCCAAAGAACTTAACAGACATTTCTCCAAACACATGAAAAGATGCTCAACATCACTCATTATCAGAGAAATGCAAATCAAAACCACAATGAGGTACCACTTTACACCAGTCAGAATGGCTGCCATCCAAAAGTCTACAAGCAATAAATGTTGGAGAGGATGTGGAGAAAAGGGAACCCTCTTACACTGTTGGTGGGAATGCAAACTAGTACAGCCACTATGGAAAACAGTGTGGAGGTTCCTTAAAAAGCTGCAAATAGACCTGCCATATGACCCGGCAATCCCACTGCTGGGCATATACACCGAGGAAACCAGAATTGAAAGAGCCACGTGTACCCCAATGTTCATAGCTGCATTGTTTACGATAGCCAGGACATGGAAGCAACCTAGATGCCTATCAACTGATGAATGTGTAAGAAAGCTGTGGTACATATACACAATGGAATATTACTCAGCATTACAAAAAAATGCATTTGAATCAATTCTACTTAGATGGACCGAACTGGAGCCCATTATCCAGAGTGAAGTAAGCCAGAAGCAAAAACAACAATACAGTATATTAACACATATATAAGGAATTTAGAAAGACAGTAACGAGAACCCAACATGCGAGACAGCAAAAGGAATGCAGATGTATAGAATAGACTCGTGGACTCTGTGCATGAGGGAAAGGGTGGGATGATATGGGAGAATGGCATTGAAACATGTTAATTATCATATGTCTAATCAATCGCCAGCCCAGGATTGATTCTCGGGGCTGGTGAATCGAGATTTCCTGGGGGGAAGGGAGGAGGGGGGGGAGGGAGGAGTTTCTGGAAGGGGAGCATATGTAAACCCATGGTGATATCATGGCATTGTATGACAAAAACAATAAAAGGGAGGGAAAAAAAAATCATTTGAATCAGTTCTACTTAGGTGGACAGAACTGGAGCCTATTATCCAGAGTGAAGTAAGCCAGAAGGAAAAACAACAATACAATATACTAACACATATATATGAAATTTAGAAAGATGATAACGAGAACCCTGCATGCGAGACAGCAAAAGGAACGCAGATGTATAGATCAGACATGTGGACTCTGTGGAAGAGGGCAAGGGTGGGATGATATGGGAGAATGGCATTGTAACATGTTAATTACCATATGTGAAATCAATCGCCAGCCCCGGGTTGATGCTCAGGGCTGGTGCCCCGAGATGTCCCAGGGGGAGGGAGTAGGGATGGGGGAGGGAGGAGGGTTCTGGAGGGGGAGCATATGTAAACCCATGGCGGTTTCATGTCATTGTATGGCAAAATCAACACAATAAAGTAAAGAAAATTTAAAAAAAAGAGAGAGAATACTGCACCTGGTAGCCATTTCCTACCTAAGCATATCTTCCTGGCCCAAGGATTGAAACTGCGTCTCGCCTTTCCTTACTCTACAATGACAGGTAGATTTTTTATTACTTCACCACCTTGGGAAACCTCATTGGGGATACTGAAACTTTTAATACAAAATTGACTAAAATATTTGAGAGATGAAAGGTAAGTAAACCTTCCAGAATTCTTCGTAGGAGCATGGCTTTTTGATGGAGTCCTAATGGAAATAAAAGCTGTTAGAATTGAGATAAAACTTTACAAAATTTGGAATATTAAATGAAGTTCATATTAGAGGTGTTCATCACTTTTGCCAAATGATGTCGTGGCGAAACCGTTCAAATCAGATTGGGACTTGAAACCCCAAGCCAGGACTTGAATGAAGCCAAAACCCAGAGTCAGACTTGAATCTTTTTTTTTTTTAAACTGAAATTGAACCCTGGATTTAGGACTTGCTAAAGTTGAGATTCTTCATATTTCAGTTCAGAATGAATTAAACGTAGTTTTAAACTAGTAGTTGCTTATTTAAGACAATATTATTAAATAATAATAATAATTATAATATAAATATTATATTAATACTAATAATAATAATAGTTTACACAATTAACCCTTTTAAATAAGAGTTAGGTATTTTCTAATCAAAATTCAGGGAACAGAGTGGCATCTCTTGACATTTCTGGAGATGAAATATCTGGCTTAAGGAAAAGACTCCCAGATTCTCAAATATGCTTCAGTGTTCATTTGCCTATTCCACTTCTTTGCTTTGGTTGAAATGTGTGAACTGAACTCATGTCTCAGTAAAACTAGCAGTGTTCTTGGAAAAGACAGGAGTACGTTAATAGCCATCCTGTGGTTACAAATATTTTGATACATCTAAGAGAACGTCAACTGGGATTTGCTGATTTCACCCAGAGTGTGAAGGAAATAGAAAATGGACCCGTAGGACATGGAGACATTTAGAAACTGAGTAGAGAAGTCCTGGCAAAGGACTCAGAGGAATGGAAAGGATGATGAAAAAAGAACAAGGATTTACATCAAGGATTAAAATGCTTTGGATAGTCGAGTGACAAGAGGTATATGACCATTGAAAATTACCTAGATGCTTTTAAATTTTGCTCAAAGTTTTGAGAAACAGAGGATTTTAGTAAATATGTGGTAGGGACATAGTGAATGCCTCCTCAGTAGAAGACTGATTAAAAAAATATTTTTCTTACAGAAACACATAGGTCTTTATCCTACTTTTGCAGAGCAGAGAATGTATACTTTGGAAATGAATCAAATTTTTCCTCCAGTCTATGGATATGATAATTATTTCTAAAATATTTATTTGTCCCTCTAGTCAGCGTGAAGAGTTTCCTCAAACAAGGGATATATTGTTCAGCATCCCTTTAGATACACACTACTTCTGGCCTTGAAATGCATTTTTTTTCTTTTTTTCAAATATAAAAACTCAGATAAATACTAAGTTCAAAAAATATAGTCTCCATGTAGGTTGCAGAGACAAAATCTGATTTGGGTTCAGATTCATAAAGTCTTTACTATCAGTGATATTTGTTGTATTAAGGACATTACTTGAATGCAGCTTTAAACATAAATTAAGTTCTTTGGCTATAAAAAAGAAGATCTAAGAACGCCAGAATTTTACTACAAGTAACAGCATTTGCTGTCTTACAAAGATATAGAAGACAGACTTTCCAACTTTGAAACTTCATAATTTGTAGGAAATTGAGTTCAGTTGCTCAGTTGTTTCCAATTCTTTGCAACCCCATGAACCACAGCACACCAGGCCTCCCTGTCCATCACCAACTCCTGAAGCTTACCCAAACTCATGTCCATCGAGTCAGTGATGCCATCAAACCATCTCATCCTCTGTTATCCCCTTCCCCTCCTCCCCTCAATCTTTTCCAGCATCAGGGTCGTTTCATATAAGTCAGCTCTTCACATCAGGTGGCCAAGGTATTGGAGTTTCAGCATCAACATCAGTCAATTAGAACAAATGAAATTTCTAGGTTGTGAGGTTAGATTATTGATTTAATATTTTTTAAATAAAGCAGATGTGTATGTCCCCCTGACACTGCTTTTGATTCCTCCCATGCCTTCTAGTATGTTGAGGCTTTGTTTTTTTCTAATTATTTTATACTTTCTCTTGTGACTTACACCAAAACTTTTGTTTGATTCAAGGGTGTTTTCTAACACACTAATATGTGAATTTTTCAGTTTTCCTTCTGTTACTGAATTTCAACTTCTGTTGTGTTTGGAGATAATACTTTGTGGCTATTTATAAAAAAAATCCCTAGGCTTAATTTGTGGCCTTATAAATAGATTATTTTGGAAAATGTCTGTTAAATATTTGAGAATAGGTATGTTATTTTTGTTGGTTACAATGTTCTATGTATGTTTATCAGATCCAATTGGTTTATTACTTATGTAATTGTCTTCTGTTGGGTGGAAATAAAAATAATTTGAAATGAAAACAAAAGTCAGGAATGAATAAAGGAGTTATCAGAATCAGGAGAAAAATGAATAGCTTGCTTTCTTCTAATTCCTTTATGAAGAAGAATATCAAGTATCACTTAAGAAACTTCAGGTTAGTTTAACCCAAGTAAGATACTGTAGATTTATAGCACAGAGGGGAAAATTCTGCCTGACCCTTGACCCCCAGAGGAAATCCCTCAGTTTAAATACTTCCTATCCCTAAATGGCTATCCGAGGAGGCCTTACAAATAGCTGTGATAAGAAGGGAAGCAAAAAGCAAAAGAGAAAAGTAAAGATATTCTCATCTGAATGCAGAATTCCAAAGAATATCAAGGAGAGATAAAAAAGCCTTCCTTAGCGATCAATGCAAAGAAATAGAGGAAAACAACAAAATGGGAAAGACTAGAGATCTCTTCAAAAAAATTAGAGATACCAAGGGAACATTTTATGCCAAGATGGGCTAGACAAAGGACAAAAATGGTATGGACCTAACAGAAGCAGGAGATATTAAGAACAGGTGGCAAGAATACACAGAAGAACTGTACAAAAAAAGATCTTCACAACTCAGATAATCACGATGGTGATCACATCAGCTAGAGCCAAACATCCTGGAAGGAGAAGTCAAGTGGGCCTTAGAAAGCATCACTATAAACAAAGCTAGTGGAAGTGATGGAATTCAGTTGAGCTCTTTCAAATACTAAAAGATTATGCTGCGAAAGCGCTGCACTCAATATGCCAGCAAATTTGGAAAACTCAGCAATGGCCACAGGATTGGAAAAGGTCAGTTTACAGTCCTATCCCAACGAAAGGCAATGTCAAATAATGCTCAAACTACTTACAGTTGCACTAATCCCACACGATAGTAAAGTAATGCTCAAAATTCTCCAAGTCAGGCTTCAGCAATACATGAACTTCCAGATGTTCAAGCTGGTTTTAGAAAAGGCAGGGAAACCAGAGATCAAATTGCCAACATCCACTGGATTATTGTAAAAGCAAGAGAGTTCCAGAAACACATCTACTTCTGCTTTATTGACTATGCTAAAATCTTTGACTGTGGATCACAATAAACTGAATAATTCTGAAAGAGATGGGAATACCAGACCATCTGACCTGTCTCTTGAGAAACCTGTATGCAGGTCAAGAAGCAACAATTAGAACTGGGCATGGAACAATAGACTGTTTCCAAATCGGAAAAGGAGTATGTCAAGGCTGTATATTGTCACCTGCTTACATAAATTATATGCAGAGTACATCACGACAAATGCTGGGCTGGAAGAAGCACAAGCTGGAATCAAGATTGATGGGAGAAATATCAATAACCTCAGATATGCAGGTGACACCGCCCTTATGACAGACAGTGAAGAGGAACAAAAAAGCATCTTGATGAAAGTGAAAGAGGAGAGTGAAAAAGTTGGCTTAAAGCTCAACATTCAGAAAACTAAGATCATGGCATCTGGTTCCATCACTGGGAAATAGATGGGGAAACTGTGGAAAAAATGTCAGACTTTTTTTTTTTTCTGGCAGGGGTGGGGGCCCCAAAATCACTGCAGATGGTGATTGCAGCCATAAAATTAAAAGCTCCTACTCCTTGGAAGAAAAGTTATGGCCAACCTGGATAGCATATTGAAAAGCACAGACATTACTTTGTCAACAAATGTTCCTCTAGTCAAGGCTATGGTTTTTCCAGTATGGATGTGAGAGGTGGACAGTGAAAAAGGCTGAGCACCGACGAATTTATGCTTTTGAACTGTGGTGTTGAAGAAGACTCTAGATAGTCCCTTGGACTGCAAGGAGATCCAACATGTCCATCCTAAAAGAGATCAGTCCTGGGTGTTCACTGGAAGGACTAAGGTTGAGGCTGAAACCCCACTACTTTGGCCACCTGATGTGAAGAGTTGACTCACTGGAAAAGTCTCTGATGCTGGGAAGGATTGGGGGCAGTAGGATAAGGGGGCGACAGAGGATGAGATGGCTGGATGGCATCACCAACTAGATGGACATGGGTTTGGGTGGACTCTGGAAATTGATGCTGGACAAGGAGGCCTGGCATACTGTGATTCATGAGGTTGCAAAGAATCAGACACGACTGAGTGACTGAACTGATACTGATACGGATCCCCAAATGAGGAGACTGCTTAGAGGATTTTTAGAGATGACTGGATTTTGCTGAAACTTGTTTTCTGGTCATGGAATCTGGCCCAGCCCCTATGTGAAAAACTAAGAAGGAATGAGGAAAGGCCACTTTTCTGGTGTGAGATATACAAGTTTTCCCTTAAAACCATGAAAGAGGATATTGTTATGTCTTCAACTTTATGCTTCCTGAACTTGGAAGTCTTTCACGCTGAATATCTCTGAAAGGGTAGGACTCTCTCTTGGGATATTAGGACAAATAACATTACAGCCTAAGACTTACCTCTTAAAAAAAACTAGACAAGTTAGCCAAAGGGTGGCTCGCTTTCCTCTGGGTAGTAACTGCCACAGCTCTTGTGGTTAACAAGGCCTCCAAGCTGACTCTAGGTCTGCCCACAATGATGTACACACCTCACCAGATGTAAGCAGTCTCAGAGACTAAAGGGAATAGATGGATGGCAGGCATAAGGATCATCCAATACCATGCCCACCTCCTTGACACTCCAGAAATGAAAGTCTGTCAGACCTTTTTCCCCTTTAGATAGTTTCCCCTTAGACCACCAATGCGTGCAAGTCATAGATGAGTTGCACTCTTGCCATATATATAACACATGCCCTTTGACCCAGAGGAAGCATGGTACATATATAGCAGCAGTTTGTGGGTAAAGGAGAGATGAAATTGAGACATGCTATAGTGCATCCATAAAACAACAGCAAAGTGGGTCTTTTCTCCAGGCACCTCAGCCCAGAAGGTTTAAATTTTCACCTCATAAGAGCTCTGGAACTAGGTGAGGAAAAAACGATTTACATCTATTCAGACTCTGAATGTATTTTGTTCTTCCTGCATATTCACACAGCAGTCTGGAAGGAAAAGGAGATAATCAACACCAAAAGCTCTTTTGTTAAACTCGTAGAATTCATTCTCAGGCTCCTGGAGGTGATCAAACTTCCTGCTAAATTATCCATTTTAAGGGCCATCAAAAGAAAGAAGTAAAGGAGGCCCAAGAGGATAGAAAATCTGATGAAGAAAATATTAGTCACTAGGGCAGCTTTCCCCTCTGCTTCTATCTGCCCCCTTTTCCTTCATGGATACCTCTACTCCAAATTATGCTCTAAATGTACATTTCCAGTATGCTGAGTGCATACTGGAGATTGGGTCATGTGGCTGGTTACAGACTGAACAACTTCAAATAGTATACTTTGACTCGCAAGTCTGGAAAACTAGTAACTCCTTACACAAAAGTTTCTATTTTGGAGGTGATGATCTGGAAACCTTGCTTAAACCCATTCTCTACCATTTGTTAGCTAAGATTATTGAGCAGATCACACACAATTGTGATAATTGTCTAAGACACAATCTAAAAATCAGACGATTGCCACTTTCCCTAGTCAAACCTATACAAATTTGGGGGTCATACTTTGGAGAGAAGTGGCAGATGGATTTTAGAGCTTTGCTGAAAAGCAATGGATATCTGTTAGGGAAATTAAATGGAAGTAATGTTGTTTTTCATGGGTCACATCCTTGTTCTGGCAAAGGGGCTTGCAAAATTCAATGAAGTAAGGAGCAATGCTTTTCTGACAAAAGGTGGTCCACTGGAAGAGGAAATGTAAATGATTACAGTATTCTTGCCACAATAACCTCAAGAACAGTATGTAAAGGCAAAAAGATATGACACCAGAAAATGAGCCCCTGAGGTCAGAAGTTTCCCAATATGCTACTGGGAAAGACCACAAGGCAATTACCAGTATAACCTGAAAGAATGAAACAGCTGCACCAAATTGTGCTCAGTTGTGAATGTATCTAGCGGCGAAAGTAAAACCTGATGCTCTAAATAACAGTATTGCAGAGGAAGCTGGAATGTTAGGCTCATGATTGGAGGCAAATTGGATATGATCAAGCAGGAGATAGAGTGATTATTGAAGTCTTAGGAATCAGTGAAGTAAAATGGAAAGGAATGGGTGAATTTAATTCAGATGACCATTATATATACTACTGCAGTAAAAATCCTTCAGAAAAACCTTGAGTAACATTCACAGTTACAGAAGTCTCTAAAATGCAATAGTTGGGTGCAAATTCAAAAGCAACACAATGATCTCAGTTTATTACCAAGGCAAAGCATTCAACAGCACCGTAATTCAAATCCATTCCCAAAGCACTGATGCTAAAAAAGCTGAAGTTGAATGGTTCTGTTGAGATCTACAACATGTTCTAGAACTAACACCAGAAAAAGAGATGTCCTTTTCATCACAGGGGATTAAAATGCCAAAGTTGGAAATGTCAGGTGAGTGTAGATGTCATGTGCGAGGGTATGTTCCTCGATTCTTGTCTTGTCAGAACAAAAATTCATCCTTGAAGTGTGAGGGCATGCCAATCCAAGGCCAAAGAACACCACAATGCATGGGAGAGTTCATCTTTGAGGCGCAGGGGAGAGAGCAAGCTAGCACTTTGGCTCCTCTTTTGTATGTTTATTTCTGCTCCCTGGGCCTGTACTATGCAAATTGGACTTAGACAGAAGTGCTGTTCCATCTGCAGTTCTCATTCAGGTCCTCAGACCTTCCTTGTTCTGTTTTCGAGGGCTTTTCCCTTCCTTGTCTTCTAGCCACCGCCATTTTGGACTCCCGTTTCCTATTCTAACTACCTAACAGAAGTCAATAAGTAACTGGAGTGACAGACACATTTGGCCTTGGAGTACAAAATGATGCAGTACAAAGGCTAACAGAATTTTGTCAAGAAAACACTCTGATCAGAGCAAAAACTCTCTTACCACAACACATGAGATCACTCTACACAAGGACATCACCAAGTGGTTAATATCAAAATCAGATTGATTTTATTCTTTACAGTTGAGTGTGAAGAAGTTCTATACAGTCAGCAAAAGTAAGGCCTTTAGCTGACTGTAGCTCAGATCATGAGCTCCTCATTACAAGATTCAGGCATAAATTAAAGGAAATAAGGGAAAACACTGGTCCATGCAGGTGTGACCTAAATAAAATTCCTTATGGTTATATAATGGAGGTCACAAATAGATTCAGGGGATTAGACCTAAAAGACAGATGGCCAGAAGAACTATGGATGGAAGTTCATAACATTGCATTGGAGGCAGGGACCAAAATCATACCAAAGAAAAACACATGCAAGAAGGAAAAGTGACTGTTTCAGGAGGCAATATATATAGTTTAAATTTAAACACTCAGAAAAGTTAAGATCATAGTGACCAGTCCCATCACTTCATGACAAATGTGGGTAGAGGGGAGTGGAAACAGTGACATACTTCCTTTTAGGGTCTCCAAAGTCACTGAAGACAGTAACTGTGGCCATGAAATTCAAAAGCTCTTGCTCCTTGGAAGGAAAACTATGACAACCCTAGATAGACACCATACTAAAAAGCAGAGAGGATCTGAATAGTCAGGTCTATGGTTTTTACTATGTCATGTCCAAATGTGAGAGTTGGATCCATAAAAGGTTGAACACAGAAGAACTGGTGCTTTCAAATTTTGGTGCTGGAAGAGATTCTTGAGAATCTCTTGGATGGTAAAGTGATCCAACGAGTCAGTCCTAAAGGAAGTCAACTCTGAATATCCATTGGAAGTTCTAATGCTGAAGCTGAAGATCCAATATTTTGGCTACATGATGCGAAGAGGTGACATTGAAAAAGTCCCTTATTCTGGAAAAGATTGAGAGCAGGAGGAGAAGAAGGGAACAGACGGTGAGGTGGTTGAATAGCATCACTGATTCAATGGACATGAATTTGAGCAAACTCAGGGCTTCCCTTGTGGCTCAGATTGTAAAGACTATGCCTTCAATGCAGGAGACATGAATTCAATCCCTGGGTCAGAAAGATCACTGGGAGAAGGGAATAGCTAACCATTCCAGTATTCTTACCTGAAGAACTCCATGGACAGAGGACCCTGGGAGGCAACAGTTCATAGAGTCACAAACAGTGAGACATCAACTAAACCAAGTAGTAACACAATTTCTGAGAGATAGTGAGGAACAAGAAGGGACATGCACATCGAGGTCCATGAGGTCACAAAGAGTCAGACAAGACTTTGACAAAAACAAATCTTGTTGAGTTTTCAGAGACAAGAAAAGCAGAACAGGCCTCTGAGCTTGTCTCTCTCATGCCTGGATACTTTCCTTGACTTTTATGAGCTCCATTGTGACTTCAACCTAAGCAGCGCAATAGATGAGGCAAGATGTGGCTATCCCAATTTTTCAGCCCCTGGATGGGGTCTGGCCAATCACACACAGGGCCAAACAATGTTCTAAGGCTTGCATGACAGAACAAACATCATTTTATAAAAAGATTAACATAAAAACAGAGCTGCAATTTGCTTGGAAATTGATGATGGTATCTGTTCATGGCCTGGGATTATAAGCAGGAACCCCTGAATTGAAATTTTGAAGTCTCACTCACAGAGTGTACATGCTGCCTTGGAACTTTTCCCAGTTGAGATTCCAGATTGTTGTTACATGGAACTTGCCAGTGTTGTTCGAATCTGGATGCTGGTCAGCCCAATTAGGTGATACATGCATTGTTATTCTCCTTACTGTTTCTATTTCTCCTTAGTTTAATGATTGTATGATGAAAGTAAGTTAGATAATTCTTCATTAAATGTTGAAATTGCTTATGGTATGTAATGAGTGTGGTTTCTTTTGTTAACAAATGCTTCATACCTAAAATAGAAGTTAATATTTTTGACAAAACACATTATTTTTTTCTTTCTAATCTTTGTTGACACATTCACAGAATGGACTGAAGCATTCTCTAATCGAACAGAGAGATACAAAAATCTGAAACCTGTGTTAAAGGAGATAATACCTAATTTTGGCTGCCTTGGTCACTTCAGAGTTACAGTGGGCCCTCATTTAGAGTCATGATATCCCAGCACCTGGCAAAATTCTTATGAATTAAATACCACCTCCACTCTTCCTAGTGACCTCAAGCCTCAGAGAAGACAGAGAAGACAAACCACACTCTTAAAAGTCCCTGATTAAACTATGTCAGGAAACACCCAACAAATGGATCAAAAATGCTGCCTATGTCCCGCAAAAGGGTATAAGCAGCCGCCAAGTGAGTAATATTTTCAAGCCTGTTTGAAATGATGTATGAGTGCTTGTTCTTAATTTCTGATTTTTTTTTTTGATGAGGATACCAAAGCACTTCTAAAACAAGTAACTGTGGGGCAGTCCTAATATGGCAGAGGAATAGGTTGGGAAGACCACTTTCTCCCACACAAATTCATCGAAAAAACATTTGAACACTGAGAAAATTCCACAAAACAGTTTCTGAATGCTGGCAGAGGACACCAGGTACCCAGAAAGCAGCCCATTATTTTCAAAAGCAGGTAGGACAAAGGAAAAAAGATAAAAAGAGAGGCTAAAGAGTTAGAGATGTAGATCCTGCCCGAGGAGGGAGTTGTGAAAGAGGAGAAGTTTCCAAACACCAAGAAACCCTCTCACTAGTGGGTCTGTGCGGAGTTTTGGAATCTCAGAGGGCAACATAATTGGGAGGAAAAGTAAATAAATAAAACTCATAGATTACACGTCAAACCACAACCCCCAGAGGAGAAGTAGTCAAGATGCTCGCTTCTGCCACCAGCAAGAGGAGGGCTGAACAGGAAGGTGGGTGCTACATTGCTTAGGGTAAGGACTGGGCCTGAATGGAAGCTAACATGAGAGAGCAACCCAAACTCTGGGATAGCCAGAAAGAAAGAAAAACGAGAGAGAGGGAGAACTTTCTATGAAAAGCGCTAAAAACATACTGCCAGCCTGCTCACAGAACAAAGGACTGAGCAAATATCAGAGGAGAGCTAGCTGGCTGTGGACTGGCCCATCCCCTTCCAGAGGCAGGCAGGAAGGTGAGTGACCACCAGAGGCAGAAAAGGGCATCCTCTACCAAACTGCCAGCAGGCTCCCAGTTGTTAAATAGGTCTTCCTCTGATCCTGACAGTAAACACCCACCAGGAGGGTCACAGTCAGACATCAGCTCCCTAGAGCTGACTCAACTGAGATAGCATTAACACAACATACCAAGAAAGCTGAGTGGCTGGGACCAGGGACATGATAAGACACACCGCACACTTGGGGAGAAGGCGCTCCCCAAGCACTTGGTTGCTAAGTCTAAGCTGCTGAGACTTGGGACGGATACAAAATGGAGGCCCAGCTGAGTGTGCACCTTTGTAGAGTACCTGAGAACCTAAATCTTAGACCTGGGAAGTCCAAGCAACCCAGAACCCGCTTTACATGTTCTCCTGCAGAGCAAACTGGAGCCTGAGCAGTATAGACCAGGAAAGCACACATACAGTGAACCGGGGCAAACTCAGTATGGCCAAGACACTGTGCAAACTCCCCACCCATGTCAGTGATATTTGTTTACAGTTTTCCTCCTTCCCCACAGCACAATTGAACACGTGAGCCTTAATAAGTGGCTACCTACACCCCCTTGTGCCAGACCAGAACCTAGACCCTAAAGAGATTTGCAAACAGAGGAAGCCAAAATAAACAGAGGGAATCACTTTGGAAGTAACAGGTGCAACTGATTAAACCCTGTAGTTAGCACCAACTACATTGGAATGGGCCTATAGACTTTTAGAAGTATAAATTGGAGAAAGGAACTATGAAACTGTACTGATCCCACACTGCCTGCAACAACTTCAGATAAATTCCTAGATAGATTTTACTATTATCATCTTTATTTTTTAAATTTTAATTCCTTTATTACTCCTTTAATTTTCATTTTTATAACCTATTACCTTACAAAAAAGACCTTATTTTTAAAGCAAATTGTATATAAATATATATATATGATATACATGCATACACACATATATATATCATATATATATATATGATATTTGTTGTTTTGATTTTTTTAATATTGTAATTTTGAGACTCTAACCACTACTCTAGATTTTTTAATCTTTGCTTTTTTGGTACTTGTTATCAATTTTGTACCTTTAAGAATCCAATCTTCAGTACTCATTTTTATTCAGGTGTGTGATTACTGGCTTGATTGCCCTCTCCCCCTTTTGACTCTTCTTTTTCTCACTCAGGTAACATCTCTCTCCTCCCTCCCTCTTCTCTTCTCTACCCAAATCTGTGAATCTCTATCTGTTCCAGACTGTGGAGAACACTTAGAGAACTGATTACTAGATAGGTCTGTCTCTCTCCTTTTGACTCCAACTCTTCTCCTCCAGTCACCTCTATCTCCTTCCTCCCTCTCCTCTTCTCTATGCAATTCCATGAACCTCTCTGGGTGTTCCAGGCCATGGAGAGCACATAGGGATTTGATTACCGGCTAGATTTCTCTCTCTTTGATTCCCCTCTTCTCCTTCTTGTCACTTCTATCTCCCCATTTCCCTCCTCCCTCTTCTCTTCTCCATGTTAACTCTGCCAAGTTTTCTGAGTGTCCCCCACTGTGGAGAATCTTTACTCCATTAACCTAGATGTTTTATCATCAGTGCTGTATGGATGAAGAAGTCTTGAGGCTACTGTAGCAAGAAGACTGAAAACCAGAGGCAACAGGTTTAAATCCAAATCCTGAGAACACCAGAAAACTCCTGACTCCAGGGAACATTAATCCACAAGAGCTCATCAAAAAGCCTCCATACCTACACCGAAACCAAGCTCCATCCAAAAGCCAACAAGTTCCAGAGCAAGACATACCGCACTGATTCTCCAACAATGCAGAAACATAGCCCTGAGCTTTAATATAGAGGCTGCCCAAAATCACAACAATCCACAGACACCCTAAAACTCACTACTGGACACTCCAAAGAGAAGAGATCCAGCTCCACTCACCAGAACACTGACACAAGCTTCCCTAAACAGGAAACCTTGACAAGCCACTCATGGAACCTTACCCACAGGGAGGAACTTTCACAATAAAGAGAACCCACAAACTGAGAACATACAGAAAGGGCACCCGAAACACAGCAATCTAAACAAGAAGAAAGGGCAGAGAAATACTCAGAAGGTAAAGGAACATGATAAATCCCCACCAAACCAAACAAAAGAGAAGGGGACAGGGAGTCTACCTGAAAAAATAATTCCGAATAGTGATAGTAAAAATGATTCAAAATCTTGAAAACAAAATGGGGTTACAGATAAATAGCCTGGAGACAAGGATTGAGAAGATGCAAGAAATATTTAACAAGGACTAGAAGAAATAAAAAAGAGTCAATCAATAATGAATACTGCAACAAATAAGATCAAAAACACTCTGGAGGGAGCCAACAATAGAATAAATGAGGCAGAAGATAGGAGAAATGCGGTGGAAGATAGAATGGTGGAAATAAATGAAGCAGAGAGGAAGAAAGAATGAAAAGAAATGAGGACAATCTCAAAGACCTCTGGGACAATCTGAAATGCACCAACATTCAAATCATATGAGTCTCCAAAGAAGAAGACAAGAAGAAAGGCCATGAGAAAATACTTGAGATAATAGTTGAAAACTTCACTAAAATGGGGAAGGAAATAGCCACATAAGTCCAAGAAATCCAGAGAGCCCAAAACAGGATGAACTCAAGGTGAAGCACCCCAAGACACTTACTAATTAAATTAACAAATATTAAACACAAAGAAAAAATATTAAAAGCAGGATGGGAAAAATAATAAATAACTCACAAGAGATCCCTGTAAGGAAAACAGCTGATTTTTTCAATAAAAACTCTTCAGGCCAGAAGGGAATGGTAGGACATACTTACAGTGATGAAAGAGAAAAATCTACAACTCAGATTACTGTACCCAGCAAGGATCTCATTCAAATACGAAAGATAAATTGAAAGCTTTACAGACAAAAGCTGAGAGAATTCAGCACCACCATATCAGCTCTTCAACGAATACTAAAGGATCTTCTCTAGGCAGGAAACAGAAAAGGTATATAAACTCAGGCCTAAAACAACAAAGTAAATGGCAATAGGATCATACTTATTAATAATTACATTAAATGTAAATGGGTTGAATGCCCCAACCAAAAGACAAAGATTGGCTGAATGGATACAAAACCAAGACCCCTTATATATGCTGTCTACAAGAGACCCAACTCAAAACAAGGGTCACATACAGACTGAAAGTGAAGGACTGGAAAAAGCTATTTTGCCCAAATGAAAATCAAAAGAAAGCAGGAATAGCAACTCCTATCAGGTAAAATAGACTTTAAAATAAAGACTGTGATGAGAGACAAAGAAGGACACTATATAATAAAGGATTAATCCAAGAAGAAGACATAACAATTATAAATATATATGTACCCAACATAGGAGCACCACAATATGTAAGGCAAATGCTAACAAGTATGAAAGGGGAAATTAAGAGTAACTCAATAATAGTGGAAGACTTCACTACCCCACTCACACCTATGGATAGATCAACTAAACAGAAAATTAGCAAGAAAACACAAATTTTAAATGATGCAATGGACCAGTTAGACCTAACTGATATCTATAGGAAAAACCTTCTCCAGGATAGATCGCATCCTGGGCCATAAATCTAGCATTGGTATACTCAAAAAAAAGAAGAAGAAGAAAGAAAGAAAAAAAAATTGAAATCATTCCACTTATCTTTTCTGATCACAATGCAGTAAGATTAGATGTCAACTACAGGGGAAAACAACAACAACAACAAAAAGTATTAAAAATACCAACATACGGAGGCTAAATGACACATTTCTGAATAAAAAGCAAATAACAAAAATAATTTAAAAGAAATCAAAATATGTATAGAAACAAATGAAAATGGAAACACAACTCAAAACTATGGAACTCAGTAAAAGCAGTACTAAGGGGATGGTTCATAGCAATACAAGCTTACTTCAAGAAAGAAGAGAAAAATCAAATAAATAACCTAACTCTACACCTAGTGCAAAAAGTAAAGGAAGAAATGAAGAGCTCCAGCGTTAGTAGAAGGAAGGAAACCTTAAAAATTAGGGAGGAAATAAATGCAAAAGAAACAAAAGAGACCATAGCAAAAATCAGCAAAGCTAAAAGCTGGTTCCATGAGATGATAAATAAAACAGAAAAACCATTAGTCAGACTCATCAAGAAAAAAAAAAGGAAAATAATCAAATCAACAAAATTAGACATGACAATGGAGAAATCACATCAGATAAGACAAAAATGCAAATGATGATAAGATACTATCAGCAACTATATGTCAATAAAATGGACAACTTGGAAGAAATGGGTAAATTCTTAGAAAATTATAGCTTTTCAAAACTGAACCAGGAAGAACTAGAAAATATTAACAGACCCATCACAAGCATGGAAATAGAAATTGTAATCAGAAATCTTCCAGCAAACAAAACCCCAGGACCAGATGGCTTCACAGCTGAATTCTACCAAAAATTTAAAGAACTAACACTTTTCCTACTCAAACTCTTCCAGAAAATTGCAGAGGAAGATAAACTTCCAAACTCATTCTATGAGGCCAACATCACTTTAACACTGAAACCTGACAAATATGCCACAAAAAAAGAAAACTACAGGCCAATATTAGTGATGAATATAGCTTAACAAAATTCTAGCAACCAGAATCCAACAACATATTTAAAAATTTATACCTCATGACCAAGTAGTCTTTATCCCAGGGATGCAAGGATTCTTTAATATCCACAAATCAATCAATGTAATACACCACATGGGAGAAGGTAATGACACTTCATTCCAGTACTCTTGCCTGGAAAACCCCATAGATGGAGGAGCCTGGTAGGCTCCAGTCCATGGCGTTGCTGACAGTTGGACATGACTGATTGACTTCATTTTGACTTTTCACTTTCATGCATTGGAGAAAGAAATGGCAACCCACTCCAGTGTCCTTGCCTGAAGAATCCCAAGGACTGGGGAGCCTGGTGGGCTGTCATGTATAGGGTCACACAGAGTCGGACACGACTGAAGCGACTTAGCAGCAGCAGCAATACACCACATTAAAAAATTGAAAGATTAAAAACATATGATTACCCCAATAGATGCAGAAAAAGACTTTGACAAAATTCAACATCCATTTATGATAAAGTCCCTCCAGAAAGCAGGAATAAAAGGTACATTACTCAGCACACTAAAAGCCACATATGATAAACACACAGCAAACATTATCCTCAATGGTGAAAAATTGAAACTAGTTCCCCTAAAGTCAGGAACAAGACAAGGGTGGCCACTCTAGCCACTACTATCCAACATAGTTTTGGAAGTTTGGGCCACAGCAATCAGGGCAGGAAAAGAAATGAAATTGAATAAAGCAAATTCAGATTTGAAAAGAAGAAGTAAAACTCTTACTTTTTGCTCTACAAGAAAGCCCAAAAGATTTCATCAGAAAATTACTAGAGCTAATCAATGAATATAGTAAATTTGCAGGATATAAAATGAATACACAGAAATCACTTGGATTCCTATACAATAACAAGGAGAAAATAGAACGAGAAATTAAGGAAACAACCATTGAAAAGTAAATAATAAAATACTTAGGAATAAAGCTACCTAAGGAATCAAAAGACCTGTACGTAGAAAACTATAAATTGCTGGTGAAAGAAATCAAAGAGGACACAAATGGAGAAATATACCACATTCGTGGATTGGAAGAATCAATATAGTGGAAATGAGTATACGACCCAAAGCAATCTATAGATTCAATGCAATGCCTGTCAAGCTACCAACATTATTTTTTCACAGAACTAGAACAAATAATTTCACAATTTGTATGGGAATTAATAAAACCTCGAATAGACAAAGCAACCTTGAGAAAGAAGAATGGAACTGGAGGAATCAACCTGCCTGATTTCAGACTATATTACAAAGCTACAGTCATCAAGAGAATATGTGCACAAAGACAGAAATATAAATCAATGGAACAAAACAGGAAGCTAAGAGATGATTCTACACACGTGGACACCTTACCTTTGACAAAGGAGGCAAAAATATACAATGAAGAAAACACAATCTCTTTAACAAGTGATGCCGAGAAAACTGGTCAACCACTTGTAAAAAAAAAAAAAAAGAAAGAAACTAGAACACTTTCTAATTTTGCACACAACAATAAACTCAAAATCAATTAAAAATCTAAATGTAAGACCAGAAACTATAAAATTCCTAGAGGAGAATGTAGGCAAAACAGTCTTTGATATAAATCACAGCAGGATCCTCTATGATCTACCTCCCAGAATAATGGAAATAAAACCAAGAGTAAATAAATGAGGCCTAATTAAATTTGAAAGCTTTGCACAATGAAGGAAATTCTAAGCCAGGTGAAAAGACAGCCTTCAGAATGGGAGAAAATAATAGCAAGAGAAGCAACTGACCAAGAATTAATCTCAAAAATCTACAAGCAGCTGAATTCCAGAAAATAAATGACCCAATCAAAAAATGGGCCAAAGAATTAAACAGACATTTTTCCATAGAAGACGTACAGATGGTTAAAAAAAAATATGAAAAAATGCTCAACATCACACATTATCAGAGAAATGAAAATCAAAACCACAATGAGGTACCATTTCACACCAGTCAGAATGGCTGATATCAATAAGTCTACAAGCAATAAATACTGGAGAAGGTGTGGAAAAAATGGAACCCTCCTACAATGTTGGTGGGAATGCAAACTAGTATAGCCACTATGGTGAACAATGTGGAGATTCCTTAAAAAACTGGAAATAAAACTGCCATAGGACCCAGCAATCCTACTGCTGGGAGCATACACACTGAGGCAACCAGAATTGAAAGAGATATGTGTACTCCAATGTTCATCCTAGCACTGTTTTCTATAGCCAGGACATGGAAGCAGCCTAGATGTCTGTCAGCAGATGAATGGATAATAAAATGGTGGTACATATACGCAATGGAATATTACCCAGCCATTTAAAATAGTGCATTTGGATCAGTTCTCATGAGGTGGATGAAGCTGGAGCTTATTATACAGAGTAAAGTAAGTCGGAAAGAAAAACACCAATACAGTATACTAATGCATATGTATGGAATTTAGAAAGATAGTAACAATGACCCTATATGCGAGACAGCAAAAGAGACCGAGATGTATAGAAAGTCTTTTGGACTCTATTAGAGAAGGTGAGCATGGGATGTTTTGAGAGACTAGCATTGACTCCGGTATATTTTTACATCTGAAACATATCGCCAGTAGAGGTTCAATGCATGAAACAAGGTTCTCAGGGCTAGTGCACTGGGACGACCCTGAGGGATGGGATGAGGAGGATGATGCAAGGGGTTTCAAGCAGCTGTCTCTGTAAGCGCACTGGAGGGTAAAAAGTGGCTCTGCGGGAAGGAGAGCAGCTCTCCAGATTCCGAATCTGGTGGGCAGTGGACGCCTTTTGGTAAGGTAACTCTGGGAAGGGATAGCGACAAAGGGGCTAGAGGGAGCCCCTCTGGTGTGTTTTTGGCTGACGCCTGGGGTTCGTCTGTCCATTGTGTCTTTGTGTGTGCCTGCATTGTCAGCATTTTGTGTACCTGGTTTTTGTTTCTCCCTTTATATTCAGTAACTATGCGACAAGGTGTTTCTACCCCTCTTTCTCTTATGACGGACCATTTTTCTGATTTCAGGACTAGGGCACACAATCTGTCTCTATTTGTAAAAAGAAAAAAGTTGATAACCTTTTGTTCTGCACAATGGCCCACTTTTGAAGTGGGATGGCCCCCGGAGGGAACCTTCAGCCTGGAAGTCATCCGAGCTGTTAAAGAAAAAGTCCTAGCCCCCGACCTGTACGGCCATCTGGACCAAATGCCCTATATTCTCGTTTGGCAAGACATGGTAGAAAATCTGCCATCTTGAGTTAAGCCGTTTTTACCCCCCTCTCTTTTGGCCTCCCCTTCAGTTTCACAGGTTCTAGTCATGAAGGACGCTTCAGAAGAAAAGGTCAAAGTGCCAGAAAAGTCCGCCCAACCGGTATTCCAGGAGTGCTCCCTATACCTCAGCTTAATAGATCTGGACCCAGAGTTAGAAACCAATCCCCTTTACTTTTCCCAGCCTTTACTTCCCCAGGTGCTCCAAGTGTCCTCCGGAGGCACACGAGGGAATGCAGAACCCTCAGCCCCACCAACATAAAGGGGGCCAGCCCAAGGAACTTTGGGAAGAACCAGAGGAGCTCCCAGCATGACCGACAAGGGAGATGCAGATACTCCCTCGTCGACAGTACGGGTGCTGCTGGTCCGGGCGGGACCCATGCGACAAGATGGGGGACGCATCTACCAGTATTGGCCCTTCTCTACCAGTGACTTGTACAATTGGAAAACCCAAACCCCATCTCTTTCAGAGAAACTCCAAGGGCTAATTGATCTCCTAGAATATGTTCTGTTTACTCATAATCCCACTTGGGATGATTGCCAGCAGCTTTTGTAGGTGCTCTTCACCACGGAGGAACGAGACCAAATCATGTCAGAAGCTCATGAACTTGTTCCCGGAGTGGATGGAAGACCCTCCACACGACCTGATGTTATTGAGGAGGGGTTTCCCTTGACCCAACCCCAGTGGGACTTTGAGCGCGCTGAAGGTAAGGAGCATCTCCAAGTGTACCGCCAGAGTCTAATGGCTGGCCTCCGAGCTTCTGCCCAGAGGCCCACCAATTTGGGTAAGGTAAATTTGGTCAGGCAGGAACTGACTGAGAGCCCGGCAGCCTTTCTAGAGAGGCTAATGGAGACATTCAGACATTATACTCCTATGGACCCACAAGCAGACATGGCGATAGTGGCAAAGAAATTGTTAGAAGAGATAGTGCCTAGATTTGGGCTGCTGGCTTCTATCAGTTCAGATAATGGACCTGCTTTTATAAGCAAAGTAATTCAAGGACTGGCTCTGGCATTGGGGGTTAGTTGGAAATTACACTGTGAATATAACCCCCGGAGCTCAGGTCAGGTTGAAAGGATGAATCAGACAATTAAAGACTTTTGCAAAACTAGTGATAGAGACTGGCGGGGACTGGGTGACTCTCCTTCTGTATGCTCTCTTCCATGTGCTTAACACCCCCTACAGAATACACTTGACCCCGTTTGAGATTGTGTACGGAACTCTCTCTCCTGTATTCCCTACCCCTGAGAGTAAACCTGAAGCTCCCCTCAAAACCCCCACATTTCGGGAAGCCATCATAGTCTTGAGTAAAGTACATTCCATGATCGGTACCTTAACCCCAGAGGTATATGAAAACTCTTACCCAGCAAGCACATCTGTTCATGCTATTACTCCAGGAGATTATGTATGGCTTAAGAGACATCAGGCCAAGACCCTAGAGCCCAGATGGAAAGGTCCTTACGTTGTTCTTCTTCACCACCCCCACTGCCCTTAAAGTTGACAGAATTGGACCTTGCATGCATCACAGTCATGTGTGCCCTGCTACTTTGAGAGAAAGCAAAAGAGCCCAGGAAGAATGGAAGGTGGAAGCCCATCCAGCCAACCCCTTGAAACTAAAGCTGGTCAGGCGAGGCGACTCCGGATCAGCATGACTTGCACTCTCATGGGAATTCTACTGGGTCTGAGTACCATCAGAGCCAATCCATCCCAATCCGTCAGAGTCACCTGGAAACTATTGAATAGACTGAAGGGAGAACTGCTCAACAGCGCCATTGAAGTGCACCCCCTGAACACCTAGTGGCCAGATTTGTATTTTGACTTTAAAAAATTCATTGATATCTCCTAGTTGGCGGGGATCATCAGGTACTGGGGATTCTATGCGTGTCCAGGACACCTCAGGAACAACTCGGGGACCTGTGGAGATACCATGTGGTTTTTTGCAAAGCCTGGTCTTGTGTCACGTCTAATAATGGACAAGGAAAATGGGGAATAGGGAACCGAGACTTGGTGAACTTTTCTTTTGCTGGGGAGTCTTGAGAAGACACAACGGGAGTAAGGATTCAGTTCAGTCAGAATCGGGCCAAACTGGAAGTGGGATGGACGTCAGGACTCGAGTGGGGACTCCAGATCTATGGAGGTCTCTGGGGTTATCCCAGCGGCATTTTAATTATAACCCAAGCTGTGGCGCAGATAAAAGTGAACCCGGTAGGCCCAAACAAAGTTCCCGGTGCTGACTATAGCTCCCCTAGCAGCACCAGCCCAACCCAAAGCCAACAGGTCTCCAGACCCTCTCCTTCTAGCCCTAGTCCCATGAACTCTACCCCCAGCCCTAAGGTCCTGAATCCCTTGTGGCAGCTTATCACAGCTGCATATATCACTTTAAACCACTCCAGTCCCAATGCTACACGGTCTTGCTGGCTTTGCTATACTATCCAACCCCCATTTTATGAATCTGTAGGGCTAAACACCTCACACAATCTGTCCCAAGAGAACAACCCAGCCCAATGTCACTGGGGAGAAGGCTGAACTGGATTAACCATAAGGGAAGTATGGGGGTCAGGGGTCTGCCTAGGAAACAACTCCCCGCCACTGAGAAAATGTCTTTATGTGCAGAAATTAGGGCCCTTGATCACATGGCCAATGCCGGATGGATAGTGTCTGGAAAACGTGGATGGTGGATTTGCTCCCGATGGGGATTGACACCCTGCATAAGTATAAGGTTGTTTAATCAGAGTCAGGACTTTTGTGTCCAAGTGACTGTAATGCCTAGGATCCTCTATCATACTGAAGAGGATCTCTATTCCCACTGGGAGGCAGGTGATAAGTCAGAGGCGTTGTCCAAAAAAAAATAAAAAAGGGAGCCCATCAGTGCCATCACACTGGCTACTATGTTCAGTTTGGGGATTTCAGGGCTCACCTCTCTAAGGGCAGCTATTGATGAGGACATCACACGCATAGAAGAGTCTATAAGCCACCTAGAAAAGTCTCTGACCTCCCTCTCTGAGGTGGTATTACAAAACAGACAGGAACTAGATTTAGTTTTCTTACAACAGGGAGGGCTATGTGCAGCCTTAGGAGAAGAATGTTGTTTTTATGCAGACCACACCAGGGTAGTTAGAGAATCTATGGTCAAGGTCAGGGAAGGACTGGCCCAGTGAAGAAGGGAAAGAGAGGCCCACCAAGGATGGTTTGAATTGTGGTTTAACAATTGCCCATGGTTGACAACTCTGATATCTACCATGGCAGACTCTCTAATCATACTATTATTGCTCCTTACTTTTGGGCCTTATATTATAAATAGATTCATGAATTTTGTGAGGGAATGAATTAATACTGTTCAGCTGCTGGTGCTACACCAGCAATACCAGGCCCTGAGGACCGAGGAAGATTCCTCGGTGTAGCTAAAGACAGGGGGGAATGTGGTGTAAAAGCAAGACAGCTTCCATGACAGGCTGCTGTGAGCTACAGCAGGCCCTAGTTCCGGAGACCTCACCCACCCTCACTCCATACCTCACCCCATTGCCACCAACCAATCAGAATGAGCCAGGAGAGCCTGTGCATGCCAAGGAAAGTCCCACGCGTGCCAAGAAATAGACCAATTGGGGCAGATGGATAGAGAGAATCTCTGTCTCTCAAGAAGGGGCGGGGGGCGTCCAGCCTTCTCCATTTCTGCCCCTATTCTAGCAAGTTTCTTTACCACTTCACATTATCTGATCAAATAAAGACCCCACCTCCCCAGGGAGACAACACAAGATTTTTATCAGCCTATGTGCCCCTGTTAATCACAGTCAATTAGAGCATTATTTAGTGTGTTTTTACTGTTAAATTATGACTATATAAGAGAAAGATTACTTTAAAAATATATATATAGTTCTGATATTCTTTAGACTCTGGAGAAAATTGGTTAAAATGATTTTTTCCCCCTTGGAAAATGCAAAACCAGTTATTTTTGTGTATACACTTAAAAACAACTAGATTGGTTAAAAGTTATGCCTAGGAAAAAGCCTGGAGTTAATCCTTGTCATGTCCTTGAGATACACAGCCCACCTTGCTTTGAACCTTCAGCCTGGGGCTAATTATTAACAATAGCCCCAGCAGGGGACATTTTAAATCTCAAGCAAAACCTAAGTGACATCTGTTTGGATGTATGTATATATCTTAGTGTGTGTCTTTGTCTTTGGATAATTGCTGAAGTTAATTTGTAAGTGAGCTCAGATTCAGTTGGCTTAAATAAAAGTAAGTGCTTCCAAATCAAGCATTTACAAGATAAATTAACCTTGATGGATTTCAGATTCACTTGAAAGTTCATTTCTTAATGTTATATAAGAGCCCTCTCTCAGGCGTTGGAGGGGTGCTTCTCCTGCAGTAAAGATCGAGTTCTAAAATGCAGAAAGAGGCTTTAAGGATTGGTCTAATTCGGACTCAATCTACAAAGACTGGGAAAGTCTTTATTTTTTAAATATCCTTTGCTCTTTTCTTTAAGTCTTTTTCGTTTCTTTGCTCTTGGCATTTAAGGAAACTCTCTAAAGCATTTGCTAATAAGTTAGCAAACAGAATACAGACATCAGTGGTGACACATCAAAAGAAATAAAGATTTTACAAAAACAGAAGAAAAAAAAAAGTAGTTCAAAAGAGTCACTAAGCAAGCAGCATCAACAACATGCAAAAAAGCTTAACAAAAAACCCTATAAAGATATTGTGGACTATGGAGAAAAAAGTTTTTCAGTGTTACCACGTTTTATAATATTCAAAATGTATATTTGTAGGCAAAATATTGCAGAAGGAAAGTATGACCATTGACAAACAAAAAGGAATGAAGGGAATGAGGAAAGGAAACAAAATAATAATAATAATAGCATAGCCTCTATGAAGATGCTCTGGCATAGTTACTACACAAAGATTTGAGTTTAACTCATATATATTTGCAGAACGAAGGAAGTCATAAGCAAAACACTTAAAGAAATAAGAATAAACATATCTCAAGAAAGAGGGAAGGGTGATATAGAAATTCTAAAGAGAAACTGACAGTAAAATTCAGCAGCTAAAATGTACAAAAATTGAAATGAAAAATTCACTAGAGATGCTTAATAGAAGATTTAAGTAGGCAGAAGAAAGAAAGCTTATGAATAAGTCAATCGGCATTTAGAGTCTGAGGAAATAAAGAGAAAAAAAAGGGGGGAGGGGGGAAGATAATATATGCAGCCCAATACACCTATGTAAAATCTTCATGCTAATAAATACATACACATCAGAAGACCTAAAAGGTGAAGAAAAAAAAAGTTTTATGTTATGTATGACACAGTATAAGAATGCACAAAGCTTATCTTGTAAATCTATGTTTCTTGGTAATGTATTAGTGTGTTGTTTGTGTAAGCAACAATTTAAGTGGAGGAATAGAGGTATTAGAGAGAAGAGTGTTGCTATAGTATCCAATTAAGGTAATATTAATTTAAGTACAATTGTTAAAGTGAAGATACTGATTATAACTGCCACCATCCCTACCAATGAAGAAAATAGACAAGCAGAAATACAAGAATGACAATCAATAGTTAACTAGGAAAAGGTAGATAATGCTAGAAAAAATAAGATAACAATTATAGAGGAATAGAGAAAGTAAAAAGTGTAAGACATTAGCGTTGAAACATGTATATTACCGTATGTGAAATAGATTGCCAGTTCAGGTTTGACGTATGAGAGAGGGCGCTCAGGGCTGGTGCACTGGGACAATTCTGAGGGATAGGGTGAGGAGGGAGATGGGAGCAGGGCCCAGGATGGCGAAATGGGGAACACAGGTGCACCCATGGCTGATTAATGGGAATGTATGGCAAAAACAACTACAATATGAAGTAATTAGCCTCCAATTAAAATAAATAAATTAATTCTATAAAAAGTGTAAGACATACAGTAAATAGCAAACAGATGGAAGATGAGTTGTATTTACGTGGACTAAACTCTCCAATGTTGACTGGGAGAAAGAAAGCACAACATGAGAATTATGCAAGTCCTAGTTTAGGATAAAATAAGAACTATTGGCCAGGTGACAGAATCTGAATATTAATACATCTCAGAATCTGCTTCATAGAAATTGAAAGGAAGATCATTATTGCATTTGATTTTGGTAAAAGAGAACATGCAGTTAAGTGCAAATTTTGGCAGAGGCTTCCTGATAATTCCATGGGACAGATGTCACCATTAGTAATTTCAGCCCTTCACTAGATTAGGAAAACATGCAAGAATTTGTGTTTATAAAAATCTTCTCCTGAAAATATCCATTTGTAACCTGTTTAGCCAGCTTTTCCCGGAGGACAGAGGGGCTCATCCCTAATCTTAACCCTGAACTTGAAGGTCAGTGACTATGGTTTCCAGTGACATAATTCTTGTAGTAGAGGATAGTAAGTGACCATTTTTACTTGCCAGAAATCAAAATAATTAGATGATTAAGGAGGAAACATAAAGAAAACATGATTCACTGATGCATTGTTATCAAGGCACTCACTTTACATGTAATATACAAATAAGTTGAAGATAAAAATATAGGAAATATATTAAGCATTATGATGCAAAGATAGTAGGCAAATGGACAAAGGTTATCTGTAGCCCACAAATATCAGGGAAATACAAATGGATTTAAAATTCTTGCAAGAGAAAGGATACATGTAGGGATGGAAGAGTCAAACCACTAGGAAGAGTTAACATTAATGAATATATATGGAACTGAAACAGACTGCCAGCATCTGTGATGCAAATAGTGACAAAAAAAGGGGATGTTTTTTAATATTTAAAGAGGACATCAAAACTCTCTTTCTCTCTCTCTGTCTCTCTCTCTCTGTCTCTCTCTCTCTCTCTCTCTCTCTCTCTCTCTTTAATGGTATAACAAGTTAGATCTAAAAACAAATAAGGGACTTGAACACACAACACAAAAGCTACACCTAGGAGATAATTATGTAGACATATATTATATATAAACTCACATCCTCATACACAGACAGATACACACACAAATATGACACTCTACCTAAGAGCAGAATACACATACTCACTCGTCTAGTACACATGGAACACTCAAAGGATAGATTGAGCCCCAGGAAGGACTAAGTAATAATTTTAAGTTACAAGTCATAGAAGCTGTATTCTATGAATACAATGGAATTAATCTAGGAATCAGTAAAAACAAGGAAATATTTAAAAATTTACCAATCTGTGGAAATTATCAACATTCTTAAACAACAAGCCGGAAACGAAAATCATGAGAGAATTTGGAAAATGTTCGAAGTGAATGGAAAAAGAAAAATCACAAAGCCTACAAAAACTTATTGGGGCAGTGGTCCCAAGATGGTGGAGGACTAGGACAGGGAGACCACATTCTCCCCAACAAATACATCAAAAAAAGCATCTACATGTGGTGCAGCTTCCACAAAATAAATTCTGAATGCTTGCAGAGGACTCAAGATACCCAGAAAGGCAAACCAATTTCTTCAAATTAAGGTAGGGCAAAAGATAAACACAGAAAGAGAGACAAAAGATTTAAAGACAGATACCTGTCCTGGGCTTTCCTTATGGCTCAGAGAGTAAAGTGTCTGCCTGCAACGTGGGAGACCTCGGTTTTATCCCTGAGTTGGGAAGATCCCCTGGAGAAGGAAATAACAGCCTACTTTGGCATGTCCAGGAAAATCCTATGGACGGAGAAACCTGGTGGGAGACAGTCCATGGGGTCATGAAGAGTTGGAAAAGACTGAGCAACTTCACTTTCTTTTCATCTGTCTTGGGGAGGAAGTTGTGAAGGAGTTTCAGCATAATAGAAAACCTATTCACAGACAGGGTCAGCAAGGAGCTTTGAAATCTCAGAGGCAGAATAACTGGGGGAAAAAATAAAGAATTTGCATTGAATGGCAATTACCACACCAGTGGAGGAGAAGCTCACACACTCCTGTCCGCCTGCAGCAAATGTGGGCTGGATGCTGAGGCTCAGACTGCATTGTTTGCCCTTAGGGTAAGGGTTGAATGAGCTGAGGACACTCTGAGGGTACTAATTTAACGTGGGTATTAATGTAATTGGTTTGCAACCCAAACAGTGGGAACACCAGAGAGACAAAGGAAAACACAGGACCTTTTCCACAGGAAGGTTCTAACACCCTCACTGTGACCCTTGGACCACTCACAGAATGCAGGAACGCCCTAGTGAATACCAAAGGAGAACAAGCCAACTCTCATTCAGGGCCCACCATGAGGCAGAGAAGCAGGTGCATGACAGCCAGAGGTAGAAGAAAGCAAGGGGCTGCGGCAGTCTTATCCCCAGAGACTGCTTCCTCACAAAAGCTATGAGCAAGCTACCTGTCATTAACCATGTATTCCTTATCTTAGATGGTTCATACCAGTCAGGAATGTCACAGCCTAAGATAAGCCTGAGCAGATTTATGGACCACCTGGGACTGTGCCCTCACAACCCACCTGGTAACATAAGTCACTCGAATATGGGAGGTACATGAGACACATGGCCCATCTAGGACTTTGCCCTGTGGTACACCAAGGAGCCTGAGTGGCTTGGACCTGGGAAGTGCATGAGATACATGTCCCCACTTGGAACTGTGTCCTTTTCTCAAGCGGAAAACAAAGCAGCTTGGACCTGGGAAATGCATGCCACCTTGGACTGTGGTACCCCTGTTTAAACCAGCCACTATAAGTGCATCCCACACATGCCAGTCGTGTTTGTTTGCAGTGTCTTTCCCTCTCCACAATACAACAGAGAATTACTGTAAGTAACTGGACACTTTTGGTCATTCATCTCAGCGTGGAGATTAGACATTTCAGTGAAACTTCACAAGAAACTTACAAGCAGAAGTGACCAGCCTAAACATAGAAGAGGGAACTGCCCTGTAAATGGCAGGTGCAACATAAAAAAATGCTATAGTTAAGTTGAAGCTATGCATATGAGAGGCAACTATAAGATCTGAGAATGAACAAAAGCCAGAAGAATGGATTATCTGACACTGAACTGACCCAATAGTATCTATCTTCATATATTATATATATAACTATATATATATATATATATATATAAGTTTTGTGTTCAATTTCATTTTTGTGTCTTTATATTGTACTTTTGAGGGTCTAATCTCTATTCTAGTTTGTTCATTTGTTTGTTTTGGTTCTCAATATTTGCTATTAATTTTGTACTTTTGAGTGTTTTTGCCTAGAGAATCCCATGGACAGAGGAGCCTGGCAGGCTATAGTTCATGGGTTGCAAGAGTCAGACATGAGTTAGCAACTAAAGAGAGATAAAAATATCTCTGTTCTAGACTATTGTTATTTGTTTTTTGATATTAGCTATTAATTTTGTACCTTTAAGGGTTTGATTTTTAGTCTCACTTGTCATTTAGGGATATTATTACTGGTTTGATTTCTCCCCCCCCTCTTTTTTTTCTCTCTCTTCCCTTTTGATGCACACTTTTTCCTCTTGTCCCTATCTCGCTCCCCCATCTTCTCTTCTCTACATAATTTTGTGAGTCACTTTGGGTGTGGAGAGTTGTTTCAATATTAACCCAGGACATGTGTCTTCTGTGCTGTGTGGAAAGATAAACACTATAAGAAGCACTGCTATAAGAGGTCTGGACCAAAACCCAGAGGCAGAAAGCTCAACGCCAGAATTCTGGACCATCTGACACCTGGGGATATTAATAGATGAGATTCCACCCAAAACCCTCCATTTCTACACTGCAATGGAGCTACACCCAAGAGCAAGGAAGTTGCAGTGCAAGCTATACCATGCTAATCTGTCAGCAAAGAGGAATACAGTAATAAACATTAACAGACAGGCTGCCCCAAGTCATACCAATACCATGCTGCTGCTGCAAAGTCCCTTCAGTCATGTCTGACTCTGTTCTACCCCATAGAGAGCAACCCATCAGGCTCTCCCTTCCCTGGGATTTTCCAGGCAAGAACATTGGGGTGGGTTGCCATTTCCTTCTCCAATGCATGAAAAGAAAAGTGAAAGTGAAGTTGCTTAGTCATGTCCGACTTTTAGAGACACCATAGACTGCAGCCTACCAGACTCCTCCATCCATGGAATTTTCCAGATGAGAGTACTGGAGTGGGTTGCCAATTTCAATGCCATGGACACTCTCAAACACATTAGAGGACACTGCATTGCCCTCGAAGAGCGACACAGTACAGAACTCCAACCACTAGAACAGAAACACACATTCCTCCAACAAGGAACCCTTCACAAGCTACTGGTCCAACCCCATCCACAGAGAGCAGACTCCACAATTGAGAGAAACTATGAGCCCCTAGCCTGAAGAAATGAAAACCCCCAAACAGAAAACTGAACAAAATGAAAAGGCAGAGAATTATCCAGTAGGTGAAGGAACATGATAAAAACCCATCAATAAAAACAAAACAGGAGGAGATAGAGAGTCTACCTAAAAAAATAATTCAGAAAAAAGTCAGTAAACATAATCCAATATCTTGAAAAACAAATGGGGTTGCAAATAAATAAATAAGGGACATGGATCGAGACTATGCAAGAAACATTTAACAAGGACTTAGAAGAAATAAAAGAGTTAGTCAGTATGAACAATGCAATAACTGGAATTGAAAACAGTCTGGAGGGATTTAACAGTATAATAACTGAGGCAGAAAAAAGGATAAGGGCTGGAAGATGGAATGGCGGAAATAAATGAAGCAGAATTGAAAAAGAGAATAAAAATAAATGAGGACAACCTCAGAGATCTCTGGGATGTTATTAAACACCTCAACATTTGAATCAGAGGTATCCTAGAAGAAGACAGAAGTAGAGGGCAAGAGAAAAGACTTGAGCAAATAATGGTTGCAAAATTCCTTAAAATGTAAATGAAATGGTCACCCAAGTCCAAGAAGTACAGAGGGTCCCATACAGATAAACCCCAGGGAAAACAGGCCAAGCACATATTCATAGAATTATCAAAAATTAAACACAAAGGACAAATTGAAAGAAGCAAGGGAAAAGCAACAGATAACATACAATGGAATTCCCATAAAGATAACAACTGATCATCAGCAGAAACTCTGAAGGTTAAAAGGAAGTGTCAGGATATAGTTAAAAGTGATGAAGTGGAAAAATCTTCAACCAATATTAGTCTATCCAGAAAGAGTCTCTTTCAGTTCAAATGAAAAATCAGAAGTTTTACAGACAAGCAAAGCTGAGAGAATTCAGCACCACCAAACCAGATCCTAAACGAATGCTAAAGGATCTTTTCTAGAAAGGAAACACACACACACACACACACACACACACACACACACACACACACACACACACACACACACACACAACCTCATGAAATTGAACCAAAACAATGAAGTAAATGGTAATGGTATTATACTTATCAATAAAAGGTAAAAGCTATCTACAAGAGATCCACCGCAAACCTAGGGAAACATACAGGATGGAAAAAAATAATTCATGCAATTGGATATCAAAAGTGGGATTAGCGATACACATATTAGTTAAAGCAGACTTTAAAATAAAGATCATTTTAAGAGACAAGGAAGGATGCTGTGTAATGATCAAGGGAGCAATCCAAGAAATAATGACAGTTATAAATATATATGCATCCAGTACAGGAGCACCTCAATACATACAGCAAATTCTAATTAAGAAAATTGACCATAATATAAGAATAGTGGGAGCCATCAACACTTCACTCACACCACTGGACAGGTCATTCAGACAGACAATCATCAAGGAAACACAAGTTTTAAATGATGCACAGGACGAGTTAGACCTAATTAATGTATACAAGGCATTTGACCCCAAAAATAGTGGAATTCACCTTTTTCTCAAGGGCACATTGAACATTCTCCAGGATAGATCACATCGTGGGCCATAAATTTAGCCTTCATAAATATAAAACAAGATTTCAATAATCTTCACAAACATCTTTACTGATCACAACATGATAAGATTAGATGTCAACTACAGGGCTTCTTTTGTGGATTAGCTGGTAAAGAATCTGCTTTTTAATATGCTGTGTAGGTTGGTCATAATTTTCTTTCCAAGGAGTAAGCATCTTTTAATTTCATGGCTACAGTCAACATCTGCAGTGATTTGGGAGCCCAGAAAAATAAAGTCAGCCATTGTTTCCACTGTTTCCCCATCTGTTTGCCATATATGATGGGACCGGATGCCATGATCTTAGTTTTCTGAATGTTGAGCTTTTAACCAACTTTTTTACTCTCTTCTTTCACTTTCATCAAGAGGCTCTTTCATTCTTCTTCATTTTCTGCCATAAGGGTGGTGTCGTCTGCATATCTGAGGTTATTGATATTTCTCCTGACAATTCCAGCTTGTGCTTCCTTCAGCCTAGCATTTCTTGTGATGTACTCTGCATAGAAGTTAAATAATCACAGTGACAATATACAGCCTTGATGTATTCCTTTTCCTATTTGGAAACAGTTTTTTGTTCCATGTTCAGTTCTAACCATTGCTTCCTGACCTGCATACAGGTTTCTCAAGAGGCATATCATATGGTCTTGTATGCCCATCTCTTTCAGAATTTTCCACATTTTATTGTGATCCACACAGTCAAAGGCTTTGACATAATCAATAAAGGAGAAAGAGATGTTTTCTGGAATTCCTTTCTTTTACAATGATCCAGTGGATGTTGGCAATTTGATCTCTGGCTCCTCTGCCTTTCTTAAAACCAGCCTGAACATCTGGAAGTTCACATTCACATATTCTTGAAGACTGGCTTGGAGAATTTTGACCACTACTTTACTGACGTGTGAGATGGGTGCAATTGTGCAGTAATTTAAGCATTCTTTGGCATTTCCTTTCTTTGGAATTGGAATGAAAACTGTCCTTTTTCAGTCCTGTGGCCACTGCTGAGTTTTACAAATTTGCTGACCTATTGAGTGCAGCACTTTCACAGCATCATCTTTCAGGATTTGAAATAGCTTAACTGGTATTTCATCACCTCCACTAGCTTCCTTTCTAGAGATGCTTACTAAGGCCCACTTGACTTCACATTCCAGGATGTCTGGCTCTAGGGTAGTGATCACACCTTCATGATTATCTGAGAACTGTTCTCTGTACTCTCACCGCTTTTCTTAATATCTTCTGCTTCTGTTAGATCCATATCATTTCTGTCTTTTATTGAGCCCACCTTTGCATGAAATATTCCCTTGATAGCTCGAATTTTCTTGAGGAGACCTCTAGTCTTTCTGATACTATTGCTTCTTCTATTTTTTTTTTTTTTGCACTGATCACTGAGGAAGGTTTTCTTATCTCTCCTTGCTATTCATTGAAATTCTGCATTCAAAAAGGTATGCCTTTCCTTTTCCCCTTTTCTTTTGGCTTCTCTTGTTTTCACAGCTATTTCTAAGGCCTCCTCAGACAGCCATTTTTCTTTTTCACATTTCTTTTTGTTGAGGATGGTATTGATCCCTGTCTCCTGTACAATGTCATGAACCTCCATCCACAGTTCACCAGGCACTCTGTCTATCAGATCTAGTCCCTTAAATCTATTTCTCACTTCACGATATAACTGTAAGGGAATTGATTTAGGTCATACCTGAATGGTCCCATGGTTTTTGTTCACTTTCTTCAACTTTGTCTGAATTTGGCAGTAAGGAGTTCATGATCTGAGCCATAGTCAGCTCCCAGTCTTGTTTTTTCTGACTGTATAGAGCTTCTCTTTCTTTGGCTGCAAAGAATATAATCAATCTGATTTCAGTGTTGGACATCTGGTGACATCTCTGACCAGTTCATTCTCTTGGCAAAACTCTATTAGCCTTTGCCCTGGTTCATTCTGTACTCCAAGGTCAAATTTGCCTGTTACTTTCTTGACTTCCTACTTTTGCATTCCAGTCACCTATAATGGAATTTTGAGTATTAGTCTAGGAGGTCTTATAGGTCTTCATAGAATTGTTCAACTTCAGCTTCTTCAGAGAAGACTCAGTATTGAATAATTGAAGTTTTCCAGTTGTGGTGCTGAGGAATACCTTTCAAGTCCCTTGGACTGACAGGAGATCAAATGAGTCAATCCTAAAGGAAATCAACCCTAAGTACTCATTGAAAGAACTTTTGCTGAAGCTGAAGCTCCAGTACTTTGGCCACCTGATGTGAAGAGCTGATTCATTGGAAATGGCCCTGATATGGGAAAAGATCAGGAAGATCTTTTCTCCTGAAAGCAAGACAAGAAGGGCATAATGGAGGATGAGATGGTTGAATGACATAACTGATTCAATGGACATAGTTTGAGTAAACTCAGGAAGATAGTGAAAAACAGGAAACCCTGGCATGCTTTATTTAATGGGGTCAAAAAGAGTAGGACATGACTTAGCAACTGAACAGTAACAACCAGAAGGTATGTCTCTCTGTCTTCTGTGAACCTAACCTCTTGTTACTTCTCTGAATAAGGAAGAGGGAAAAGCAGAAGTACACCTAGCTACTTTTAAGGAGAAACCTATTATAGGAACTACAAGCTGTCCTACGTTTTAACTTATACATCTTAGATATGAACTGAACTAAGAGCTCTAGCTAAAGAATTTCACCAAACTTACCAAGATCTAGAGGGATTTGCTGACAGATATAAGCTATTTGAAACTATGAGTTGAGATATTCTCAACTCCTCCTGAGAAATCTGCATGCAGGTCAAGAAGCAACAATTAGAACCAAACATGTAGCAATGAGCTGGTTCCAAATTGGGAAAGGAAGTAGATAAAGGCTATTTATTGTCACCCTGTTTATTTAACCTAAATGCAGAGTACTTCATGTGAAATGCCAGATTATGGATGAAGAACAAGTTGGAATCAAATGGCTGTGCTAAATATCAATAACCTCAGATATGCAGATGACAACACTCTTATGGTAGAAACTGAAGAGGAACTAAAGAGCCTCTTCATCAATGTGAAAGAAAAGAGTGAAAAAACTGGCTTGAAACTCAGCATTTAAACAACAAAGATTATGGCATCCAGTTCCATCACTTCATGGCAAATAGATAAGGAAATAATGGAAACAGTGACAGACTTTCTTTTCTTGGGCTCCAAAATCACAGCAGATGGTGAGTGTAGTCATGAAATTAAGACACTTCCTCCTTGGAAGAAAAGTTATGATCAACATGGACAGCATATTAAAACGCAGATACATTACTTTGCTGACAAAAGTCCATCTAGTCCAAGCCATGGTTTATCCAGTAGTCATGTATGGATGTGAAGATAGGACCATAAAGAAAGCTGAGCACTGAAGAATTGATGTTTATGAACTGTGGTGTTGAAGAAGACTCTTGAGAGTCCCTTGAATTTCACAGAGATCAAATCAGTCAATCTTACAGTAAATCAATGCTGAATATTCATTGAAAAGACTGAGGCTAAATCTGAAACTCCAATACTTTTGATGTGAATAACTGACTCATTGGAAAAGATCCTGATTCTGGGAAAGATTGAAGGCAGGGAAAAAAGAAGATAATAGATTGGAAGAGGATGAGATGGTTGGATGGCATCACTGACTCAATGGACATGGGTTTAGGTGCACTCCAGGAGTTGGTGATGGACAGGGAAGCCTGGTATGCTGCAGTCCATGGGGTCACAAAGAGTTGGACATGGCTTAGTGGATGAACTGGTATCAGTTAAAATATCTATTGATGTCTGAAAGTAAAGGAAAGTAATGAATGGAGAAATCAGATTTTGGGAAGTCAAATCTTGCAGGACCAAGATAACTACAAGGAATTAGAATTTCCCAGAAGCAGTAAACTGGTCAAAATTCAACAGTAAACAGAAATGAAATAAACTAATTCCTTATTTGAGAAATTCAAGAAAGTTATTAAACAATATTCATTCATGACACCTTAATTATTCTCTAACCATCATAGTGTTCTTTTATTCAATTTTGTTTCAATCACCAATCCACACTTGCCATTAGTACTTGTTATCCATCTCTACAAGATTTAAATCACGTGCTGCTCACCTTCAACACCTCCTGAAAGTGTAAAGGGTGGGAAACATAGATGAGGAATATATTCCTCTAGGAAACTAGCAGGACAGGTCTTTAGATAGTTAGATATTATCAGGAGCTGATTTTATGAGCCCATTTCATGTATCTCCTTATATCCAGAAAAGCGCTTAGATCCTTCAAGGTGATGATTGTTTCCTGTGACTAGCAGAAGATTCACAGTACCAGCAGAAACTTCCTACAAAAAATAAATTAATAAATAAGTGCTTTATTACATGTATTCTCCCTTTTCCAAAATCACATATAAACTTTCCTTTACCCTTACCTCTTTAGAACATTTTCTCAGTGCTATCTGAGGTTCTGTCTCACAGGCTGTAGTCTCTATATTTCCTCCAAATAAAACAACCTGTATTTCTCACACTGTGTACTTTTCACTTGACATCTGCCTTTTTAGAAGGTTTGGATGAGCAATTGGCTACCATAATTAAAATACACACATAATTTGGTGTGTATTACATACAAATGCCTTTGGTATGCTTGCAGACCAAAATTTCAAAACCGATGCATGATACAGGGTGCTCAGGGCTGGTGCACCAGGATGACCCAGAGGGATGGAATTGGGAGGGAGGTGGGAGGGGGGTTCTGGAAAGGGAACACATGTATGCATATGTAGGATTTATGTCAATGTATAGCAAAACCAACACGATTATGTAAAGAAAAAAATAATAATTAATTTTTAAAAAATAGATACCTCACTATAAATTATAAACCTTTGATTGTGCCAGTTAAGTAAACACGGACTGTCAGTGGTTAAATAATCTTGGTTTGATTTAAGACTGTCAAAGAATGTCAGCATTTACTTTTATTGCAACTGGCCTAGACACCTAAAACAGGACTGCATAAAACTTAAAAAGAAATTTGAGGGCAGATTAGATTCCAAACTGAAATTCCAGGTTAAACAAGTACAGGGCTGTTCTCAGAGGACATGGAGACTGTTCCCCCCTTCTCCTAACCACTTTCAATATGTAGAAATTAATATTAAAAGGGAAACAATTAAAGCCATAGTCAAGAAGATGGACCATCTTTTCAGTATTAAATTTTACCAAAAAATAAACAAACAAAAAAACCTCTTTCCCTTGGGTAAAATTTCAGTGCAAATGGTATGGGTTTCCACTACACCTATTAAAGCTTTTAAATCATTCCTTTTGAATTTTACTAAGGGGAAGTTAAAGGAATATATTCATTTTTCCTAGTAGAAAGTGCACCTATTTAACCTCTGCCCAATATTTGCCAATATTCATTGAGCCATGAAGCTATAGAGGGACTAAAAGCATTGATGTCAGTATACATTAATAAAAAGCTTCTCATGCCTGATGAACATGTAAGAGGAGAGTGAAAAAGTTGGCCTAAAGCTTAACATCCAGAAAACTAAGATCATAGCATTTGGTCCCATCTGCTGCTGCTGCTGCTGCTGTTAAGTTGCTTCAGTCATGTCCGACTCTGTGTGACTACATAGACGGTAGCCCATTAGGCTTCCCCATCCCTGGGATTCTCCAGGCAAGAACACTGGAGTGAGTTGCCATTTCCCTCTCCAATGCATGAAAGTGAATAGTGAAAGTGAAGTCGCTCAGTCGTGTCTGACACCTAGTGATCTCATGAAATACAGCCCATCAGGCTCCTCTGTCCATGGGATTTTCCAGGCAAGGGTACTGGAGTGGGTTACCATTGCAGTCTCCGCTGGTCCCATCACTTCATGACAAATAGATGGGGAAATAGTAGAAACAGTGGCTGACTTTATTTTTCTGGCTCCAAATCACTGCAGATGATGACTGCATCCATGCAATTAAGATGCTTACTCCCTGGAAGGAAAGGTATGACCAACCTAGACATCGTATTAAAAAGCAGAGACATTACTTTGCCAACCAAGTTCCATCTAGTCAAGGTTATCATCTTCCCAGTAGTCATGCATGAATGTGAGAGTTGGACTATAAAGAAAGCTGAGCCCAGAAGAATTGATGTTTTTGAACTGTGGTGGTGGAGAAGAGTCTTCAGAGTTCCTTGGACTGCAAGAAGATCCAACCACTCCATCCTAAAGGGGATCAGTCCTGGGTGTTCAATGGAAGGACTAATGCTGAAGTTGAAAGATCAATACTTCAGCCACCTGATGTGAAGAGCTGATTCATTTGAAAATACTCTGATGCTGGGAAAGATTGACGGCAGGAGGAGAAGGGGATAACAGAGGATGAGATGGTTGGGTGGCATCATCGACTCAATGGACATGGGTTTGGGTGGGCTCCATGAGTCAGTGATGGACAGGAAGGCATGGCATGCTGTGTTTCATGGGGTTGCAACTGAGCCACTGAGCTGAACTGAACATTCCTTCTACTAGTTCTTATAACACTCCCATCCTGCCAATTGAAAAACCTAATGGGAAGAGTTGGAGATTCATAGAAGATATGAGATTTGTAAATGTTATTGTTTTTCCTTGCCACTCTGTGGTACCTAACTCTCACAGAGTACAGTGTCATATTCCTAAAAAAGTGTGACTTCTTTTCAGCGATAGCTTTCTGAAGTGTGTTCTGTAATATCCTTGTACCTGATGGTCAATGGTTTTGTCTTCACTTGAAATGAACATCAGTGTGATGCTACAGGCTATACTGAAAGTCCCATTTTCTTTTCTCGGATATAAAAAAATAACAGATGATACAATATTTAGATGACTTGTTACTGTGTTCAAGTTCTTAGTAAATAATCAGCACAACACCCTGTAATTACCCCCAGAAAGTGATGGTCGCTCTGTTGTGTCCAACTCTTTGTGACTCTATGAACTATATAGTCCATGAAATTCTCCAGGCCAGAATACTGGAGTGGGATATTTACTGAGCTCATCATAAGGAACAAATATCCATAATTTTAGATATTTTTCTCAGTATCCATAATACTAAGAAAGGAAAGAGAAGCCTTTTCCTTCTCAAAGTGATCTTCCTAACCTATGGATTAAACCAAGGTCTCTAGCATTGCAGGTGGATTCTTTACCAGCTGAGTCACAGTTCAGTTCAGTTCATTTCAGTTGCTCAGTTATGTCCGAAACTTTGAGATTCCCAGGGACTGCAGCATACCAGGCTTCCTTGTCCATCACCAGCTCCCAGAGCTTGCCCAAACTTATGTCCATTGAGTGGGTAATGTCATCAACTATCTCATCTTCTGTTGTTCCCTTCTCCTCTTGTCTTCAATCTTTCCCAGCCTCATGGAATTTTCTAATGATTCAGTTCATATCCAGTGGCCAAAATACTGGAACTTCAGCCTCAGCATTAGTCTTCCAATGAAAATTGAGGACTGGCTTTCTTTGGGATGAACTGGTTTGATCTCCTTCTAGTGCAAGAGACTCTCAAGAGTCTTCACCACCACCACAAATTATAAGCATCGATTCTTTGGTGCTCAGCTTTCCTTATAGTCCAACTCTCACATCCATACATGATTCCATGACTAGTGAAAAAAAAAACATAGCTTTAACTAGATGGATCTTTGTCAGCAAAGTAATATGTGTGGTTTTTAATATGCTGTCTAGATTGGTAATACTTTTTCGTCCAAGGAGCAAGCATATTTTAATTTCATGACTGCAGTGATTTGGAGCCCATGAAAAGAAAGCCTGTCACTGCTTCCATTGTTTCTCCATTTGTTTGCCATGAAGTGATGGGAATGGATGCCATGATCTTAAGTCTTTCAATGTTGAGTTTTAAGCCAGATTTTTCATTCTCCTCTTTCACTTTCAACAAGAAGCTCTTTAGTTCCTTTTCACTTTCTGCCATAAGTGGCTCATATGGCTGAAAGTGAACCACAAGGGAAGCTGCAGAATACTGGAATGGGTAGCTTATCTCTTCTCCAGGGCATCTTCCCAACCCAGGAATCAAACCAGGGTCTCCCACATTGCAGGTGGATTCTTTACCAATTGAGCTATCAGGGAAGCCAGTTACCCCAGAAAATAGCTTCAAAAGGACATAAGGTGTCTAAACAGAAATTACAATTTTGTGAACTAATGTAAAATATATGGGACATTTGATATCTAAGGATATTTTTTTCTATCTTTCTTTTTTTTAGTGTCAAATGCTTTATTAATGACAGTCTTTTAATTGATTTCTACAGAGTGAAGGGATTCTGGCTTTTACTACTGTCAGAACAAAAAGACAAAAAGAGGTTTCTCAGCCTTGCAGACTACTTCAGAAATTGGATCCCAAATTTTTCTTTAATAGTTAAACCATTATATGATTCACTTAAACAATCCCCAAGCTGGATCCCTTTGCTGGTTAACAGAACATTCTGAAGCCATGGAGACTTAGGGAATCAAAACTATGGGTATCCATCCAAATTATGGGCATGCCTAATGGCATCCATCCTTTTTCTCTTTTTGCCCATGAAAACCAGGGAACTGAGCTAGGAGTATTAGCCCAACAACTTGTTGATGACCACCATCCAATACTATATTACATTAACTAGATGTAATAGGATAGCATTAGCTACATGCAGTATAGCCAAGGAGTATACTGTCACAGCAATAGTTATGATATGTTGAATCTCAGAGGAAATTGCTATGAGTCACCCTCTCACGATCTTTGTTCCACACTCTGTGGAAGTCTTACCAAACTCAAATCACACACATTATTCAGTTAGTCAAATAACTTCTCACAAGATTGCCCTGCTCTCCCCATGTATAACTCTCCCCAGATATAATAAACTTAAGCCATCTCCCTTACTCCCAGGAGAATCAGATTATGGAAAAGATGATTGTTCTGCCTGAACTGACAATCTTTTGTTCCCTAGTCTTGGCCTTCAAAGGAGTCCAGTGGATAATCCTGATTTTATATTATTCACTGATGGTTCATATTCTTATTCAAATTCACAAGGACCTCATGGATAAGTATCATGATGTCTATACTATTGTTTCACAGTCTATCTTTGAAAATGGCCCCTTGCTCAATATTTCTTCTACTCAGCAAGCTGAATTAATAGCACTGACTCAAGTCTGTTAGTTGGGAAAAGGAATATATGCCAATATGTACACACACAGTCAATATGGTTTTTGAGTTACACATGATTTTGGTATACTTTGGAAACGAAAAAATGTCTAACATCCTTGGGACAGCCTATCATATATGGGAAACAAGTTGTTAGGAATCAATCCTGCTGCCAAGGACACTTACTGTTGTTAAGTTATGAGGCCATGCAAGGACTGATACTGCAGAAGCAAAGGAAACTGTAGCTGATCACACCACTAAAGCAGCAACCTCTCAAATTATCAATGACCGACTAATATCTTTTCCCTTTCAGCTTCCCAGTAACCTCACTAACATGTTATTAAGGTCTCAGAGAACCTCACCAGACAAAGACAAAGACATCTGGATACAGAAAGAAGATTCAGCTCTAACAGAGAGCTGTGGATAGGCTTAAGTGGGAAGGCTAATCTTCTGCTTTGAGCTCAATACCCTGTTTTACAATACATTCATGAGTTAACTCACTGGGAGCCAGATAAGGTGATGTTATGGGGTAAGCAATGTCATGAAACTCCGTCTATAGTCCATCAGTCACTCTGTCTATCAGATCTAGTCCCTTAAATATATTTCTCACTTCCATGATATATTCACAAGGGATTTGATTTAGGTTATACCTGAACGGTCTAGTGGTTTCCCCCACTTTCTTCAATTTCAGTCTGAATTTGGCAATAAGGAGTTCATGGAACAACAGATTGGTTCCAAATAGGAAAAGGAGTACATCAACGCCGTAAATTGTCACCCTGCTCATTTAACTTATATGCAGAGTACATCATGAGAAACTCTGGGCTGGAGGAAGCCAAAAATTGGAATCAGGATTGCCAGAAGAAATATCAATAACCCCAGATATTCAGATGATACCACCCTTAAGGCAGAAGGTGAAGAAGAAGGAAAGAGCCTCTTGATAAAAGTGAAACAGGAGAGTGAAAAAGTTTGCTAAAAGAGCAACATTCAGAAAAGTAAGATCATGGCATCTGGTCCTATCACTTCATGGCAAATAGATGGGAAAACAATGGAAACAGTGGTTGACTTTATTTTTCTGGGCTCCAAAATCGGCGCAGATATTGACTGCAGCCATGAAATCTAAAGACACTTACTCCTTGGGAGGAAAGTTATGACCAACCTAGACAGCATATTAAAACACAGAGATAATACTTTGTTAACAAAGATCCGTCTAGTCAAGGGTATGGTTTTCCCAGTGGTCATGTATGGATGTGAGAGTGGACTATAAAGAAAGCTGAGTGCCAAAGAACTGATGCTTTTGAACTGTTGTGTTGGAGAAGTTTCTTGAGAGTTCCTTGGACTTCAAGGAGATCCAGTCAGTCCATCCTAAAGGGGATCAGTCCTGAGTGTTCATTGGAAGGACTGATGTTGAAGCTGAAATTCCAATACCTTGGCCACATTTTGTGAACAGCTAACCTATTTGAAAAGACTCTGATGCTGGTAAAGATTGAGGGCAGAAGGAGAAGGGGATAACAGAGGGTTAGATGGTTGGATGGCATCATAGACTCAATGGACATGGGTTTGGGCGGACTCCGTTAGTTGGTGACAGACAGGGAGGCCTGGCGTGCTGTATTCCATGGTGTTGCAAAGTGTTGGACACAACTGAGTGACTGAACTGAGCTGATGGGATAAACGATATTTTTTCCACTTTCCTTTACCATAGTTCAGAAGGTTTGTTCAGGATGCAACATGTTTCTAAATATAACACAGAGAAACCATTGCATAGTTCTCAAGGAAGTTTTCCATTACTCACAGACCCTTTTAAAATATGACAAATTGATTTTATACAGATGTCTCCCACACAAAATCATTTGCTGTTATTTGTATGTTCTTTCACTGGGTTCATACATTCCCATGCAGAAAGACCATGGCACAATTGGTAGGGGACCTGCTTTTAGAAAGAATGAGGAATCCCCTTCGGAAGAATTCCCTCTGCATTATATAGTGACAGAAGGACCCATTTGACTGGACAAATTGTTGAGGAAATTTGTAAAAAAAAAAAAATTGACCAATTATTCAACACTTCAACTGGGCCTATCACACCAAATCTTTGGGATTAGTTGAAAAGACAAATGTAGCAATTAAAACTCATTTGGCTAAAATTATGGATATCTATTCCTTACAATGAACTAAAGCCCTTCCATTTGTTCTCCTCAATCTCAGCTCAACTCCTTTGGCAAACATCATTTATCTCTCTTTGATATTATTGCAGAGAGACCAATGAGGTTAGATGAAAGACTATATGATCTTATATCTCTTATGGAAAATATATTATATTACTGCAATTATTTTATAAAATTATGGATAAGTCATTCTAAACTTGTTTCTGAAGCTTGTCACAGTTATCTCTCCTCAAATGAAGATCAGATGTCACAAGACTTACAACCAAGAAGTTTTGTACATTTGATAAAAAACATCATTTAAAGAACCCCTTCCAATGTAAATGGAAGGACACTTATCAGGTTCTTTTGACTAATTCATGAACATCACAACTGAAGGAAATTCCACGTCCTCATATTTCTCACTTAAAAAGAGCTCCTGCAACAATCTGGTCTATAGAGAGAATTGCTAATCCTGATAATAAGGTAATACCAATGGCAGAGTGAGAAGAAGATGACATCAGTAGACAACAAATCCAAGATGCTTGACCTGACACTTTTGATTGTTAACAATATTTTCTTGGCTTCTTGGACTCTTGCACAGGAATCAAATGTTTTCCTATCATTGTCACAATCTTATACAAATATTATAAATTAATCAAATTGCTGGATTTGTGGTCAATTACTTGCATCTCTTGTTGTTTCATGCTCAGTTATGCCCAACTATTTGGATCCAGTGGACTGAAACACATCAGCTTTCCCTCACAGGAGGCAGGTAAGATGGTTTGGTAGTGTCACCTCTTTAAGAATTTTCCACAGTTTGCTGTGATCCACACAGTCAAAGGCTTTAACATAGTATGAAGCAGAAGTAGATATCTTTTGGGAATTTTCTTGCTTTTTCTATTATCCAGTGGATGTTGGCAATTTGATCATTGGTTCTTTTACCTTTTCTAAATCTACCAGGTATATCTGGGAGTTCTTGGTTCATCTGCTGTTAGTACTTCTCATTAACCTTTGTGGGGTTCTCTCTGACTACATGGCCCTTAGAAAATTTATTTTAGAAGAGAGGAATTATATTTCTATTTGGGCTACTACTGATATCACTAGGTGAGACCAACTGACTTAGCTAGTTAAATGTATTTATTCTGACCCTGGCCACGAAACTGAATTCTTTCTTAAGGTTACTCAAGCTATGTTTCCCAGAGTTTGCTTAAGCTCATATCCTTCAAGTCAGTGATATCATTCAATCAGCTCATCTTCTAACTGGTTTGATGTCCTTGCTGTCCAAGGGACTCTTCAAGAGTCTTCTCTAGAACCATAATTTGAAAGCATCAATTCTTTGGAACTCAGTTTTCTTAATGATTCAGCTCTCACATTCATACATGACTACTGGAAAAAACGTACTTTTACAATATGGACTTTTATTGCAAAGTGATGTTTCTGACTTTTAGTATGCTGTTTATGTTCTTTATAGTCTTTTTCCAAGGAGAAAGTGGCTTTTAATTTAATGGAGGCAATTTGCACAAAGAATTTAAACCCAAGGAAATAAAATTTGCCACTGTTCCATTTCTCCAAATCTGTTTGCCATGAAGTGATGGGACAAGATATTACGATCGTAGTTCTTTGAATGTTGAATCTTAAATCAGCTTTCTCACTATCCATTTTCACCTTCATCAAGAAGATCTTTAGTTCTTTGCTTTCTGCTATGAGAGTTGTATCATCTGCATATATGCTGCTGCTTCTGCTACTAAGTCACTTAAGTCGTGTCTGACTCTGTGCGACTCCATAGACAGCAGCCCACCACCATTCTCCACCATCTCTGGGGTTCTCCAGGCAAGAACACTGAAGTGGTTTACCGTTTCCTTCTCCAATGTATGAAAGTGAAAAATGAAAGTGAAGTCGTTCAATCGTGTCTGGCTCTTTGTGACCCCATGGACTGCAGCTTACCAGGCTCCTCTGTCCACAGGATTTTTTCTAGGCAAGAGTACTGGAGTGAGTTGCCATTGCCTTCCCTGATGGCTCAGAAGTTAAAGCATCTGCCTGCAATGTGGAAGACCTGGGTTTGACTCTGGGTTGGAAGATCCCCTGGAGAAGGAAATGGCAGCCCACTCCAGTATTCTTGCCTGCAGAATCCCATGGATGGAGGAGCCTGGTGGGCAAAAGTTCACAGGGTCACCAAGAGTCAGACGCGACTGAGCAACTTCACTTTTCTTTCTTTCTCTATCTGCATATATGATGTTGTTGATATTTCTTTTGGTAATCTTGATTCTGAAAGAAAACTTGAATTTGTGTATCATTTAGCACCAAATTTCTCATCATGCTCTCTGCATGTAAGCTCAAAAGAAGAGTGACAATATTGAGCCTTTGTGTAATCCTTTCCCAGTTTTGAGCCATGCCATTTCTCCATTTCTGGTTCTAACTGTTGCTTCTTGACCTACTTACAGGTTATCAGCTATAATTCCAGTGATTATTTTAAAATGCATGTGCATCAGTTTCTCAGTCTTATAGAACTCTTTGCAAACTCATGAACTGCCTGTCAGGTTTCTTCTGTTCATGGGATTTTCCAGATAAGAAAACTGGAGTAGGTAGCCATTTATACTCCTGGGAATCTCTCCAATCCAGAGATCTTTCCAACCCCTTTTTCTTGTATCTCCTTCTTTGGCATGTGGGTTCTTGAGCACTGACCCATCTAGAAATGTATTATGTCACCAAAATATGTTGCTTATCAGTTGCATTGCAAGCAGATATTTAATGATGTTATTTAAGTCATTATTTATAGAAAGTAATTGTCTTATTGATTCTTCTATAAAATAAGCCTCTTCAGAAAGTCACAAAAAGGATTTTTTGGCAAACAAAAATTTCTATTGACTTTTATATCATACTCCAGAACTGAGTAAGAAATTATAAAAATCTAATGGAAAAGCTTAAAACTTCATTCAGATCAACTGGAATAAATTTCATGGGGCTGAGTTTACTAATAAATGTATTTTGCAATGTTATGATTTCTTTTTAAATATAGGCTTTTAATTCTTTGTATCCTAGAAAGACTTTCTTTTTATGTTGTGAGCTACAGCAAGTTGATAAAGTGTCTATTTTTAAACAAAGACGAAACTCTAATCCGTTTTTGTTTTTTTTTTTTTCTATTTCATCCCACCATAATTTGGCTTCTGTAGCTGGTTCCTCTTGGGAGTTGATGTCTTATTAGAACCAGATTACAATACTTATTAGTTCTTCCTGTCTTTTATTAAATTATTTATGCCTCTCGAACTTTTTGCTGCACTCTGACTTCAATACACTTACTAGCTATAATAATATAATGATAGCCTGTTTTATAAAATCGTTGTCTTTTATATTACTTAAAATGCAACCAGAACTTCAATAAAATTAATGATGTCTAATTCTTCAAGTACTTGCTCATATGTTTAGCTATACATAAAATAACTGTAGCATAGAACTCTAGTGATGGGAAGGAGCAACAAAGGAAAACATTTTCTGAGTTAGAGGAGACTAGTAAGGTTGGCCACTCAGTTAATTTCGTTTTTTTTTCTCTCTCTCTCTCTTTTATTTATTTATTTATTTATTTTTGTTTACATTACTGTGTTGGTTTTGCCATACATTGAGATGAATCAGCCATGGGTACACATGTGTTCCCCTTCCAGGACCTCCCTCCCACCTCCTTCCCAATTCCATCCCTCTGGGTCATCCCGGTGCACCAGCCCTGAGCATCCTGTATCATGCATCGAACCTGGGCTGATGATTCCTTTCATATGTGATAACTTGCATGTTTAAATGCCATTCTCCCATATAATCCCACCCTTGCCCTCTCCCATAAAGTCCAAAAGATTGTTCTATACATCAGTGTCTCTTTTGTTGTCTTGCATACAGTGTTATCATTACCATCTTTCTAAATTCCATATATATGAGTTAGTATACTGTATCAGTGTGTTTCCTTCTGGATTACTTCACTCTGTATAATAGGCTCCAGTTTCGTTCACCTCAGTAGAACTGATTCAAATGTATTCTTTCTAATGGCTGAGTAATATTCCATTGCGTGTATGTACCACAGCTTTTTTATCCATCTGTCTGTTGATGGATATCTAGGTTGCTTCCATGTCCTGGTTATGGTAAACAGTGCTGTCATGAACACTGGGGTATACATGGCTCTTTCAATTCTGGATTCCTCGGTGTGTATGCACAGCAGTGGGATTGCTGGGTCATATGGCAGTTCTATTTCCAGGTTTTAAGGAATCTCCACACTGTTCTCCATAGTGGTTGTACTAGTTTGCATTTCCACCAACAATGGAAGAGAGCTCCCTTTTTTCCACATCCTCTCCAGGATTTATTGCTTTTAGACTTTCGGATGGCAGCCATTCTGACTGGTGTAAAGTGGTACCTCCCTGTGGTTTTGATTTGCATTTCTCTGATAATGAGTGATGTTGAGCATCTTTCCATGTGTTTGTTAGCCATTTGTATGTCTTCTTTGGAGAAATGTCTGTTCAGTTCTTTGGCCCACTTTTTGCTTGAGTCGTTTATTTTTCTGGAATTGAGTTACAGGAGTTGCTTGTATATTTTTGAGATTAATTGTTTGTCCATTGCTTCATTTGCTATTATTTTCTTCAATTCTGAAGGCTGCCTTTTCACCTTGCTTTTAGTTTACTTTGTTATTCAGAAGCTTTTAATTTTAATTAGGTCCTATTTGTTTATGTTTGCTTTTATTTCCAATATTCTTGTAGGTGGGTCATAAAGGATCCTGCTTTGGTTTATGTCAGAGAGAGTTTTGCCTATGTTTTTCTCTAGAAGTTTTATAGTTTCTGGTCTTACGTTTAGATATTTGATCCATTTTGAGTTTATTTTTGTGTATGGTGTTAGCAAGTGTTCTAGTTTCATTCTTTTACAAGTGGTTGACCAGTTTTCCCAACACCACTTGTTAAAGAGATTGTCTATTCTCCATTGTATATTCTTGCCTCCTTTGTCAAAGATAAGGTGTCTATAGAGGTGTGGATTTATCTCTGGGCTTTCTATTTTGTTCCATTGATCAATATTTCTGTCTTTGTGCCAGTAGCATACTGTCTTGATGACTGTGGCCTTGTAGTGTAGCCTAAAATCAGGCAGGTTGATTCCTCCAATTCCATTCTTCTTTCTCAAGATTGCTTTGGCTATTTGGGACTTTTTGTATTTCCATACAAATTGTGAAATTATAGGTTCTAGTTCTCTGAAAAAGACCTCTGGTAGCTTGATAGGAATTGCATTGAATCTATAAATTACTCTGGGTACTATACTCATTTTCACTGTATTGATTCTTCCAATCCATGAACATGGTCTGTTTCTCCATCTATCTGTGTCCTCTTTGATTTCTTTCATCAGTGTTTTATAGTTTTCTATATATAGGTCTTTTGTTTCTTGAGGTAGATATATTCCTAAGTATTTTATTCTTTTTGTTTCAATGGTGAATGGAGTTGTTTCCTTAATTTCACTTTCTGTTTTCTCATTGTTAGTATATAGGGATGCAAGGGATTTCTGTGTGTTGATTTTATATCCTGAAACTTTACTATATTCACTGATTAGCTCTAGTAATTTTCTGGTAGAGTCTTTAGGGTTTCTATGTAGAGGATCATGTCATCTGCAAACAGTGAGAGTTTTACTTCTTTTTCAATCTGGATTCCTTTTGTTTCTTTTCCTGCTCTGATTGCTGTGGCCAAGACTTTCAAATTACGTTGAATAGTAGTGGTGAAAGTGGGCACCCTTGTCTTGTTCCTGACTTTAGGGGAAATGCTTTCAGTTTTTCACCATTAAGGATAATGTTGGCTGTGATTTTATCATATATAGCTTTTATCATGTTGAGGTATGTTCCTTCTATTCCTGCTTTTTGGAGGGTTTTTAATCATAAATGGATATTGAATATTGTCAAAGGCTTTCTCTGCATCTATTGAAATAATCATGTGTTTTTTAATTTTCAAATTGTTAATGTGGTGCATTACATTGATTGATTTGCAGATATTGAAGACTCCTTGCATCCCTGGGATAAAGCCTCCTTGATCATGATGTATGATCTTTTTAATGTGTTGTTGGATACTGTTTGCTAGAATTTTGTTAAAGATTTTTGCATCTGTGTTCATCAGGGATATTGGCCTGTAGTTTTCTTTTTTTTGTGGCATCTTTGTCAGGTTTTGGTATTAGGGTGATAGTGGCCTCATAAAATAAGTTTGAAAGTTTACCCAGAATTGCATGTTATCAATGATACCTGATTCAAAGATTAACACTTTCAGCAGCCTCTCAACAGAATTGAAATAAACATAATTCTTAACCTTTTCTTGAGCTGATAATTAGAACTAGCACTAGAGCATGTACAGACAGAAAAGATAAGAGTGGAAGAAGTAGAGAGAATGAGGTCGTCATTGCATGACAATGGAAATACATACATCATCTACTTTGAAATATTTATTTTTAAAAGTCATATATGTGTGTACATTCACACACACATATATGTAATTTATCCTTGTCAACAGTGGACAAGTTTGCCTGACATAATACAAACAAACATAATCAAACAATTTTCATTAAAAAAAAGACAATTCAATTTATTATTTCTCTATTTGGAAATCGGGCTACAAACTGTGGTTTATTTTCCTAGGTTACCAAACTCAGTGATTATTTTAGCTTGTGTGCCTTCTCAGATGTGTCTGACTCTTTGTAACCCTGTGGTTCATAGCCACCAGGTTCCTGTATCCATGCTAGCCAAATTTCAACAAGATACCGAGAAGTAAAATATTATCAGTTATATCAGTGGAAAAGGTTGTCAGTCAGCAGTGATTGCAATGAGCTGATGAGCACTGAGGAAATTCAGGAAGAGAAGAATTCCTCCCATCTAGGAGAGAACAGACTGTAGTCACTCCTTATGGTGAACCCTCAGGAAACTCAGGAAGTGAAATCATGGGTCACTGGCTCTGAATAGCTGAGGTCCGTATTAGAGGAATGAGTCCAGTGAGTCCAAATTTCTACATTTCCCATACATAGAAAATGTTTCAACTCCTTAACTTGAGAAATGTTGTTCTCTTTTATTAGCAATAATCTGTTATTCAACTATGTGCCATTTGTTGCAAAACTCCTTTGTATACAAGCTCCTCCATCATTTCTTCAGAGAAGTTTCTTCAGGGTTACTTGAGAGGTTACCTTGAAAAAAGCAAAAACAAAAACTCAGCTTTTAGGTTGTGTTTGTATTTATTTATTTTTATTTTTGTCTGTGCCATGGGGCTTGTGTTATCTCTGTTCTTTAAAAAGGCATTAAACCTGGGCCATGGCAATGAAAATGCAGTTCTAACCACTGAACTGCCATGAAAAACCTTAGAATGGTGTGTTAAGTTTTCAGAAGGAAATCATTAAACAATACAAATATTGTTTTGTTTATACTAGATATGTTGTCAGTCAGTGCAGTCGCTCAGTCGTGTCTTACTCTTTGCAGCCCCATGAATTGCAGCACACCAGGCCTTCCTGTCCATCATCAACTTCCAGAGTTTACCAAAACTTGTGTATACTGAGTTGGTGATGCCATCCAACCATCTCATCCTCTTTTGCCCCCTTCTCCTACCGCCCTCAATCTTTCCCAGCATCAGAGTCTTCCAAATAGGTTAGCTCTTTGCATCAGGTGGCCAAAGTATTGAAATTTCAGTTTCAACATTAGTTTTTCCAATGAAAGCCCAGGACTGATCTTTCGGTTGGATCTCCTTGCAGTCCAAGCAACTCTCAAGAATCTTCTCCAACACCAAAGTTTAAAAGCATCAATTCTTCAGCACTCAGCTTTATACTCCAGCTCTCACATCCATACATGACCACTGGAAAAATCATAGACTTGACTAGACAGACCTTTATTGACAAAGTAATGTCTCTGCTTTTTAATATACTGTTTAGGCTGGTCTTAAACTTCCTTGCAAAAGGTAAGCATCTTTTTTTTCCCCCTTTACATTATTGTGTTGGTTTTGCCATACACTGACATGAATCCTCCATGGGTATACATGTGTTCCCCTTCCAGAATCCCCCTCCCACCTCCCTCCCGATTCCATCTCTCTAGGCCATCCCGGTGCACCAGCCCTGAGCATTTTTTAACTTCATGGCTGCAATCACAATCTTCAGTGATTTTGGAGCTCAGAAAAATAAAGTCATCCACCGTTTCCACTGCTTCCCTATCTATTTGCCATGAAGTGATGCGACCAGATGTCATGATCTTAGTTTTCTGAATGTTGAGCTTTAAGCCAACTTTTTCACTCTCTTCTTTCACTTTGATCAATAGGCTCTTTAGTTCTTCTTTCTGCCTCAAGAGTGGTGTCATCTGTATATCTGAGGCTATTGATATCTCTCCCGGCAATCCTGATTCCTGCTTGTGCTTCTTCCAGCCCAGAATGTCTCATGATGTACTCGGCATACAAGTTAAATAAGCAGGGTGACAATATATAGTTTTGATATACTCCTTTTCCTATTTGGATCCAGTCTGTTATTCTTTGTCTAGTTTTAATGGGTGCTTCCTGACCTGCATACAGATTTCTCAAGAGGCAGGTCAGTCTGGTATTCCTATCTCTTTCAGAATTTTCCACAGTTTATTGTGATCCACACAGTCAAAGGCTTTGGCATAGTCAATAAAGCAGAAATAGATGTTTTTTACTGGAATTATTTTGCTTATTCAATGATCCAGTGGATGTTGGCAGTTTGATCTCTGGTTCCTCTGCCTTTTCTATAATTAGCTTGAACATCTGGAAGTTCACGTTCACATTTATTGAAGCCTGGCTTGGAGAATTTTAAGCATTACTTTATTAGCATGTGAGATAAGTGCAATTGTATAGTAATTTGAGCATTCTTTGGCATTGCCGTTGTTTGGGATTGGAATGAAAACTGTCCTTTTTCAGCCCTGTGGCCACTGCTGAGTTTTCCAAATTCACTGGTATGTTGAGTGCAACACTTTCATAGCGTCATCTTTTAGGATGTGAAATAGCTCAGCTGGAATTCCATCACTTCCACTAACTTTGTTTGTAGTGATGCTTCCTAAGGTCAACTGATTTCTTCTTCCAGGATGTCTGGCTCTAGATGAGTGATCACACTTTCGTGATTACCTGGGTACTGAAGATCTTTTTTGAACAGATCTTCTGTGTTTTCTTGCCACCTCTTCTTAATATCTTCGGCTTCTGTTAGGTCCATATAACTTCTGTCCTTTATTGAAGCCGTCTTTGCGTGAAATGTTCCCTTTTTATCTCTAATTTTCTTGAAGAGATCTCTAGTCCTTCCCATTCTATTGTTTTCCTCTATTTCTTTCATTGATCACTGAGAAAGGCTTTCTTATCTCTCCTTGCTATCCCTTGGAACTCTGCATTCAAATGGTGCATTGTCCTTTTCTCATTTGCTGTAGTTGCAGTATAAAACTTAGTTCACAGGAAAGCAATATTTTTCAGCTTGTAAGCTACTGTAACCATTGTCTTTGAAAAAGACCAAAACAGGGATTCATGTTATATCTATTATTACTATAGTGTTGGTCTGAAGATTTAAAGATGAAAAAGATAATTATAAATATCTGTTTCAAATGAAAAAAAAAAGTTAGTTAAATGTATATCAGCTAAAGGATGACATCTTACATGTATAAATCACTCCAGGAAAAAGAACAATTCTCAGCAGAAAACTGATAAATATTCATAAGAACTGACAAATTTTGGGGTACTAAGAGTATATAAAAAATTAGGAGCTGAATGAGAACAGTTTCTGATGTCAATAAAGTTAGAAAAATATAATGTATACAAGATACAATGGAGCACCTCCATGGAACATCACCAATAAATTGACAACTTTCATCAGGTAGTTTTTGGTCAAACAGTTGCTTGGTTTTAGATAGGAGACAGTGCTCCTCTGGACCAGACATCTGGTAGTTGGAAAAAGGAGTAAAATTGAGGCTTTTTTCTCACCCAGACACTTCAAGGACAAAGCTAATGGCAAAAGTCTGTCTAAAGCATAAAGATAAATAACCCATTCCAGAGGTCAAGGGAGACTTTCCTATCTGCACATGCACAGAAATGTTTTTTGGGAGTAGTAAGGGAGAAGGTACCACCCCATAAAAAGCATGGACAGGTCTTTATGGGGGGATCCATCTTAGAAAAAAAGTTGTGTATGAATCTTGGGAAAGGCCCATGGAGGTATAAAGAATGAAACAAGATAATTGGCCAAAGGTAAACAAAGACTCAGAAACATTGTCCTATATAAGTGAGTTACATCACATTCCTACTTCATTTCTCCTTACTAAGGACACACACACATTCTGGTTGGGTATCTCTGTCTAGCTTTTGAAGTTCTGTCCTCCTCTTCATTAGAGAGGATGTCTATACCCTCTCTCTAGAGGTATGTCTCTGCCCTGTGTCTGAATTTGATGAAATGTTTTCCTGCTCTCTCTCTCATACACTTTGTAGTGTCTGTAACAAGAAACTTTGTATCTATTTTTACAGTTTCTTTCTCCTTGAAAAACTTGCTTTCAAACAGGGGAAAGAGCCAAGACCACTTTACTTTTAGTCTCCAGCCACTGATGGTCTAGTGGCTAGGACTCTTGGTTTTCATCCTCGTTGATCAAGTTTAATTCCTGACCAGGGAATTATGATCTTTCTTCAGGAGTGCTCTCTTCTCTTCCTTCAAGATCAGAACTGAGTCTATTGTATTTGACTTTCACAGAAACAGGGGAGATCATTAAACAGAGGAGAGATCAAAATAAAAGAACAAGCTAAGTCAAACAATATCTGAGCTGACTAGAGGAATTTAAAAATGGTAGCTTGTGCTTTGTGCATCAGAAATTAAATGGCAGGAGTGAGACCACTTTTTTATTATTATTTTTTTCTTACTTTACAATATTGTATTGGTTTTGCCATACATTGACAAGAATCTACGTTTCAAGGTAGAAAGGAAAACAGTTTTGTAATGGGTTTTTTTCTTTTTAGATATTTTAGACCTGGCTAGCAGAGATTTGTCACTTTTAATGCCAACAGTTATAAAGAAGCTAGGAAAATACATCAAGAAAGCTGAACATTCAGAAAACCAAGATCATCTAGTCCCATCACTTCATGGAACATAGATGGGGGAACAGTGGAAACAGTGTCAGACTTTATTTTGGGGGGCTCCAAAATCACTGCAGATGGTGATTGCAGCCATGAAATTAAGAGATGCTTACTCCTTGGAAGGAAATGTAAGACCAACCCAGATAGCATATTTAAAAGCAGAGACATTATTTTGCCAGCAAAGTCCATCTAGTCAAGGCTATGGGTTTTCTAGTAGTCATGTATGAAATGGACAATGAAAAAAGCTGAGCACTGAAGAACTGATGGTTTTGAACTGTGGCATTGGAGAAGACTCCTAAGAATTCCTTGGACTGAAAGGAGATCCAACTAGTCCATCCTAAAGATCAGTCCTGGGTGTTCATTGGAAGGACTGATGTTGAAGCTGAAATTCCAATACTTTGGCCACCTCATGGGAAGAGTTGACTCATTTGAAAATACCCTAATTCTGGGAAGGGTTGGAGGCAGAAGGAGAAGGGGATGACAGAGGATGAGATGGCTGGAAGGCATCACCGACTCAATGAGCATGACTTTGGGTGGACTCCGGGAGTTGGTGACGGACAGCAAAGCCTAGTGTGCTACAATTCATGGGGTCGCAAAGAGTCAGACAAGACTGAGCGACAGAACTGAACTGAACTGATAGTAATTTTTAGGCAATTTCCTATATTTGAAATGTCAAAATGGTTAAATTAAAAGAAAGTATTAAAATGATGCTATAGAAGAAAGCAAGAAGCATTATTTTTATAGTTGTAAACCAGATATGTATTTATATATTTAGCATATATGCATTTGTTAGTTTCTTTTTTCAGGTAGTTTCTTTTCCTTCTGCCCCAGATTAATTAAGAAGCTCCTGAAAGGTGATAATAGATTAATTAAGAAGCTCCTGAAAGGTGATAATAATTAAATCAACCATGTTTATGGTGACTTCTTTGACTTAAGTTTTGGAACAATGAGATAATTGAGTTTTGATATATATCTAACACATTAAAAGGATATTTCATTAAGTTCAGGCCATATTTAATTTAAGAACCCAGAAAAATGAAATAAATAAATAAATGTCCTATTTATTAAAATGAGAGTGAAAGTTGCTCAGTAATGTCTAACTCTTTGTGACCTCATGGACTATACAGTCCCATGTGGTTCTCCAGGCCAGAATACTGGAATGAACAGCCATTCCCTTCTCCAGGTGATTTTCCAAAACCAGGGATCAAACACAAGTTTCCCACAGTGAAGATGGATTCTTTACCAGTTGAGCCACAAGAGAAGCCTGAAAACCCTGGAGTGGGTAGCCTATCCCTTTTCTAGTGTATCTTCCCAAACAAGGAATTGAACCAGGACCTCCTGATAGCAGGTGAATTCTTTACCAACTCAGCTAGCCATCAGGGAAGCTCTATGTATCATTAGAGTTAAAAAAAAAAAAAAAAGCTCACAGACAAACTAGGAAATAAATGGACACATAAATTGATATAGATTAGTAAATTACAAATAGGGCAAGATTTGGAGTCCTTATACTTTAACTACATACTTTCATATTTTGGTAGGAAATGTCCTGATAGTGTTAGAGGACATAAATGGAGTAAAATCTGTGCAATTATAATTGTATCTATTCCTTGATTTGAAAATGTTCTGACTATTTTGTGGGGGGTGGTGAGCAGGAATGGTGAAGAGAAAAAAATATGCAAATTATTATTGTAAAATTCTGTGAGGGTTTTGTATAAACAGTGTTGAACTGTTGTCCATCCACTGTAGAAACTGGGTAGTTAACCAGCTAGGAGAAAATGCATCAGTTCTGTCAGTTCAGTTGCTCAGTCACATCTGACTTTTTGTGACCCCATGGGCTATGCATGCCAGGCTTCCCTGTCCATTACCAACTTCTGGAACTTGCTCAAACTCATGTCCATTGAGTTGGTGATGCCTTCCAACCATCTCATTCTTTGTCGTCCTCTTCTCTTCCTGCCTTCAATCTTTCTCAGCATCAGGGTCTTTTCCAATGAGTCAGTTCTTTGCATCAGGTGGCCAAAATATTGGATCTTCAGCTTTAGCATCAGTCTTTCCAGTGAATATTCATTCAGGACTGACTTTCTTTATGATTGGCTAGTTTGATCACTTTGCAGTGCAAGGGACTCTCAAAAGTCCTCTCAACAGTTCGTAAGTATCAATTACTTTGCACTCAGCTTTCTTTATGATCCAATTCTCACATCCATTCATGACTACTGGAAAAACCATATCTTTAACTAGATGGACCTTTGTTGGTAAAGTAATGTCTCTGCTTTTTAATATGCTGCCTATGTTGGTCATAGCTTTTCTTCCAAAATGCAACCATCTTTTGCTTTCATGGCTGCAGTCATTATCTGCAATGATTTTAGAGCTAAGTAAATAAAATCTGTCATTATTTCCATTGTTTCCCCATCGATTTGCCATGAAGTGATGGAACAGATGCCATAATCCTCATTTTTTTTTTAAATGTTGAATTTCAAGCCACCTTTTTCAGTCTCTTCTTTCATGTTCATCAATGGGATTTTTAGTTCCTCTTCTCTTTCTACCATAAGAATGCTGTCATCTGCCTATCTAAAGATAAAGTGTGTATTTATACCTTAAACAAAGCTGAGCACTGAAGAACTGATGCTTTTGAACTGTGGTATTGGAGATGACCCTTGAGAGTCCCTTGGACTGCAAGGAGAGCCAACCAGCCATCCTAAAGGAAATCAGTCCTGAATATTTATTGGAAGGATTGATCCTGAGACTGAAACTCCAATACCTGAAACTCTGCCACCTGATGAGAAGAACTGACTCATTGGAAAAGATCCCGATCCTGGAAAAGATTGAAGGCAAGAGGAGAAGGATTCAACAGAGGATGAATTGTTGGATGGCATCACTGACTCGATGGACATGAATATGAGTAAGCTCCAGGAGTTGGTGATGCTGTCCCTGATTCTAGTCAGGGAAGCCTGGTGTGCTGCAGTCCACGGGTTCACAAAAAGTCACACATGACTGAGAAAATGAACTAAACTGATACCTTACATGCAGTTGATTCCATTGTAATAATCTAGAATATGGTGTTTAGTTCTTACTCATTTTTACTTTAATTTGAGAACAAATAAGAATCTATAATATGAAAAATCATTTGAATATAGTATCTCTGGAGTACTTTTCTATTCTAGAATGTTAATAACACCAAAAGAGAAAACGAGTTTGACAGTTTGGCAAATGTTGTTGTTAGTAAATCCTCTTTGGGTTTAACTTTTTTTAGAACTGTATCACTTCCTACCACTTTGCTTGTAGGGATAATTGAGGAAAAGTTGAGACATAGTCAATCATGAATAAGTAACGTGGTAGTCATTTATCCCAATAGATCCTGAAATGAATGTGAGGAATGGGGGTGGTATCCTAATCACCCAAAAGTCCATACATTTTTTTCTCTGGTATGAAGTTGCGATATTGTAAGAAAGGCTAAATATTGTATGTTGGCATAGTGACTGAGTATAAGTCAGGCTTCTGAGATCAAAATAAGCTGGAACATTAAAAATGCATTTAAAGAAACATTAGGTAACCTACTGATATAGTACTGAGATGGACTATACCTCCCTTTCTCCATCCTCTTTCCACCATTCTTGCATGAAAATTCTTTACTTTAGAGAGTCACAGAAGTTTTTGGCTTTTTATAAGTGGAATACCAGTTCTCTTTCTGTAAGCTTGGAGCCATTTTTGACTCTGCTTATTGAGTGAAGTATATTGTAGAGACATTTCAAGAAATTAATATATATGCCAAGCTGTATTCTTGGAGCTGGAATTCTAAAAGCAGTGAAATCCCTCTTTTTAAATTCAAAGGTTCTTATCCTCCCAATCCCTTCATATAATGATATTAATATCTGTCAAGTCCTCTTCTTCTTTTTTTCTGCTTTGAAGTGATTAAATATACATAACATTCATTTCAATAATTTTAAGGATATAATTCAGTAGCTTAAGTGCATTCAAATGTGCAATCATCAATTGTATGTAGTTCCAGAATATTTTACTGACTTAGAAAGAAAACCTGAACAGCTTAGTAGTTCCTTCCCATGCTCCCTCCCTTTTATTCATCCCTGGGCAACCATCACTAACTTGATTTTTGCCTCTGCATTTGCCCCTCTGGGGCCTTCACATGAATGTAATCTTCCAGTATGTGGCCTCTTCAGCAGCTTTTTTTTTAACACAGGATGATGTTTTCAAGGTTCCTCCGCATTGCTGAATGTATCAATTTTTGTCTTTTAATTTCAGCTTTGAAAATATATATTTTTTCTCACATATTAAACAATTTCCAGGTTTATAAAATCTGTTTTTGTGTATGAGTGCCATTTAAACATTCACTTCCACAGTAAGATGTATGTTTTAAATTGCATCAAGTAATAATATTTTCACATTTTATTTGAATTTTTAATACTTAACTTTAATGACTAGGATATAGCTTATAGGATTGACACATTTGACTGAATAAAGTTAAGCTTTGAAGTTTCTACTATCATTACATCATAAGACATTGCTTAAATCATATTTTTATGCAGATCATTTTTATGTAACACAAGCATTATTTAAATTATATTTGCTTTGGAATTTTGGCATCACTTTTATGAAATCTTGGTATGACTTTTTATTTTTCATATATTTTGTCCAGTACAATATACAGTTGTTACTCCCATTTTTCAGATATAGTTTTAAAACTTGTATAGTAAAAGTCTCCTCCTATATTATTACATGCAAATACTCTATATAACAACTTCTAAGTTTGCCTTATTTGGAAAAAGGCTTCACTTATTTCATTTTATAAAGCCTTACTTTTCAATCTTCACAACACTCTGAACTAGAATATAAAAGCAATTGATGGTTACAATTTTGAAATTTAGATTTATAAAGCATTGTTATTTTAGTTTTGTTTAATTTTGATCATCTGTATGTAAAAATGCAGAAGAGAGTGATGGATATTACTTCTGTACAGTTTACCCACCTAAGATACCACACACCCCGAGCATCCCACTTTCCCTACTCCTCCACCTTCAAAACAAACAAAAAAAACAAAAATCCAGTCCTTTTGAAGTGTTGTATTAACATCAGGAAACTGCTTGGGTGCCAAGGTTATCTGTTTTTGCTTTTAATGGAACAGTTTTTATATCTAATTTTAGTTGTTTCTGCAATTGCCTATTAAATATGTGTTAGTATATATTAGCATTCTGAAAGTCGTCAGCACAGATAATAGAATTACCAGTTATTAGTTACTGTCATACTTATGTAAATTTTTCAGCTGTACTTGAAGCCGAAGTGAAGACTTGACGATAGTTATCAGCATGGATTTGGTATCCTGTGCATTCAAATGTATAACAGGATCTGGCTGTTTTTCAGCTTTTTGTTTAAGATAATATTCTCTTACATTCATAACCGTAAACAATTTGTTAGTATATCTGCTGCACTTTCATCCTTTGAAATAAGGGTATATGAAAATAATTTCATAATGACACCGTTTCTATTTTTAAGTAGCTGTTAAAGACTTCACATATTCTGATTAGATGTAAACAAAGAAGAAAGCAGGGTGTTAATATCCTGTTAAGTAGCTTTGCTTGAGAAAGAGTAGGTTGGTGGGTTTGGGCTGACTGCCAGGCGGTATTGAGAGGAGGTACTGGGGGAGGAGAAATAAATATTTCATTGCAAAAATATCACTAAGTCAGTCTCTGGTAAGAACAACTTATGAATAGCACGATAATTTTTAGAACGCTTACATCGCATATTACTTCTTCCCCTTTTTAAACGGTGCAATTGTATGCTTCTGCTATGTTCAGAGTATTGAACGACGATGTTTACAGCCCAGTGGTGGTACAGCAACGAAATACTCTCGCCTTTGAAAAAGCCTCTTCCTTGTCCGCAGACAATCGCAGCGCAAATGATCGGTGTGAAACGGGAGAAAACGTTAGGGAGAGCGTCCTGGAGCACGTCAAGCGACCCATGAACGCCTTCATTTTGTGGTCTCGTGAACGAAGACGAAAGGTGTCTCTAGAGAATCCCAAAATGCAAAACTCAGAGATCAGCAAGCAGCTGGGATATGAGTGGAAAAGGCTTACAGATGCTGAAAAGCTCCCATTCTTTGTGGAGGCACAGAGACTACTAGCCGTACACCGAGACAAATACCCGGGCTATAAATATCAACCTCGTCGAAAAGCCAAGAAGCCTCAGAAATCGCTTCTAGCAAACTCTTCAATACTATGCAACCGGATGCATATAGAGACATTACACCCCTTCACATACAGAGACGGTTGTGCCAAGGCTGCATGCTCAGGAATGGAAAGCCAGTTAAGCTGCTCACAGTCGGTGACCACAACCAATTCACTCCTGCAAACGGAGCATCATAGCAGCTGGACAAGCGTGGGCCACAATAGGGTAACATTAGCCACACAGATTTCCTCGGACTTTCCCTTTTACCATAGTTTAGAGCCTGGACTTTCTTGTGCTTATTTGCAATATTGATTTCCTTACTCTCGCTAACAAAGGCGCTATTTATCTCAATTTTTCTACAATTTCACCTGTGACTTAATTTTAAAAGAAGCCGAATAAGTGCGTTTAACATGTAAAAAATTAAGATTTTCCAATATAACTGGTCCTCTGTTTTATCAGTTCTTTCTGTAAGAGTCCTTTTTTTTTGTCAGAAATTATCTTAACAACACCAAAACTGCTTGAGTTTGAAGGTCGTCTGTTTTTCCTAGTAATGGCATAATTTTTATATTTCTAATTTTAATTGCTCCAGAGACTGGCCATTAGTTAGATGGTAGCATATATTAATAATCTGGTAATAGTCACTATAGATAATAGAACTTTTACTTTTTATTTTAAATACTGTAACTCCAAACTATAGTACTTTCAGAAACACTCACAAATTCATGGTACAGAGGAAACAATATCGTACTTGGATGGAAAGCTCCCTACCTGGTACAAGATCTGTTCCTTGATCTTTCTAGCTACTTTCTACCTCTTTGTGAATTGCAGGTAATTAATGAATATATGGCCTTTTCTTCTCACTGTAAAAAAGGCAATTTTGCTGCCATTTTCATTTCAGTTCCTTCAGTCATACAAAATTGTGAGCTTTGACAATTGTGTTTTCAGGGAATTATAACATCTATCCAATATTTGATTAGCTCCTGTGAGACCCAAGATTTCATCTCTTTTCTGAAAATTTTCTTTTAATCACTGGCAATGAACTTATTTCCATTTTCACTTAACTTTTGAATTCTTGGAGAGAGAAAACAAAAAATAAAGTGATATCATGTCAAGAATATAAATTACTCAGATTACTTGGCTTGGGGGATGGGATGAGCAAAATCCTGTCAGGTTAATCTGGTAAGGTATCAGTGAAAATGCAAATCAAAGAGATTTAAAAATTTGCAAACAGGCTAAAGTAGAAAAATTGGCAGCTTGCAAAGAAAACATCACGTTTTTGGAATGAAAGTAAGTCCATAGTCAAACTGTATGGTATGGTATGATATGATATGATATGATATAACATGATATGATATGACATGATATGATATATGTTGTACATCAGAGTCAACTTTCTAATACATATGTTCCAAACTCTTGAAAAACAGTACCTGAAATAATAAAACTCAAAACCCCAAAACAATATGTGGTGAAATGTGGAGTTTTTGAAAGAAAGTTCAGGAGGTAACCACGGACTGATTTGTTCCAGGAACAATATTGTTTAATCAGAGATTCATGAACTCCAAATGATAATTATGTGCTATGATAACATTTTAAACAACTACCTAAAGTTGTATTTTATAATTTTCCATTTATACGTAATTGTGTTTACTATTTAAAGCCTCTCTTTCTACATGTTCATAAATAAACTGTACTCTAACTTTTGCCAAAATAGTCATGCTTTCCTTTTCTTGAAATTCAAAAAAAAAAAACTTAAAATACCATGTTTAGTTTCTTTTGCTTCAAATGGCATCAGTGACATTAAGTCTGTTTAGGAAATTACTATGTACACTTCATCGTGTATATTATAGATGTGTGACTGTGTTGCAGGGAGGAAGTCAATTTTGACTCCATGTTGTAAACTTGTTTCTTTGACTTGCTTTTATAATTATAAACATTTTCAATGGCTTGCCTGGAGGACCTTGCCCCTTTGTTTAACTGTAAACTAAAGTGCCTTTGTTCTGCTCAAAGAGAGACAGTTTGTCTTTCCTCATCTGTGAATAGCGGAGATTAACACTTCTGAAGGCTGGCCATTCCCTTCCAGAGGTTTAACGAGACTGAAGATCCTTTTACTTTATTTCCTCCCTGCCTCTCTCTCTATTCTGACTTTTGACTGTAGTTCCTCATGCTTCTTTCTCTCTTATCTAAAAAGAACGTGGCATTCGGACCTCAATGAGATGGTTATTTTAAGGTGCTACCCTGCCTCTTCTCAGTCTGCCAGCTCTGATTTAAGTCTTCTCTCTGTGTCAACAACTTGTCTCTTGGATTCATTGGCCTATCATGAGGTGACCAGAGGAGGTTGGACTCGGTAACAATTGGACACTTTCTGATTGCACTTATTATGATGTCCTTTGTACCTTTGTATACCTGTCCTTTTTCTTTTGTATACCTGTTAATGGTAGAACATTTACATACATTTCTCCTAAATATATATCTAGGGAAGAAATGAATGATTTTACATATTTTTAGCAAGCTCTTTTTTTTTCTTCAAGTTTTGATGAGTATTCTTGTGTTCTCTAATGAATATTTGCTGTATTGTAAAATGTGCCAACTTTTGAAAAATATTCAGTGGTATGAATTCCAGATATAATTGGATATGACTCCTTTCTCTGCCATTTATCAGGGCTGATATTGATGGATTTGCTTTGAGCCTCAATTGGTTTACCTTTAATCAGCAGTGATAAATATACTAAATTAAAATTTAAAAAAAACAGCAAAGCAGAAAAATAAATCTTTATAGGGATGCTGGGAAGACTATGTAAATTAAGGTCTATAATGAATCAAGAGCAAAAAAATATAAAGCATTAAACATAAAAGTCAACGTTAGTAAGAAATATACTAACTAGTATGGATGATAATAATAACAAAATAACAATGACAAAAGCTACCTACTAGGATACCATGAAAACGAAATACATGAAGTTACATGTTCTGGGAATGAAAGTACATGTAGTACTTGAAACAGAGATAAGCATTAGTAAATAACACCTGTTGACTAAAAAATGATGTACAACTTGAGAGTTGTGAATTGTTTTATTTGGGGCAAAATGAGGACTGCAGCTCAAGAGGCAGCATCTCAGATAGCTCTGAGAGACTACTCCATATATATGGTTTTGGTGAAGGGGGAGTTCAATATCATGAAGTGCTAATTTTACAAAAATTTGTCAGTCAAGAGAATCTGACCTAGATAGGAGGAGATTCAACGATTGGGATCATAAAATGTGTTTCTAAAACATCCAGCTATCTAAGGACCTGTCCCACCAGACTCTCTGGAGCACAGTGTACCTCACTCCACTCTGAACTCCCTCAGGGGTTGTTGAAGGTCAACAGCTATAGCAGCATGGGGTTCATTCTCCATAGAGGCAGCTGGCAAACACCTTTGTTGTTCATTTGTTGGCAATGCTCTTGGTGGGTGACAATTTGTAGTTGACAAAACTAATTAAAATAATGATAACAATAACAGTAACAACCTATCTCTGCATCAACCTCTGGATGCAGAGAGGACAAAACTACTTGAAGGTGTATAAGAATTTGAGGATTTATTGTATTTAAAGTATTTAGAACAGATGGAGTAACTGCTAAAGAAATAAATAGTTAAAATAATTTTTAAAATTAAGAGAAAAACAAAGAAACACACAAACAAACAAAAATACCTGTTCTACTTTGTTGGGGTGCTGTGAAGACTGAAGAAACTATAATGCATACAGATTTAATGAATATTTAATATACTCAGAGGTTAACATTGTTAAAGTGCTAAGTATTAATAGCAATAATGATAACTATGGTAACAATCATAATGATATTACAACAATAAAACCACCTCACTGAAATATTATGGGACTAAATAGGTAAAGGTATGTAAGGTTCAAGGAATAAATATAAAAAGTTCTTACAGTAAAATATAACAGTAAAGAAGTAATTAATAATAATTACAGATATTAATCATGATAAAAATAACATCAAAATCTACTACAGTGGGACTCTGTGAAGAATAAATATCTTAAAGTATTTAGTATTCAAAGAGTAAATGTATATAATATACTAAAAATAGAGATTAGGTTTATTGAAGTACTAGATAATAGTAATAATTGAAAGCAACAATGGCATCATTGACATGCTGTGAAGACTGAATATTCCATGTGGGCAGAGTTCAAGGAGCACAATATACTGAGAATTGGGGTCAGCATGAGTAGAGAACAAGTCAATAATAATAATAATACCAATAGTAATAATAGTGCAAATACAGTAATGATGGGTACTTAACTGTGATGCTATGAACACTAAAGAAATTAAGACTTATAGAATTCAATGACAAAATGTATCTAAGTATTAAAAGAGGTAAACATGAGTAAAATCTAAGTAGTAATAATAATAATTATGAGGATGATAATGATAAGCTGGAAAAAACCTACTTCAGGGATGCTGTGAAGACTAGTAAAGGTGTAGGATTCAAGGAAAAAGTGTTTGATATACTTGGAACATAGATAGGCATTAGTAAAACACTAACTAACAACACCACCAACAGCATGAATAATAACAAATAATAAAAATAATGAGACAAATCATTGGGATACCCTGGAAGTTTTTTTAACTATTTGTGGTGTATAGGGGCTGTTGCATACAGTAAATGCATAAAAGTACTTAGAAAAGAGGATTGGAGACAAGATGGCAGAACACTTCTCTGAACAATGAAAGAACACTGAAGGTACACTGAAAGATGAACTCCCCAAGTTGGTAGGTGATCAATATGCTACTGGAGAAGACTGAAGAAATAACTCCAGAATGAATTAAGAGGCGGAGCCAAAGCAAAACAACTCCAATGGTAGAAAGAACAATATTTCATAAGAATGTGGAATGTTAGGTCCCAGAATCAAGATGTTGGGGTAGTTGGGAGGAGGGCAAGAGGGATTTCCTCTTGAAGACTGTCAGTCATCTTAAGGCATGATGGGAACTGGGCCTGAACCCTGTTAACCACCATCAAAGAAAGGTCAGGAAATCCCACCCTCACAAATGGCAAACAGAAATTGGAAATAAAGGTCAGATTGTGTTAGTTAGATTAATGATAGTACCTGCACTTGCATGTTGTACCTAACATTCCAGATTCCTATGAAATATTGTTCTTTACACCATTGAAGTTAATTGTTGTTAATTGTTAGCAACAATTAAGTTGTTAATTCTTCTGCATATTGTAAAAGTAATTATTAATGTGTAACTGGTCATGTAGTGGAGGGTATAAAACTGAGTCCTCCAAAATATCAGGGTCCTTGTCAGGAATCGATTCCCCTTGGGCCTGCTAGTGTAATAAACCATATTCCACTATACTGAATGTCCTCCAAGGATTTTTTTACAACTATGGATTCTACAGGATTGATGGTGTGTTGGCTGGGAAATCCTCAGAGAGACAGGCCTATTGAGCCTCTACTTTAGGCTCTCACTGGGATGAGAGCCTCTGGGAGGGGAAGGTGCCTCCTCTCCTGGACTGGCTCTTGTTTTATTGACTCATCTTTCTAGTCAGACTTCACAAGACTGGGATGACAGAGGGAAGCAAACAGGTACATCCCACTGTAATAGTGGAAGAGGGGCCTGATCAACTCTTTGGGGCTGGATGAATATGTGGTGACTGTGTCCTTGTAGGCTAAGTGAGGAATTATTTAGTGAAATAAGTAAAACTCTGTTAACTGAATCTGTGCCAGTTGTTTGTTAATGTACTTACTGGTTTCCAAGGGACTGCCCCATTTGTCCAACACCCTCCCATTCTCTTTAGGCATTCAGTGACCTCCTGAATGTTATTTAGGACCAGACTGGAAACTACGGCTCTGAGTGCATCTTTGTCTGCACCGACCCCTGATAAGACAGACTGGGATCTCACCAGGATGAGACTTATGCAAGGAGGAGTACATGAAATCCTTAATTTATTGGATTTGGATGACTGCTGACAGAAAAGCATGAGAGGTATTACAATAGAAAGACTTGATAAGTAAGACCTTTTTCATTCTGGTCATAGCTGAGGTAAACTGGCAGTTATACTTCTTCAAGTGAAGACATCAGCCATGGCTGGGGTACAAGACCTGAGCAAAGGAGCTGTGAAATAGAAGTTAGACTTGCTGTAAGTGATACAGGAAAGTGAAAAGTAAGAAGGATAGCAGAGAATCCAAAGCAACATTTCCTGAATGGATGATTAAAAAATTCAAAAGCCTTTAGAGGAGACTAGTATAAAGTTAACCCCAGATAAGGTTAGAACATTTTGTGAGTTAGACTGGCCATCGTTTGGGGTAGGATGGCTCTCAGAAGGAACCCTAGAATTGGATAAAGTTAGGACTGTGTACTCTGTGGTAATTGAACACTCAGGACACCCAGACCAGTCCCTGTATTCATGGCTATTAATTTCACAAAATCTACCTCCTTGGGCCCAGGTATGTTATCTTGGAAAAAGAGAGAGTAATATTTTGCTGATGAAGGCAAAATCCAAGGGAGAAAAATTAAAGGAAATAAATTATTATGATCTGGAGGAGGAGGAACTCCCACCAACCCCTGCATGAAGGGGATCCCCAGAACAAGAGGGAGGGACAAGAGAAAAGGAAAGCTTTCCTCCTCTGCCCCCCCAAGTGGAGGAGGTTTCTCTCCCTCCTATTGTACCTTGAAATGTGACAGCAGATACTGCGCCAAAATGCCCAACCCTCCCCAGGTTAGGAGAGGAGAGAAAAGGAGAGTCAAGTGTTCAGAGTCAGCAGAGGTCTTACAAAGGAACCTCAAGAGAGAGAGAGAGGTTTTGCAAACACCTCTTAGGGAAATCCTAGCAGTATTGCAGATGGGGCCAGATGGGCATATCCATCTTGGCCACACTGATCTTTTCTATCAGCCATTCTTAACCACAGATCTTTTGAACTGGCAAAGGCAAACTCCTCCCTATTCTAAAAAGCCACCTGATACGATTCATCTAACAGCCTATTTTCAGGACCAACAGACTGGTGTGGAATGATGTAGCCCAAGTTCTTCTTGCTCTCTTCAGTATAGAAGAAAGACACTGTGTCCTCACAGAAGCATGCAAGTGGCTTCACTGTTAAAATTGCAGGTGGGAACAGATATTTTCTTCATGTCTGTGGTTATACCAAGGGAAGATGAATGAAAGCTCTATCAGTCACCTGGAGGGCCACAGACCCTGAAGCCATTAACAAAGCTGTTTATTGAAGTATGGGCTGAAAGTAACCCCCTGGACTTGTGGAAAACCACCCTCTGGTGATAATAGAGTTAAAGGTGGGAGCCTAGCCTATAAGGAAAAAACAATACCCTATACTGCAGGCTGGCAGTGAAGGAATCAATCTCCCCATTGATAGGCTGAAGGGCACAGGTATATTGGTGGAATGCCATGCAACAACACTTTCCTCCCAGTGAAGAAGGACAGAGGAAAAGATTATTTCCCAGCTCAGGACTTGAGATCCTGGGATGTGTCTGAAGACCCAGCTGACTTGGACTCGGCTATGACAAGAATTCAAAATTTCCCTATAATATTTGGGGAGGTCCTGGCAACAGATTTCCTCTACTTTCCATCAAATGCTACTAAATGTCAGATTCTACAATATGTGGACAACCTACTCCTGATGGCAGAGACTAGTTCTCAATGCTGGAAACAATGAATTGACTTGAAGGAGTGGTGCCACAGAAGAATAAAGAAAAAGGTGACTCAGAAATAAAGTGGGATCAGGGGGCTGATGCATTCGAGGCAAAAATCCAGATCCTAATCCTAGCATGCCTTTTATTGTTACCTTCTGTTTCCTAATTTGTGCTCTAGAGATATCTGTTCTTTACAACCTCAGATCAGGGATAAATATACACAATACACAGCCCTGTCTGGTCAACTAATGGGCAAAGCAAGCAGCCACCCAGGACAATACAGCAACCAAACTTATGGTGATGCCTGTGGTGTCTAGCCTACTAAATGCCCAAATGACACCAGCCTTTGACAAGGAAGAAATCACCTGGGCACAAACTGAGTGAGGAACACAGCGGGAGGATGGATGGTGGAAACTCTCACATGGGAGACTTTTCATCCCGTCTAGGTTGGCATTTCAACTGGTTACAGATTTCCATAAATCCACACATTTAGATAAAATAAGACTCACGACCACGTCTAACAACCTGTGTGCAGATGCAAGCTGCCAATGTATAACCTGTGCTAAAAATAACCTGGTTCCCTAGAAGACAGCACCTCTTGGAACACAGTTAAAGAGGACCACTCTATTTGAACATCTAGAAGTGGACTTCACTGATGTTAAGCCATGCTAAGGATACAAATATTTGCTGGTGACGATATGTACTTTTCTAGGGTGGTTGGAAACTTTTCCCACCAAGACTGAGAAAATAAAGGAAGTGACCCAATATATGCTGAGAGACATTATTCCTAGCTTTGAATTCCCTCTGAATATAGGATATGATAATGGACCTGCATTTGTGGTTGAGTTACTCCAATTAGTTTGCAAAACAGTAAATATTAAATGGAAATGACATAAAGCGTATAGGCCACAAAGCTCAGGAATGGTTGAGAAAATGAACTGAGCTATCAAGGTGACTTTGGCAAAAATGGGTGCAAGAAACTTGCACCCGCCTGGATGGACATGCTGCCAATAGCTGCCATTAGTGTTAATGAGGATCAGAAAGACACCCTCCCCCCGCCCCAGCCAATGATTTCATGGGTATTCTCCATATGAGATAATGTTCGGGAGGTCCCCCCTATTTATTCAGAAGTAAAGGAAAAATTATCATCAAGAGGAAGGATGGAGGTGTTGTGACAACTGAAACAGTTAGGGAAGCTAATCCATGACATCAACCCCTATGTTCAGGAGAGAATTCCATTTTCTCTAGACACTACTGTACACCCATACTTCCCAGGAGATTTAGTATGCGTAAAGAATTGGAAGCAGCAGACATTGTCTTCCACCTGGAAAGGGCCATAAACAATTGTACTAACCACTCCCACTGAAGTTAAAGTTGCAAGTATCACTCCCTAGATTCACCACACAGCTCAAGACAGCAGTGGAGGAAAAGGGACAAAAGCCCACACACCCACACTAACTAGGAGGAAGCACTGAAGACCAGACTCATCTTCCATTCACAACCACAGATCCAGGATTGAGCCACTACCGATGATTCTGCTATTCCTACTCAGCATGACCACCCTACTGGGACTACAAACTCAGGATAATGTGTACCTGTCCTGGGCCCACTCATATGTGAACTTAACTGTTGGGTTTGTGGGGCTATTCTTTTGTTGATGATGGGTGGACTTCCTTGATGATTTTCTCTCTTGCACAGAGGGGACTTTAGACCCCTCTGCTAAATCTTGAGATAGCAACAAAAAATGTTTCTTTCTTTGGTAAGTCACAACCTGTTAATTCTTTCTTGGTATAATCTGGACTCTAACCAAATTGATCAAGGCCATGGGATGACATTTGAGGTAAAAACATATGTCTAATGGCAATCCTCTGTTTTGGTCATTGGTATTTTTTTGAATCAAAGGTGATTAATGGAAAAACCTTTTTGTGCCTATTTTGTTAATCATTTTATTATGAATTTTTAGGTCTTATATTCTCTAATGTATAACTTAGTGTGTAACCTCTAGACTGACAGCCTTGCTATAGCTATATAGTCACCATGTACCATACTTATTCATAACTGATGCATATCATTAGCTAAAGACAAGATAAGCATCAAGTGGTGGGTGATGATGGGGCCTCTGGGAGGAGGACAAGAGGGATTCCATCTTGAAAACCGTCAGCCATGTTAAGGCAGAATGTGAACTGGAACTGAACCCAGTTAACCATCACTAAAGAAAAAACAGGAAACACTCTCCTCACAGATGGCAAACAAAGATTTAAAGTCAAGTTTAGGTTATTTCAGATTAACAATAGCACATAAACTTGCTTGTTGTATTTGTTACTTTGGCCACATCTGCCTGTTGTAAAACTAATTACTAATGTGTAACCAGTCATTTAGAAAAGGGTATAAAATCGAGTCCTCTGAAATCACTGGGCTCCTTATTGGGAACTGATTCCCCTTGGACCCATAAGTGTAATAAACTGTACTTCACTGTTTTGAGTTCCTCTGAGGAGTATTTCATGACTCTAGATTCTAAAACAAAGGTAAATTGAAGTGGTCAAACAGGAGATGGCAAGGGTGAACACTGACATTTTAGGAATCAGTGAACTAAAATAGACAGAAACAGGTAAATTTAATTTATATGACCATCATATTTACAGTCAAAGATGGAGAAGCTCTATACAGTCAGCAAAAACAAGACAAGAAGCTAACTGTGGTTCATATCATAAACTCCTAATTTCAAAATTCAGACTTCAATTAAAGAAAGTATGGAAAATCACTAGACCATTCAGGTATAACTTAAAATTCCTTACTATATACAGTGAAAGTGCAAATAGATTCAAAGGACAAAATCTAATAGAGTTCCTGAAGAACTATTGGTGGAGGTCATGACATTGTACAGGAGGCAGCGATCAAAACCATCCCCAAGAAGAAAAAAGGCAAAATGGTTGTCTGAGAATGTCTTATAAATACCTGAGAAAAGAAGAGATGCTAAAAGCAAAGGAGAAAAGCAAAGCTATATCCATCTGAATGCAGAGTTCCAAAGAATTGCAAGGAGTAGTAAGAAAGCTTTCCCAAATGATCAGTGTAAATAAATGAAGAGCAACAATAAAATGGGAAAGGCTGGCAATCTCTTCAAGAATATCAAAGAGAAAAAGGGAAGAGTTCATGCAAAGATGGGCACAATAAAGGAAAGAAAAGATATGGACCTAACAGAAGCAGAAAATATTAAGGAAAGGTGGCAGGAATATACCAAAGAACCATACAAAAAAGACTATCATGACCCAGGTAACCACAATGGTGTGATCACTCACCTAAAACCAGACATCCTGGAATTCCAAGTAAAGTATTTCTTAAGAAGCATCATAACAAACAAAAGCTAGTGGAGGTGATGAAATTCAAATTGAGCTATTTCAAATCCTAAATGATAATGTTATGAAAATATTACTCTCACTACATCAGCAAATTTGGAAAACTCAGCAGTGGTCATAGGAATGGAAAAAGTTGGTTTTCATTCCAATCTCAAAGAAAGGCAATGCCAAAGAATGTTCAAACTACAGCACAGTTGTACTCACCTCACATTCTTGCTAAGTAATTCTCAAAATTCTTCAAGCTATGTTTCAAAAGTACATGAACCAAAAACTTTGAGATGTTCTAGCTATATTTAGAAAAGGCAGAAAAACCATAGATCGAGTTGCCAGCATCCTCTATATAACAGAGAAAGCAAGAGAAGTCCAGAAAACCATCTATTTCTGCTTCATTGACTATGAAAATACCTTTGACTATGTGGGTTACAACAAACAGTGGGAAATTCTTTTTTTTTTTTTTTATTGTTTTTGCCATACATTGTCATGATATCACCATGGGTTTACATATGCTTCCCCTCCGGGTCCCCCCTCCCTCCTCCCTCCCCCCCGGGAAATCTCGCTGCACCAGTCCCGAGCATCAATCCTGGGCTGGCGATTGATTAGACACATGACAATTAACATGCTTCAATGCCCTTCTCCCATATCATCCCACCCTTACCCTCATCCACAAAGTCCACAAGTCTATTCTATACATCTGCGTTCCTTTCGTTGTCTCCCATGTTGGGTTCTCATTACTGTCTTTCTAAATTCCATATATATGCGTTAATATACTGTATTGTTGTTTTTGCTTCTGGCTTACTTCACTCTGGATAATGGGCTCCAGTTTCGTCCATCTGAGTAGAATTGCTTCAAATGAATTTTTTTTTAATGCTGAGTAATATTCCATAGTGTATATGTACCACAGCTTTCTTATCCATTCATCAGTTGATGGGCATCTAGGTTGTTTCCATGTCTTAGCTATTGTAAACAATGCAGCGATGAACATTGGGGTGCACGTGGCTCTTTCAATTCTGGTTTCCTCGGTGTATATGCCCAGCAGTGGGATTGCCGGGTCATATGGCAGGTCTATTTGCAGCTTTTTAAGGAACCTCCACACTGTTTTCCATAGTGGCTGTACTAGTTTGCATTCCCACCAACAGTGTAAGAGGGTTCCCTTTTCTCCACATCCTCTCCAGCATTTATTGCTTGTAGATTTTTGGATGGCAGCCACTCTGACTGGTGTAAAGTGGTACCTCATTGTAGTTTTGATTTGCATTTCTCTGATAATGAGTGATGTTGAGCATCTTTTCATGTGTTTGTTAGCCATTTTTATATCTTCTTTGGAGAAATGTCTGTTATGTTCTTTGGCCCACTTTTTAATTGGGTTGTTTATTTTTCTAGAATGGAGCTGCAGGAGTTGTTTGTATATTTTTGAGATTAATTGTTTGTCTGTTGCTTCATTGGCTATTATTTTCTCCCATTCTGAAGGCTGTCTTTTCACCTTGCTTATAGTTTCCTTTGTTGTGCAAAAGCTTTTAATTTTAATTAGGTCCCATTTGTTTATTCGTGTTTTTATTTCTTAAAGTGATGAGAATATCAGACAATCTCACCTGCCTCCTGAGAAATCTATATGCAGACCAAGAACAAGCAGTTATAACTGTAATTGAACTGGTTCCAAATTGATAAGGGAGTATGTCAAGGCTATAAATTGCCACCTTGCTTATTTAACTTATATACAGAGTACATCATGTGAAATGGTGAACTGGATGAAGTTCAAACTGGAATAAAGATTGTAGGGAGAAATAATAACTTCAGATATGCAGATGACACCACCGTTATGGCAGTAAGTGAAAAAGAACTAAAGAGCCTCTAAATGAAAGTGAAGGAGGAAAGTGAATCTGAGAGTTGGACAATAAAGAAAGCTGAACTTAGAAGAACTGATTCTTATGAATTGTGCTGTTGAAGAAAACGCTTGAGAGTCCCTTGGACTTCTTGGAGACGAAGCCAGTCAATCCTGATGGAAATCAGTCATGAATATCCCTTGGAAAGACTATACTGATACATTAATTTGGAGAATTAATGCACTAAAAAGCAAATTATAAAGAATAATATACTGTAAAAATGGTATGTTTTGTGTTATGTGACTTTTGCCACAATTAAGAAAAAAACATTAAAAAGAATAAAAGTTACTATTATTAATTATATTGAAGCTGAAGTTCCAATACCTGGGTCATCTGATGTGACTCACTGGATAAGACCCTGGTGCTGGGAAGGATTTAGGGCAGGTGAAGAGGGTCGCAGAGTCTGAGATGGTTAGATAACAACACTGACTCAATGAATATGAATTTGAATAAACTCTGGGAGACAGTGAATGATAGGGGAGCCTGACTTGCTGGAATCCGTGGAGTCACAAATAGTCAAACATGATTTAGTGACTGAACAATAATAACAATAAAACCTATCACATTCAAATCTGTGATGACTAACTAGGATGTATAGGTCCCAATTGCATATACAATGCTTTCTAAAGAGATTAGCTATAGTAAAAAACCAACTGGAAATAATAAGACAAAAATAATAAAACAACAAGAGCAACGAACCCTATTATACTGGGATGATCTGAAGAATATATAAGTTAAGGTAAATAGTAAGTAATCAAATGAGCCCAATCATATAATGAAGTATTTAGAACTAACCAGTTATAATTGCCCAGAAGTAACCAGTAGTAATTATAATAATTATTATAACTAAATTCAGAAGTAACCAGTAATAATTGCTACAATTATTAATGAGAATAAATAAGAATAACAAAAAGACCTACCTAAAAGTAATCCATGAAGACTGAACATTTTAAGATATATAGAAGTCTATGAATAAATATATACTAGCGATTCAGAGAAGAGGGCATGGCAACTCACTCCAATGTTCTTACATAGAGAGTATCATGGACAGAGAGGCCTGGTAGGCTACAATCCATGGGGTTGCACAGAGTCAGAGACACATAAAGAAACTAAGCAGTTTCTCAGAACTGGAAAACGGCATGCAACTCACTCAAGTTTTCTTGCCTGGAGAATATCATGGACAGAAGAGGCTGGCAGAGTTAGACACAACTGGAGTGACTTAGTATGCATGTGTATAGGTACTCAGAGCAGATATTGGCACTGATAAAGGATTTCCTACTAACAAGAATAATAAAATAACCACCACTACAAAAGCTGTCTCCATGGGATATTTTGAAGATTAAAAATTATAGGTGTATAAGGGCTCAATGGATAAGTGCATATAACATAAACATAAGCAGTCCACCTTAGTAAGAAAACTAATTAGATAATAATGATTACAACTAATAACATTAAAAAAATAAACCTAACTTACACCAATACTATGAAGACTAAATACATTAAAATACTTAAATTCAATGAGTAAATATATATAAAGTACTTAGAATAGAGATTGGTATCATTAAATATAATTAATAATAATAAAAATAATATTAGTAAATAAAAGCAAAAAATCTACCTCACTGAAATGATGTGAAGTTAAGGTATATAATCCAATTATTAAATATTAATAATATGCAAATATAAAAGTCAAAGCTCAAGTTTATAACTGGTAATTGCTCTTTTTGTTTGTTTGTTTTTAATTTTTTTTCTTTATTTCTTTATTTTTTTACCTTACAATGTTGTATTGGTTTTGCCATACATTGACATGAATCTGCCATGGGTGTATATGTGTTCCACATCCAGGACCCCCTTCCCTCTTCGTTCCGCATCCCATCCCTCTGAGTCATCCTAGTGCACCAGCTCTGAGCACCCTGCATCATGCATCGAACCTGGACTGGGGATTCGTTTCACATATGATTATTCACACGTTTCAATGCCATTCTCCCACATCAGCCTACCCTGGCCCTCCCTCTTAGAATCTAAAAGACTGTTCTATATATGTGCATCTCTTTTGTTGTCTCATACAGGATTATCATTACCATCTTTCTAAATTCCATATATATGCTTTAGTATACTGTATTGGTGTTTTTCTTTCTTGTTTACTTCATTCTGTATAATAGGCTCCAGTTTTATCCACCTCGTTAGAACTGACTCAAATGTATTCTTTTTAATGGCTGAGTAATATTCCATGTGTATATGTATCACAGCTTTCTTGTCTATTCATCTGTTGATGGACATCTAGGTTGCATCCATGTCCTGGCTATTATAAACAGTGCTGCAATGAATATTGGGGTACATGTGTCTCTTTCAATTATGGTTTCCTCCGTGTATATGCCCAGCAGTGGGATTGCTGGGTCATATGGCAGTTCTATTTCCAGTTTTTTAAGGAATCTCCACACTGTTCTCCATAGTGGCTGTACTAGTTTGCATTCCCACCAACAGTGTAAGAGAGTTTCCTTTCCTCCACACTCTCTCCAGCATTTATTGCTTTCAGTCTTTTGAATAGCCTGGTGATTGTTTTATTGAAAGTAACATTATAATAATATTAATACAATGAAGCAAAAATGATGCACTGGCAGGTTCTGGAGACTGAATAAATTCAGGCATAGAAGAATAAGAATGTATATATTAAATACTCAATATTCAAATCTCTATGGTCATAGCAACTGGTCCAATCATCTCATGACAAATCAAAGGGAGAAAAACTAGAAGCAGCAACAGATTTATTTTTCCTGGACTTCAAAATCACTGCAGATGATGACTGCAGCTATAAAATTAAAACATGTTTGCTCTTGGAAGAAAAATTATGTCCAACTTTTGTTGTTTAGTTGAAAAGTTCCATCCTACTATTTTTGACCCCCATGGGCTGCATTACTCCAGGTTTCCCTGTCCTTCACTAAATCCCTGAAATCAAACTCATATCAGTTGAATTCATGATGACGTCCAATCATCTTATCTTATTTTCTTGACCTTAAATTTTCCCAGCATAAGGGTTTTTTCCAATGAGTTAGTTTTTTGCATCAGTTGTCCGAAGTACATGAGGTTCAGCTTCTACAGCAGTTCTTCCAGTCAATATTCAGGATTTCCTTTAAAATTGACTGGTTTGACTTCCTTGCTGTCCAAGGACTTTCAAGAGTCTTCTCCAGCACTACAGTTCAAAAGCATCAGTTCTTCAGTGCTCAGTCTTCTTTGTGGTCCGACTCTTACAACCATACATCACTGCTGGAAAAACCGCAGGTTTGACTATATAGAATTTTGTCAGCATAGTGGCATCTCTGTTTTTGAATACACTGTCTAGGTTTGTTATAGCTTCCCTTCTAAGGAACAAATGTCTTTAGATTTTGTAACAGTCACTGTTTTTCTGGTATTGACCTGAATGAGAGATTCATTTTTTTTGTCAGTTGCTTCATTACTATTTTCTCCCATTCTGAAATATGCCTTTTCATCTTGTTTAATTTAAGTTAAGTTTAATTAGGCCCCATTTGTCTATTTCTGCTTTTATTTCCATTACTTTGGGATATATGTCATAGAGGATCTTTCTGTGATTTATGATTTATAAATGTATGTGATTTTTAAAGATGAAGAGTGTTCTGTCCTTGTTTTCCTCTAAGGATTTTACAGTTTCTGGTCTTACATTTAGATCTTTAATCCATTTTGAGTTTATTTTTGTATATGGTGTAATAAAGTGCTCTAGCTTAATTCTTTTACAGGTATGCGGTTAACAGATTTTGTTGTTTTGGGGGGTTTTTTGTTATTTTTTTGTAGTTTTCCCAGCGCCACTTGCTAAAACGATTGTGCTTTCTCCATTGTATATTTTTTACCTCCTTTATCAAAGATAATATGGACATAGACGTGTGGGTTATTCTCTTGGCTTTCTATTTTGTTCCATTGATCTATATTTCTGTCTTTGTGTCAGTAGTATGGTGTCTTTATGAGTGCAGGTTTGTAATACAGTCTGAAGTCAGGCAGGTTGGCTCTTCTAGTTCCATTCTTCTTTCAAAGGATTACTTTGATTATTTGATTTTTGTGTTTCCATACAAATGGTGAAATTATTCATTCTAGTTCTGTGAGAAACAGTGTTGATAGCTTGATAGAGATTGCTTTGAATCTATAGGTTGCTTTCGGTAGTATATTCATTTTCACTCTATGACTCTTCCAATTCATGAACATGGTATATTTCTCCATGTATTTGTGTCATCCCTGATTTCTTTCATCAGTGTTTAATAGCTTTCTATATATAGTTCTTTGGTTTCTTTAGGCTGATTTATTTATAAGTATTTTTTTGTTGTTGTTGCAATGGTGAATGGAATTGTTTCTTTAATTTCTCTTTCTGTTTTCTCATTATTACTGTTTAGTGTTGCAAGGAATCTCTGTGTATTAATTTTATATCCTGCAACTTTACTATAGTCATAGAATAGCTCTAGTAATTTTCTGGAGTTCTCTTTAGGGTTTTCTATGTAGAGCATCATGTCATCTGCAAGCAATGAGAGTTTTACTTCTTTTTCAATCTGGATTCCTGGCATTTCTTTTTCTTCTCTGACTGCTGTGGCTAGGACACCCTAAATTATTTTGAATTACAGTGGTGTGAGTGGGCATCTTTATCTCATTCCTGATTCTAGAGGAAATGCTCTCAGTTTTTCACCCTTAAGTGTAATATTTGCTATAGCTTTGTCATTTATATGTTTTATTATATTAAAGTATGTTTCCTCTTTGCCTGTTTTCTGGAGAGTTTTTCTTATAAAAAATGGGGGTTGATTTCATCAGAGAATTTCTCTGCATCTATTGAGGTAATCATATGAGTTTTACCTTTCAAATTGTTAATATGGTGTTACACATTGCTTTGCGAATATTGAAGAATCCTTCCATTCCTAAGATAAAGCCAATTTGGTCATGATGTATAATATTTTGGATATGTTGTTGGATTCTAGTTGCTAAAATTATGTGATAATGGCCTGTAGTTTTCTTTTTTGTGCCATATTTGTCTAGTTTCAGTATTAGGGTGATGGTGGCCTCATAAAATGAATTTGATATTTTACCTTCCTCTGCAATTTTTATGGAAGAGTTTGAGAATGATAGGTTTTAGCTCTTTATTAATTTTTTGGTAGAATTCATGGTGAATGGTCCTGAGTTTTTGTTTGTTGGAACAACCTTCAATTTGCTTGCTTGTGACAAGTCTGCTAAGATTTTCTACTTCTTCCCAGTTTAGTTTTGGAAAATTGTACTTTTCTAAGAATTTGCTCATTTCTTCCAAGTTGTCCATTTTATTGGCATATAATTGCTTATACTGGTCCTTTTTGATCTTTGTGTATTTGTGTTGTCTGTTGTTATTTCTATATTTTTTATTTCTAATATCATTGATTACTTCCTCCTCCTTTTTTTTCTTGATGAATCTGGCTCATGCTTTTCCTATTTTCTTTATCTTCTTGAAGAACCAACTTTTAGTTTTTTTGCCTTTCACTATTTCTTTGTTATTTCTTTTCCACTTATTTCTACTCTAATTTTTATGATTTTCCTCCTTCTACTAACTTTGGGGTTCTTCTTTTTCCTTCCCCCCCCATTTGCTTTAGATGCAATGTTAGGTTGTTTATTTGATGTTTCCCTTGTTTCTAAAGGTAGGTTGTACTGATATGAACCTTAAGCTTATAACTACTTTTACTGAATCCCATAGGTTTGAGGGTTTCATGTTCATTTGTTTCTATGTATATTTTGATTTCCTTTTTTATTTCTTCCATGATCTGTTGTTTTTCAGAAGCATGTTGGATAGACTGCATATGTTTGTATATTTATCACCCCCCCCCAATCTGGCACCGAGTCTTACCATACTGTGATAAAAGAAAGTAATTATTTCATTTTTTTTTTCAAATTACTAAGATAGATTTATGGCCCAGGATTTAAACTATTGTGGAAAATGTTCCAAGTGCATTTGAGTAAAAGGTAAATTCTGTTGATATGGGGTGAAATATCTTAGAGATATCAATTAGGTTTAATTGGTCTATTGTATCACTTAAAGCCTGTATTTATTTGCTAATTTTCTGTTTGGTTGATCTATCCGTAAGTGTAAGTGGAATATTAAAGTCCCTCACAATTATTGTGTAGTCTTAATTTTCCTGTCATTCTTCTTTGCATTAACCTTATGTATTGAGGTGCTCCTATGCTGGGTACATAAATATTTATAATTATTATGTATTCTTCCAGGATACATCATTTGATAATTATGTAGTGTCCTTCTTTGTCTCTTATTATGGTCCTTATTTTAAAATATAATTTGTCTTATATAAACATTGACAATTCTGCTTCTTTTTGTCCCCATTTGCATGGAATAAATTTCCCAGCCCTTCATTTGCAGGCTGTATGTGTTACTAGGTTTAAGGTGTGTCTGTTGTAAACAGCACAAAAAAAAAAAAAAAAAAAGCTGGGTCTTATTTTTGTATACTTTCAGCCAGTATTTGCCTTTTGGCTGGAGCATTTAACCTATTTACACTTAAAGTAAAAATTGACAATTTTGATTCCATTATTATTTGCTTCATTGTTTTGGATTCAATTTCATAATTCTTCTGTGTCTTCAGTTTAGAGAAGATCCTGTAACATTTGTTGAAGAGCTGGTTTAGTGGTTCTGAATTATCTCAGCTTTTGTTTGTCTGTGTCAGACTTTATTTTTTGGGGCTTCAAAATCACTATATAAGTGATAAGCCATGAAATTAAAAGATGCTTGCTCCTTGGAAGGAAAGTTATGACCAACCTAGATAGCATATTGAAGAGCAAAGACATTGCTTTGCCAACAACAGTGTATCTGATCTAGGCTACGGTTTTTCCAATAGTCATGTATGGATGTGAGAGCTGAACAGTGAATCTCAAAAATGAGAGAATGATCTCTGTTCATTTCCAAGGCAAACAATTCAATATCACTGTAATCCAACCTATGCCCCAAGCGGCAATGCTAAAGAAGCTGAAGTTGAATGGTTCTATGAAGACCTACAAAATATTTTAGCACTAACACACAAAAAAGATGTCCTTTTCATTATAGGAAACTGGAATGCAAAAGTAGGAAGTCAGGAAAACCCTGGTAAATTTGACCTTGGAGTACAGAATGAAGCAGAGCAATGGCTAATAGAGTTTTGCCAAGAGAATGCATTGGTCATAACAAACACCCTCTTCCAACAACACAGGAGAAGACTCTACACCTGGATATCACTAGATGGTCATCACCAAACTCAGATTGATTATATAATTTGCAGCCAAAGATGAAGAAGCTCTATACAGTCAGCAAAAACAAAACGGGAGCTGACTGTGGCTCAGATCATGAACATCTTATTGCCAAATTCAGACTTAAATTGAAGAAAGTGGGAAAACCACTAGACCATTCGGGTATGACCTAAATCAAATCCCTTGTAATTATACAGTGAAAGTGAGAAATAGATTTAAGGGGCTAGATCTGATAGACAGAATGCCTGATGAACTGTGGACGTAGGGTCATGACATTGTAGAAGAGACATGAATTAAGACCATCCCCAAGAAAAAGCAAAAGAAAACTAAAACGGCTGTCTGAGGAGGCCTTACAAATAGCTGTGAAAATAAGAGAAGTGAAAAGCAAAGGAGAAAAAGAAAGATATTCTCATATGAATCAGAATTCCAAAGAATAGCAAGGAGAGATAAGAAAGCCTTCCTTAGAGATCAATGCAAAGAATTAGAGGAAAACAACAGAATGAGAAAGACTAGAGATCCCTTTAAGAAAATTAGAGATACCAAGGGAAAACTTCATGCAAAGATGGGCTTGATAAAAGACAGAAATGGCATGGACCTAATAAAAGCAGAAGATATTAAGAAGAGGTGGCAAGAATACACAGAAGAAAACTATAAAAAAGATCTTCACAACTCAGATATAATCACGATGATGTGATCACTCACACTCAGCTAGAGCCAGACGTCCTGGAAGATGAAGTCAAGTGGGCCTTAGAAAGCCTCACTACAAACAAAGCTAGTGGAGGTGATGGAATTCCAGTTGAGCTATTTCAAATCCTAAAAGATGATGCTGTGAAAGTGCTGCACTCTATATGCCAGAAAATTTGCTAAACTCAGCAATGGCCACAGGACTGGAAAAGCTCAGTTTGTATTCCTAACCCAAAGAAACACAATGTCAAAGAATGCTCAAACTACCTCACAATTGCACTCATTTCACACATTAGTAAAGTATTGCTCAACATTCTCTAAGCCAGGCTTCAGCAATACATGAACAGTGAACTTCCAGATGATCAAGCTGGTTTTAGAAAAGGCAGAGGAACCAGAGATCAAATTGCCAACATCTGCTGGATGTTTTTGATGAAAAAAAAAACAAGAGAGTTCCAGAAAAACATCTACTTCTGCTTTATTGACTATGCTAAAATCTTTGACTGTATGGATCATAATAAACTGCGGAAAATTCTGAAAGAGATGGGAATACCAGACCATCTGACTTGTTTCTTGAGAAATCTGTATATAGGTTAGGAAGCAACAGTTAGAACTGGACATGGAACAACTGACTGATTCCAAATAGGAAAAGGAATATGTCAAGGCTATATATTGTTGCCCTGCTTATTTAACTTATATGCAGGGTACATCATGAGAAACGCTGGGCTGGAAGAATCATAAGCTGCAATCATGTTTGCCGAGAGAGGTATCAGTAACCTCATATATGCAGACGACACCACCTTTATGGCAGAAAGTGAAGATGAACTAAAGAGCCTCTTGATGAAAGTGAAAGAGGAGAGTGAAAAAGTTGGCTTAAGGCTCAACATTAAGAAAACTAAGATCATGGCATCTGATTCCATGGCTTCATGGGAAATAGATGGGGAAAGTGGAAACAGTGTCAGATTTTATTTTGGGGGGCTCCAAAATCACTGTAGATTGTGATTCCAACCATGAAATAAAAAGACACTTTCTTCTTGGAAAGAAAGTTATGACCAACCTGGATATCATATTGAAAAGCAGAGACATTACTTTGCTAACAAAGGTTTGTCTAGTCAAGGCTGTGGTTTTTCCAGTAGTCATGTATGGAAGTGAGAGTTGGACAGTGAAAAAAGCTGAGCGCCAAAGAATTGATGCTTTTGAACTGTGGTGTTGGAGAAGACTCTTGAGAGTCCTTTGTACTGCAAGGAGATTGAACAAGTTCTTCCTAAAGTATATCAGTCCTGGGTGTTCATTGGAAGGACTGATGTTGAAGCTGAACCTCCAATACTTTGGCCACCTCATGGGAAGAGTTGACTCATTGGAAAAGACCCTGATGCTGGGAAGGATTGGGGGCAGGAGGAGAAGGGGACAACAGAGGATGAGATGGCTGGATGGCATCACCAACTAGATGGACAAGGATTTGAGTGGACTCTGGGAGTTGGTGATGGACAGGAAGGCCTGGCGTGCTGTGGTTTATGGGGTCGCAAGTAGTCGGACATGCCTGAGTGACTGAATAGATACTGATATTTAAGAATTTCTCTGGATAGTGTGGAGTCAGTTCAGTTTCAGATAGTCTCTTGATCTGGCCTGTACTTTTTCCTCATGTCTATTGGTAAAATGCAGTCTCCAGTATTAGATGCAGGGTTTTAATCTGTTGCACCTGTCACTTCTATATGGTTCTCCCTTTTTTTTTTTTTTCTATTTTGGTTTCCTCTGGTTGCAAGTCTCTTTATTGTCTAATATCTACCAGACACAAGGTGGTGAAGATGTTCTCTTATTTAGGTTCACTTGTTCAGTTGTGCTGTGGGGTGGAGGGGCACTGTATTCAAATACTGCTCATATGTATGGAGAGTGCTTGCAGTGGATGGACCACACTGGGTTTTGTCAAGCCCAAGGTGGCGTGTACTTCACAGGACTGAGCTGCTCCGATTATCAGGTGCTTTCAAGGGTACAGATTTGGTTGGGTTGTCCATTTTGTGCTTTTCTCTGTTTCTAGTAGCTCGGGTGATTAGGTGTTTGGTGAGTACACTGTCCCATGTAGCCCATGGATCTTAATCACCTCCCTGTTCCAGGTCCCTTTGTTTTCACTGAGAGAGCGCAGTTGCAAGCGTACCACACCACATGTTTCCTCTGGGGAGCTTATTTCAGGCTGTGACACTCCTGGCAGATGTCAACCTTCAGGACCATAGGAAGACGTGGTTAGCAAGGAGCCTGCTCTCAGTTTGGTGGAAAATACAGTCTCTGTGTCTGAGATCGAAGCAGCCCCTTGTCTTCTGGCTCTGGGTGTTGCATGCCTGCCTCTCTTTCTGCAGTGAGGGAAGGCAATATATGATGGCTGATATGCTTTTCTTTGGTATTTTCTCAATATTTTTTTTCTGTGAGGGCACGAGGGGTCACTGTGCAGTGTTACAGTCTTTGGCAAGAAAGTTATTATTATTATTATTAGTTTGTCTTTCTGGAAATACCAAGGTTTGGGTTACTGTCTCACATAAGCTCCCTCAGATTGTCCTCAGGGCATTTAGGCCTGGGCCTTACTCTAATGATTAATGCCGTAGCCCACACCTCCTACTTGCTGGTGGCATATGGGAACATTTGAACCACTTCTCTATATCCTCTTGTATTTGTGGTTAGGTGCATATTCTGTGGTTTTTGTTTTTGTTTTTTTTTTCCTTCTAGTTATGCCTCCTTTTCAGATTCCAAATCTCCCTACAGACACACCTGTGTGAGAGACTTTTCAACTGTGTGGAAATTATCCATTATTCATGATCCCTCCCCAGGATGTTCTCTGCCGCTAAATCTTTTGTCACCATTTTTGTCTTTCTTATTTTATCCTACTTCCTTCTGAAGAGATTGAGCTGCCTCTCTGTGTCTGATGTACCAGCACTCAGATGTTGTTTTTAGAAGTTTCTCAGCACTCAAAGTAACGTTGGATGAATTTTTGGGGGAGAAAGTGGTCTCCCTATCCTATCCCTCCACCATATTTGGACCCTGCACCCCTGGATTGTGCTTTTGAAGTATAATTAGTAGAACTAATTTCTCCCATTCTTCAGACTTTCTCATAGATTTTCTTTCACATTTATTTTCTTATGTTTAGATGCTTTCTTTCATGTCTTCATGGAATGCTCTAGAGTAATGTTTTCAAAATGTTCTTAACTGTGGTAGAATACACACAAGATAAAAATGACTATGTCATTTGTCTTTTCTCTCTTTCCTGTTTTGCAAATGATTCCTTTTTTTTTTTTTATCATTGTTCAGTCATTGTCATATCTCACTCTTTGTAACCCCATTAACTAAAGTGCAACAGTCTTGGCTGCCCTCTATCTCCTGGCATACACTCAAATTAATGTCCATTGAATCATTGATTCTGTCTAACTTTCTCATCCTCTGCTGCCCCCTTCTCCTATTACATTCAATCTTTTCCAGCATCAGGGTCTCTTCCAATGAGTTGGCCCTTTGCATCAGGTAGTCAAAATATTGGAATAGCACCTTCAATGACAATCCTTCCAATGAATATTTAGGGTTTGTTCCCTCCTATTTTTTTAAGAGTTTTTTTTTTTTTAATCATAAATGGGTGCTGAATTTTGTTGAAAGCTTTCCCTCCAATTATTGAGTTTGTCATATGGTTTTATCTTTCAGTTGGTTAATATGGTGTACCACATTGATCAATTTGCATATATTGAAAAGTCCTTACATCCCTGGGGTAAACTCAACTTGATCATGGTGTATGATCTTTTTATGTGGTTTTGGATTTTGTTTGCTAGAACTGTGCTTGCTAGGAGTGACTTGTTCCTGTATTCTATTTGAGGGAGGCAAGTTTTGTGTGTTTTTATTCTCTGATATGCCGGACTGTTTGATGTGGTATATTTTGGAGTGTGTGTGGGACTCCTGTCTGGTGATTATTGTTTTTGTGTGTTTGTCTTGCTTGTGTTTTGGGTAAAGTGCCCTGGAGTGGATGGCTTCAACAGTTGGGTCATACCAGTCTTTGTGTACAGGTGTTGAAATTCTCAGTGATTAATGCTCCATGGGCTTTGCAGCTCTCTGGCAGCCTGGGATCTTGGATTCAGTGTTCCTACCTCAGTGGTTCAGGTGCAACCTTTGGACAGGGGACCAGGATTCCAGAAATCATTTATTATGGAATTAAAGGGGATTAAAGTAAACACACCAAGACAAAAGCAAAACATGAAATGAAGTAGAGGACAAACCCAGATAGGTGGTGAATACACAGACAGATTATTACAAAAATAATGAGACATATACACACACTTTCTCAGAGATATAATGAAAGTATTCTAAGCAAAAGAAAGTAAAGGAGATAGATTTGATGAAGAAAGGAAACACAAAGTGATATTAACCAGTACTTAGTTAACTGACTCTCATTTTGGAAAACAGCTTGAGCAGAGTGTCACCTGGGGAATATAGCAACAAAATTGTATCAGTTTAACTTACATGGTGAAAAAAAAAAAAGAGTGAAGAATAAAACAAAAAAAAGAGAAGAAAGAAGAGATAAGAGAAAAGGGAGAGGTGGAAGAGACAGTCAAAACAGAAAAGAGAAAATAGAAAATAGAAGAACAAATTGGATAGACATAGGAAATAAAATATTTATATATATTCAGGCATAGCTACAGCAAGTAAAGAATGATAAGAAAAATATAATAGTCAAACACTGCAAAAACAAATTAAAAGATCAGATTAAAAAGACAGAAAAAAACTCTTTACAAATTTAGGAGAGAGAGAGAGAGAGAGAGGAAAACTCTTTACAAATTTAGAAGTGAGAGAGAGAGGTAAACTTCATTGTACTACAAAAATGGCTTTGGCAGTGTTATGCTTGTCTATCTCTGATGTCGTGTTGAAGTGGCCCTCTCATCATACATTCACTGCCCATAGGAAAGCACAGACAAATCACAAATATGTGTCTCATAATTTTGAAGGGCTTAAATTATATTATGGGTATGTGTTGCTGTGAAGAAATTTGCTCTTGGATGGACTGTCCTGTGTAGATCTGTTAATTTCATTTTATCTAAGAATGAGGCATGACTGAGAAACTGAAAAGCAACATTAATATTGCCTGCCATCAAATGTTAGCAATTGTAGTTGTCATCAATATTTTGCCCTGGGTGGAACTAAGAATGAAGAAAAATCACTGTTATTCATTGCTCTGGATACTGACCCTAGACAGTTTAAGATGTATATCTAGGGGATAATAATTTCAAAGAGTGCAGATTCTTGTATCTTTTCTTACATAGAAAAGCACTAAAATCATTAACTGGAGATGTTTTAATCCTTTCCATGTTTATGTGATTAGAAGTAAACTTTTGGTGCAGAACCATGTTTTGCTATTTTGTTTTATTTTCTCAAAAACTCCTAGATAGTAGGACTTTTTTGTTATGTCTTCAAACTGATTTCTCAGGGTAATCAGGGAGTCTGCCTATATACTGAGGATATACTTCTCGATAAATTCCTCAAATAAAACCTAACTTTCAACATTTAGATTGTTATGTATATATATATTTCAATTAAACTAGTATTTATCAAGTGAATGGAATGCCCCAAAAGAATATAGTCTTTAGGAAAATAAATCTTTACAGAAAGTGTAGTAGCTTGTAGGGAAATTAACAAAATGGTGCTAGTCAGGTCTCTTGCCCCACACTATAATATCTTCTTACTCCACATTTTGTAAGCAATGACTTTCTACTGTTATGAGCAGCTGAGATCACATAGCATTGCACAATCTCATCAGAAAGTACTTTCTTGGTAACAGGCTACTTTGTGTGATATGTATATATAAGCTCCACCTGAAAACGTACTGAGACTGCATGAGGCTGTATGACAGGTGCATCCAATGGATCAACCAAGAGAGAAGAGAATATATTGCATCTACTGCTATGGCTGTTGCATCAGCCAGGAGAGAATAACACTATCTGAAGCTCCTACACCTCCTCATATCTTCCAGACTATTAACTCTTGCCTGTTCTGGGTTCAATGAATAGTGTGAACAGCAAGACAACTGGCACCACAAACAGGATCAGCAATACATAGCTATTCTTCATTTTATTTTGCTTTGTTTTTCTTTTATTAACATACAAAAATTATTGAAACAGGAGATTATGAGAATTCCTATCACAAGGAGAGCTATTTTTTTCATTTTTATTATCTATAGGAGATGATGAATGCTAACTTTCACAATGCTTGTAAATCAAAAAATCATGTGCACCTCATACCTGAATCCAGTGACATACGTCAATTGCTCCTGAGTAAAACTAGGGGAAAAACAAACAAACAAACAAACAAACAAACAAACAAACAAAACAGCTTTTCATTCTCTATGTTAGATTTGTTCATTGATTCCGGGAACATGATTGAAGGTCGATTAGTCCTGTCAACTGTCTTATAGAAGAGGAAAAAGAAATCTTCTGAGAGTTCTTGGGTCTAGGGAGATTGTCATCAATTTTTTTCCTTCCAAAAGTTGCAGGGCAAATGGTATTTTCAATGTCTAGAGCTAACAGTATTTTCCTAAATAATGAGAAAAATAGGGTGGAACCAGAGGTTGATGAGGAGACTAAATTATTTTCATTTTTTGTCCTTTTTACAAAATAAATAAATAAGAAGAAGAGCTTTCAAGGCAAGGTCTACAGTTTTAATTGTTTTCTGCCTCCCTCTTCTTTTTCCTTGTCTCCCTTCTGCCTCCCCACATTTTCCTCTTCCTTATAAACCATTTTCAAATCACTAGGTAACAACTTCTGTGATAAGATTGAGCAAGTTTTATGCACACCTAAATTATATTGGCTTCAATTTGTCTCATATAGCAGGAAGTAGATTTTGGATAGGAATGGAAAAGAGAAAGATTTCTATATTCTTGGGCTTTTGGGTTTAAAGCAGTATGCTTCTGGAAAATCATACAGATTTTATACAAAAGGGTCCCATGATGACACAAGGATGCTTGCCTTCTTTCTGAGTGGTCACGTCAATTTTAGACCAGTTGGCCTTTGGGAATCAAGTCTCTATTATTGCTTCTATTAAGTTTTGAATGCCAACCTCAAGCTGAGGTTTTTCCTTGTCATTTGCATAAGGTTCCAAGAGGATATGTAGACATCTGTTTCTCTTGAGAACTTGAATATTTCTCCGGAGAACATCTGGCTTAGAGTATAATTGTGGCACATTCTTTAGTGGGAATGACATCCTTTACAAGGCAGTCAGGATCTCTGGAAGTGGGGTTATTTAAATAGACACTAATCTGTCTAGTTACTCTCTGCATTTGGTAGGATCATCTTATGGAGGGGACAATGGAGCTCTGTAATTTAAAAGATCTGTGGCAGTCTAGTGACATGAATTATCTAAGACACATTCACGAATGACACTGTATTGGTAGAACTGGAGCTGGTACAGTCAATTTACAGAGACTTGCGAAGTAAATGGAATAATAGGTAACAGTGTAATAAGACTTATTATATATTTTCTGATCTTAATGCTATCTTCTGGTTCTCTGTATTTGCAGTAACTTGTATGTCTTATATTGGAAGGAATACAGCTTGAAGGTCAGGCAGAAGCACTTTCTGAACTTCTTTCAAGGAAGGCAAAATGAAGAATGCAGTTGCGTGGATGAGGGATTTCTTAAAGAAGAGTTTTAGAGACTACAGAGACTTATTGAGGAGGTGGTGCTAGATTTAGGACGTTAGATATTCAAGGTAGGGGACTAGAAATCCAAAAAGCCTTCTGGAATGTCAAGATATATATGAAGGAGGGAAGTACAGAAGGGACATATAAAGCTCATAAAGAGAGTATGAATTTTCACTTTTTTATTTTGGAGGTCTAATTTTTGTTTTTCAAGTTCACTTTTCATTTATGTGTGTGTGTGTGTGTGTGTGTGTGTGTGTGTGTGTGAGTGTGTGTGTGTATGTGTTTAATGGGAGCCCTTAAGGCTGTTTTCACTTTGTTTCTTCAATTTGATATTCCTATGCATAATGATAGGACATTTGTTTATGATAAGAGTTTTCTAAAAGTTAATTTAGATATAAAAATTGTTGTTTTTTTCCCCAAAAAAGACCCATTTGGGAATCAATGTGTAGCATCTCTAAGTGTGAATCCCAAGTGTAACACAAATCAGGAAATTTTTGTGGAAATATCTGATGCTGAAGCTCCAATGTTTTGGTCAAATGATGCGAAGAGCTGACTCATTAGAAAAGATTATGATGCTGGAAAAGATCCTGATGCTGGAAAAGGCAGGAGGAGAAAAGGATGACAGACAATGAGATGCTTAATGTCATTAGTGATTCAATGGACATGAGTTGGATAAACTCTGGGAAATAATGGTGAAGGACAGGGATGCCTGGCATGCTGCAATTTGTGAGGTCACAAAGAGGACATGACTGAGCTACTGAACAAAAGCAAAAACAACAACCTACATGCAGCTTTCCAGTTAGAGTAAATTTTTAAGAGCCCAAGATCCAGCTTTGGAGTGGGTACAAATGGTCCAAAATGGCTGTTCTCAAAGATAGCCAAAGAAAATAAACACTGTTGCTGTAAGTGATAAGGATGATGTTTTTGAATATGTTCATTTCCTGTCTCCCATGAAATTGGATGCCTCTTCAGACCTGCTAATCTGTGACATAGGACAGGTGATACTGAGATGGAATTCTCCCAGAACTGAGAAAGGCACAAGGTCTCAAGAATGAGACATTTTATTAGGAAACTTTCCTGAGAGCTAGCATGCTCAGACATTGTCACTCAACACTTTACCTTCTAGGTTGTTTAACATGACAGTTTCCAGTCCAACAACCTGCACCCCACAGTATGTAAAAATCAAGATAAATACATACTTCACTGGATCCAAGCCAACTTCCAGAAAACAAAATGAGATAGGATATCCTTATCTGTATCTTTATGTTACTTAAATAATTAATTAATTTACTTTAATTATAGGCTAATTACTTTACAATATTGTGCTCGTTTTTGTCATACATAGACATGAATTGGGGTGCACTTGTGTCTCTCCATCTTGAACACCCACCTGTCTCCCTCACCACCTCATCCCTCTGGGTTGCCCCAGAGCATCAACTTTGAGTGCCCTGCTTCATGCATTGAGCTTGCACTAGTCATCTATTTTACATAAGGTAATACCTATGTTTCAATGCTGATATTTCATATCATCCAATCTCACCTTCTCCCACATAATTAAAAGTCTGTTCTTTACATCTGTGTCTCTTTTTCTGTCTTACATATAGGGCCATCTTTTCCATCTTTCTAACTTCCATATATACA
>ML662466.1:1303681-1440624 GCA_007570785.1 Antilocapra americana
TGATAGAAGTATTGCTAATCGTGACTTCTTTTGGTCCTCATTTACATGAAATCTCTTTTTTCCAGCCATTTACTTTCAGTCCGTATGTGTCCTAGGTTTGGGGTGGGACTCTTGTAAATAGTATATATAGGGGTATTGTTTTTGTACCCATTTGGCCTGTTTGTGTCTTTTGATTTAAATATTTAACTCATTTACATTTAAGGTAATAATTGATAAGTATTATCCCTTTACCACCTATTTTGTTGTTTGGGCTCATTTTTATAAACCTTTATTGTGTTTCATGTCTAGAGAAGATCCTTTAGCATTTGTTGAAGAGTTGGTTTGGTGGTTGTGAATTCCCTCAGCTTTTGCTTGTCTGTCAAGCTTTTGACTTTGCCTTCATATCTGAATGAGATCCTTGCTGTGTAGAGTGATCTTGTTTGCAGGTTTTTCCTCTTTCATTACTTTAAGTGTGTTTTGCTATTCCTTTCTGACTTGGAGGGTTTCTATTGAAGGGAGATCCTCTTGTGTGTTATTTATTGCTTTTCCCTTGCTCCTTTTAATATTTGCTCTTTGTGTTTCATCTTTGTTAGTTTGAACAATATGTGTCTTGTGGCGTTTTGCCTTGGGTTTATCCTGTTTTGGACTCTGGGTTTCTTGGTCTTGGGTGGCTATTTTCTCCCCCATTTTAGGGACATTGTTGACCATCATATTCTCAAGTATTTTCTTTTGGCCTTTCTTTTGTTACAACTATGATTCAAATGTTTTGACATTTAACCTTGTCCCAGAGGTTTCTGAGGCTGCTCTTTTTTATTTAGATTATTTTTTCCTCTCTGCTTCTTTTATTCCCGCTATTGTCTCTTTGACCTCACTTACCCTCACTTCTGTGTCAGTTATCCTAATGTTGATTCCCTCCAGAGTGTTTTGAACTTAGCTATTGAGTTATTCATTATTGATTACTTCTTCTTTATTTCTTCTAGTTCCTTGCTAAAAATTTCTTGTATCTTCTCAATTCTCCTCCCTAGCCTATTTTTCTGTAACTCCATTTGTTTTTCAAGATTTTGAAATTTTGCCCATCATTATTTTGAATAATTTTTCAGGTAGACACACTATTTCTCCTTTTTTTTTTTTTTTTTTTTGGTTTGGTGGGCTTTTTCCATGTCCCTTTACATGCTGAATATTTCTCTGACTTTTTCTTTAGATTGCTGTGTTTGGGGTGCCCTTTCTCTAGGCTGGAATTTCATGTTTCCCTTCAGTTGTGGAGTCTGCTCCTTGTAAGTGGGTTTGGCCTAGTGGCTTGTTAAGGTTTCACATTTGGGGAATTTGTGTGTGTGTTCTGACGTGTGGATTTGGATCTCATCTCTCCGGAATTCAATAAAGCGTCTAGTAGTGAGTTTGGGGATGTCTATGAATTTAGCATGACTTTCGGCAGCCTCTTTTAATGTTCAGGGTTGTGTTCATGTCTTGCTGGATTATTATTGTAGTGTGTCTCATGTTGGATCTTATTAGCTCTTGAAGGAAGTTTAGTTTTAGTGAAGGTGTAAAGACTTTTGTGAGCTCTTTTCTGTTAATGTTCCCTGGAGTCAGGAATTCTCCAAAGTTTAAAAGTTTTGGAATTAAGCCTCCTGCCTCTGGCTTTTGGTCCTTCTCTTACAGTAGCTTCAAGACTTTCTCATCCATAGTTTATAGAAGATCAAGCCACTGGATCTATTGGTGAAACAGTTCTCCACAGCCAAGAACACACAGAGAGATTCACAGAGTTAAATAGACAAGAGAGGAGAGAGGAAGGGAGATAGAGGTAAACAGGAGGAGAAAGGGAAGAATTAAAAGGGGAGAAAGCAGTCTAGTAAGTAATTTAATCTCTGAGTGCTTTCCACAGCCTAGAAAACCCAAAGAGATTCACAGACTTATGAATAGAAGAGATATGGGAGGAAGATAGAAATGACCTGGAGGAGAAAGGGGAGCTTCAAAAGGAGAGAGAGCAATCAAGCTGGCAACCAATTGCATAAATGAAAATGGATACTGAACATTAGGTTCTTAGAGGTACAAATTTGATAATAACTTTTGAAAAGCAAAGATTAAAAAGCTAGAATGAGGTTAGACTCTTGAAACTACATTATAAAAAAAAGCAAAGCATAATCAATCATAATAATTAAAAAAGTATGGAATTTGTTTTTACTTTTTTAAATAGTGTAGGTTTTTTTTTATTTTTTTGGAATGGTAATAGGCTATAAAACTGAAAGTTAAAGAAGTAATAAAGAACTAATTAAAAAAATAAAAATGATAATAGTAAAAATGTATCTGGGAATTTCTCTGGAGCTGCTGTGGGCCACGTAGTGTCATTTCTTTGTCAGAAAATCCCATGCTCCAGCTTGTGCTTGTTCTCAAGGCATACAGATGACCCTTAAATTTCTTTGGAATGCCAAAGTAGGAAATAGGAAAACATCTGGAGTAACAGGTAAGTTTGACCTTGGAGTACAGAATGAAGCCAAGAGAATGCACTGGTGATAGCAAACACCCGCTTCCAACAACACAAGAGAAGACTCTACACATGGACATCACTAGATGGTCAACATCAAAATCAGATTGATTATATTCTTTGCAGCCAAAGATGGAGAAGTTCTATACAGTCAGCAAAAAACAAAACAAAACAAAACCTGGGAGTTGACTGTGGCTTGAATCATGAACTCCTTATTGCCAAATTCAGACTTAAATTGAAGAAAGTAGGGAAAACCATTAGACCTTTCAGGGATGACCTAAATCATATCCCTTATGATTATGGAGTGGAAGTGAGAAATAGACTTTAGGGGCTAGATCTGATAGAGTGCCTGATGAACTATGGATGAAGTTTCATGACACTGTACAGGAGACAGGCAGGGGATAAGATCATCCCATGGGAAAGAATTGCAAAAAAAGCAAAAGGGCTGTCTGAGGACAAAAAGCTGTGAAAAGAAGAGAAGTGAAAAGCAAAGCATAAAAGCAAAGATATTCCCATCTGAATACAGAATTCCAAAGAATAGCAAGGAGAGGTAAGAAAGCCTTCCTTAGTGATCAATGCAAAGAAATAGAGGATAACCCAGAACCGGAAAGACTAGACATCTCTTCAAGAAAATTAGAGATACCAAGGGAACATTTAAGGCAAATATGGGCTCAATAAACGACAGAAATCGTATGGACATAACAGAAGCAGAAGGTATTAAGAAAAGGTGGCAAGAATACACAGAAGAACTGTACCAAAAACATTTTCATGACCCAGATAATCATGATGACAGGATCACTCACCTAGAATCAGACATCCTGGAATGTGAAGTCAAGTGGCCCTTAGAAAGCATCATTACAAACAAAGATAGTGGAGGTGATTGATGGAATTCCAGTTGAGCTATTTCAAATCTTGAAAGATGATGCTGTGAAAGTGCTTTGCTCAATATGCCAGCAAATTTGGAAAAGTCAGCAATGGCCCCAGGACTGAAAAAGGTCAGTTTTCATTGCAATCCCAAAGAAAGGCAATGTCAAAGAAGCTCAAACTACCACATAATTGCACTTATCTCACACGCTAGTAAAGTAATTCTTAAATTTCTCCAAGGCAGGCTTCAACAATATGTGAATTGGGAACTTCCAGATGTTCAAGTTAGTTTTAGAAAAGGCAGAGGAAACAGAGATCAAATTGCCAACATCTGCTGGATCATCAAAAAAGTAAGAGAGTTACAGAAAAACATCTATTTCTGCTTTATTGACTATGCCAAAGCCTTTGACTGTGTAGGTCACAATAAACTGTGGAAAATTCTGAAAGAGATGGAATACCAGATAATCTGACCTGTCTCTTGAAAAGCCTGTAAGCAGGTCAGGAAGCCACAGTGAGAATGGACATGGAACAGCAGACTGGTTCCATATAAGAAACGGAGTACATCAAAGTTGTATATTGTCAGCTTGCTTGTTTTACTCATATGCAGAGTACATCATGAAGAATTCTGGGCTGGAAGAAGCACAAGCTAGAATCAAGATTGCTAGGAGAAATATCAATAACCTCATATATGCAGATGACTACACCCTTATGGCAGAAAGTGAAGAAATGAAGAGGCTTTTGGTGAAAGTGAAAGAGTGAAAAAGTTGGCTTAAAGCTCAACATTCAGAAAACTTAGATCATGGCAGCCAGTCCCATCACTTAATGTCAAATGGATGGGGAAACAGTGGCTGACTTTATTTTTCTGGGCTCCAAAATCACTGCAGATGTTGATAGCAGTGATCACTGTGTTTTTGTCCTCAAAGGCTAAAAAGACAAAAGCTTTGGGTGACTTCCTCTGTCTCCTTTTACTCTCATTTACAACCAGGCCTGGGATAACCACAGGAGGCTCCTGTTACCTTGGCAACAAGGGGAGGAAATTAAGAAATGCTGCCACATTATGGAAAAGTTCTCTAACAGTAACCTTAAAATGCATGCTGATGTGCAGAGCGTTTACAATGGTGATGAGCTGCAATGGATACCCACCCTTAACAAATTGGCAGTGCTCACATAGGGCAAAAAAGTAACAGGGGAAGCTAACAGATTGAGGAAATGAACAGGTAAACACAATTCCTTCTTTAAAAAAACAGATGATGATGTGCACATAGGGTGATTTCTAAGAGATACAGACATCTAAGCTATGAAGACAGTATCACCTCTGCCTGTGTATGGAAAAAGGTGACTGTGAAAACCTGGACATGACATCAATAGTATAGTGATATTAGTACAGTAGATGTTTCATGGTGTTGCTGTGATATATCTGGTGTGAGCCTCTATGAGCGTGAATAGAAAAGTGCACTCCCATGAGAGAAAAATAAATAAATAAAGATACAGAGACAGTATGATAAATCAGATCCTGTCCTAGAATATTTCAGAAATTAACAGACTTTGAACATCACATACCCCAAACCAGGTCCTGCCATACCACTCAGAACATCGAAGAGAGGAAAGTTAAGATAACGCATCTGGACAGAGTATAGATAAAGAAATGTGATATAGGTCTACAGTGAATTTTGCACAGAGGATTAGAAGAAGAAACTAAATCATCTTCAGAAATAGAGATGTGATCGGAGGACTCTGGGAGCCCCAGCAGGTGCTCAAACCAAGGTCATGAAAAGGGGAACAAAAGCAGGGAGATGATGCTGCACAGTAGGCCTGTTACCCTTGGGCCAGAGAGAAGGTAACTTTTTTTTTTTATTATGGTAAGTGCAGTCTGTGGATATTGGGAAAAGAATTTGGTCAGTTTGTGGACTATGAAAAAATAAATAAAACTATGTTTAATTTCACTACATATCATATTTTGGAGCTTATTTGGATGTTCAGTGATAACTCAGAGACAGGAGTTAGATCCCTGGGTCGAGGAGATACCCTGGAGAAGGATTTGTAACCCATCCAGTAATCTTGCCTGGAGTATGCCATGGACAGAGGAGACCCATGGGTTACTGTCTATGGGTTTGCAAATGAATCAGACACAACTGAGGGACTAAGAACACAATGTTTTAGCCTATCTCTTCTACCTATGTTTTTTTCAGCTCAAATTTTCAAAGTTGAAATTATATTTCATGTGCATTTTGGTTTTCATTGTTCTTTGCTCTGTACTTTCCCCAAAAGTTTATTATAAAAAAATTCAAACATTCAGGAGTTTGAAGAAACTAATAGGGTCCAGAAAAACACCTATTTCTGTTTTATTGACTATGCCAAATCCTTTGACTGTGTGGATGTTTCCTAGCTAATACACACAGACTTCCCACCTAGATTCTACTGTAGTTATTTTACAATACTTTCTTTCTCACGTGTCTATCCATTTGTCCATCCCTTTATCCATCCATCAATCACTCATTCCTTGGTGAATTTTGTGGTAAATTGTAGACATCTGTATGAATCTCAGTATCTATTTGAGCAAGACTGCCATCAAGTAGTGAGTCACATTTTGTATAGAAATTTTCTTTGGATATAAACTTTACATACAATGAAACATACCAATCTTTTTTTTTTCAGCCATGTTATTCTTTAGTTGAAGTATAGTTGATTCACGATGTTATGTTAATTTCTGCTTTCCCTCAAAGTGACTCAGTTATACACATATATGTGCATATATATTGTGTGTGTGCATTCTTCTATTTTTCTTTTTTTTTTAACTTTTGGCTACACTGGGTGGCATGTGGGATTAATTCCCTGACCAGAGGTTGAATCTGTACACTTGGCAGGGATGTCCCATGTCTACTCTTTCCAATTATGATTTATCACAGGGTGATGAATATAGATAATCCAACATGCACTGGATCATCGGGGGGAGGGGGCGGAAAGAGAGGGGCGGTCCAGAAAAACACCTATTTCTGTTTTATTGACTATGCCAAATCCTTTGACTGTGTGGATCATAATGAACTGTGGAAAATTCTCAAAGAGACAGGAATATCATACCACCTGATCTGCCTCTTGAAAAATCTATATATAGGTAAGGAAGCAACATTAGACCTGGACGTGGAACAACTGATTTGTTCCAATAAGGAAAAGGAGTCCCCCTACTTATTTAACTTATATGCAGAGTACATCATGAGAAACACTGGGCTAGAGGAAGCAGAAGCTGTAATCAAGATTGCTGGGAGAAATATCAATAACCTTAGATATGCAGACAACACCACCCTTATGGCAGAAAGTGAAGAATAACTAAGAACCTCTTGATGAAAGTGAAAGAAGAGAGTGAAAAAGTTGGCTTAAAGCTTAACATGTAGAAAACTTAGATTACAGCATCCGGTCCCATGACTTCACGGCAAACAGATGGGGAAACAGTGGAAATATTGTAAGACTACTTTTCTGGGCTTCGAAATCACTGCAGGTGGTGATTCCAGCCATGAAATTCAAAAATAAACAAATAAATAAATAAATCAAAAGCACTCCTTGGAAGGAAAGGTATGATCAATCTAGATAACATATTAAAAAGCAGAGACATTACTTTGTCAACAGAGGTCCACTTGGTCAAGGCTATCGAGTTTCCCATAGTCATGTATGGATGTGAGAGTTGGACTGTAAAGAAAGCTGACTACCAAGAAAGTGATGCTTTTTAACTGTGGTGTTAGACAAGACTCTTGAAAGTTCCTTTGACTGCAAGGAGATCTAATCAGTCCATCCTAAAGGAGTTCAGTCCTGGGTGTTCATTGGTAGAACTGATGTTGAAGCTGAGACTCCAATACTTTGGCCACCTGATGTGAAGAGTTGACTCATTTGAAAAAACACTGATGCTGGGAATGATTGAGGGCAGAAGAAGACGGGAACGACAGAGGATGAGATGGTTGGATGGTATCACCAACTCAATGGACATGGCTTTGTATAGACTCTGGGAACTGGTGATGGACAGAGAGGCCTGTTGTGCAGCAGTTCATGGGGTCTCAAAGAGTTGGACACCAGTGAGCAACAGAACTGAACTGAACTGAATGAATATAGTTCTCAGGGCTCTATAGTAAGAACCTATCTATCCATTCCATGTATTCCAGTTTTTATTTCTTATTCCCAGTCTCTTATTTCATCCCTTCCCTAGTTATCTCTGCCTTGGAAGCTACAAGTCTGTTCTCTTGTCCGTGAGTGTGTTTCTGTTTGATACATATAATCATTTGCATCCTATCTTAGAGTCTACACTTCAGTTTTATCATTTGGTATTTGTATTTTTCTGTCTGACTCAAGTCAGTTAGCATGAACATCTCTCTGTCTAGGCATGTTTCCTCTAAGGGCTTTTTTTTTTTTTCAATCTCAGACAATATTATTTATTTATTTATTGGTTTTGTCATACAATGACATGAAACCGTCATGGGTCTACATATGCTCCCCCTCCAGAACCCCCCTCCCTCCCCTCTCTCGATTCCCTCCCCCTGAGAAATCTCGGTGCACCAGCCCCGAGCATCAATCCTGGGCTGGCGATTGATTTCACATATGATAATTAACATTTATTGTAGTGTAGAGATTCACGCATCCTTTTAACCATGGATCACATGGTAGGAAGAGTGTGCTTCTTTGAAACTTTGCCTCACAGCCACAGTATTCAGGCATTCATTCTGTTATCTCTAGCCTTTTACCATTACCTAGTTTTTAATATCTTACTTAAAACCCCTCCATGATATTTAGGCTGAATTGAATTGTCTGTGGAAATGAGAATCATTCAACTTGCCTCCTACAAGGTAGTCTTGATGCAGCTTGAAGACCATTTAATTCCAGGCCATTACCAGGAACCTTTTCCATCCCACCTCCTTTTCTCAGTGTTCAGGTAGTTCTCCTCAGTTTTATAATTTCCAGTCTGAGACCCCTTCAGGCTGTGAGACTGCACTGAATACCCTTGCCCTTGATTCATTTGGAGCTATCTTGATTCAAATCTAGGGCTAATGTTCACCTACGTGTACTACCCATGCTTAAGTTTCTACAAGGTAATGTGCATAAGGCAGATAAATACATGCTTCATGTTCTGCTGGCTGATCCCAAGAAGGAAATGATCAGCTGAGATGGATTACTATTCCCAGCAAGGCTTTCAGATGTGGGGGAGCCTCCTCTGCAAAGTCTTCTCAACATGTGCCCTCACAAATCTCTTTTCTAAGCTTATTTCCCTGCTGGCACCTCCAATTGGAGCTTACCTCTCAGATGAGATCATTTAAATTCATTTCCATGAATAGCCATCACACACTTCCAGTTTCTTCTAGGAAAAGCTGAGTAATCATGCCCTGTCCATCTAGTTTCTGATGTCTCTCATTGAGGTCTTAGCTCTGAAAGAAAGGGGAATGATTTTGGATATATTTAACAATTCTGAATGTATGCGTGTTCAGAGAGCACTATTCCAGTAAATGCAAGCAGCTGGAAGACTGTTGCCTGCAAGAGAATCTCTATCAATTTCAAGTCCTATTTGGAAATGAGGCCATTCTGAAAGATTTGTTCTTAGATCTATGCTATTTATTTTAAATAGAACACAATTTTTTATAATAAAAAAAAAAGAAAGGGGAATGAGTCGTGTGCTTTACCACAGTCCTTGTCTCCTTAACTGACAAGGTTTAGATTTGCCTCTACAAGCACAGACATTTGCTTAATGAGACTTCCCACATTTTTCATGAAGTACTTATTTCCTGGTGTCCACTGAGGCAAGTTTTCAATCAGTGGACACCAGGATGCATCACACTGCTTAAAATTTTAAGAGGTAAAGCAAAATACACCATAAATAAATGCAAAGGATGACTCTTAAAATATTCAAAACAAAAACCTAAAACATGACAGAAAAATGTGAAAAATACATGAGCCAATTGGCTGAGAGTAAAATGGCTTATCTTTAGCAGCATAAATGGAATGAGGATCAGACAGTCCTCACTGGAGCCATGCACATCCCAGACAGGGAGGCAGGTCTCCTTGATGGCACAGCAGCTGGGAGCTTGAGTCTGGGGATTGTGGAGCAATACAGGGTGAGGGCTGCTGTTGAGAGGGCTGCAGAGAGATGGATTGATGGCATGTGAGGGAGGAGATCCAGGTGGGAAAGGTGGAAAATGCCTGTGGAGGAATGCCAACCATCACAGAAGCCAGGTTATGCTGCTGAGTCAATTACAGAGGATGGAGCTATCACTTTGGTCTCTCTCTACCCACCCACCAGCATCAACAGCTGAAAAACACAGAGGCTGGCCCATCACTTGCCTGACTCACTGAACTACAGAGTAGGACCCCACCAAGTGTTACCCTTTGAGCTCCTGACAAGTAGATCTACAGAATAGGCCCCCACCCAGGTGTTGCCTCTATGTGCCTGACACACCAAACAACAAAGAAGAACCCCAGGCAAGGGAACCCTCTAAGTGCATGAAAGAGTGGAACTATTGAGAAAGACTGGCCGAGGAGTCTTTCTGATCACCAGCTACAAGACGCTAGAAAAAAAGACTTTGATAGGGCTTGCTCCTGAGGTACAGGCAGTCCATGGCCCTGCACACTTGGCCCCTCCAGAGAACCTGCAATCCAAAAATTTTTGTCATATTCACGCTCAACGCTCACTAGGGAAGACCTGCCACAGCCAAAAAAAAAAAAAAAAAAAAAGTCATGCATTTATGCACACAGGGTCTCTTCAGTTCTGTCCGACTCTTTGAAATCCTGTATACTGTGGCCTGCCAGACAGCTCTGCCAGGGACTGGGCTTTCCAGGAAAGAATACTGGAGTGTATTGGCCTATATTGGTTGCTATACCCTTCTAGAGCACCGTATTTCCTGCTTGCCTTGCTGCCAGCTCTGCTGAGTACTTGGTGCTGCCAAAATCCTTGTGACACAAGCAGCTGTATCTCCATATCTAGCCCACACAGGGGAAAATCCAAGTCCTCTAGGGCAGCCTCAGGAGCAAAACCCAGTGGACGATCTGCATGCAGAGGTGCAAATAAAACCACAATTGAAATCCAAGGGCAGTGTTTTTAGGGAGAATTATAGAAGAAGATAATTCTAAACCTTCCCACCAGCTGTACAAGTTGCAGATTAAATCCACGATCAACTAGGCAGACTGTGTGTCTAAGGTATATATAAAATGTCATTAAGCGCTCCCAGAAAAGAAAACACACTAGTTCTGATAACTGTGAATACTGAAGGCAAGAAAACATAGGTGTAGGTCCAGATTAGAATCTGAGCTGATCCCAAACCAAGTATAGAGATCAGCACAATTTTGGAAGGCATTCTGGGGAAGTGAAGTAGACTGGGACTTCCAGCGATGGAAAGGAATCTGAAAGCAGTGCCTCAAGAAAAATATAAATTTTTCTTACGTTTTGACTTTTTCCTTTTTCTAGCGATGGAAAGGAATCTGAAAGCAGTGCCTCAAGAAAAATATAAATTTTTCTTACGTTTTGACTTTTTCCTTTTTCTTTCCTGTTCCCTGCCTCCATTGCAGCTGTTGATATTACTGACACTATTAAATCTGATTAAGCTTTTGAACTCTTTTTTCTCAGTCACAATTTTTTATTGCTGTTACCAACTTCTGTCTCTACATTGGGCTTTTGCAGTTCTGTGGAGTTTTTATGTTTTGTTTTGTTTTCTCCCGTTTTTTTCTTCCTTTTCCTGTTTTGTTTGGTTGTTTGGTTGGTTTTTATTCCATTCGCTTTAAATAGTTTAAGTTTTTCATTTCTTTAAAACTATTCTATTTTTTCTACATTTATTCTGTTATTTGCCTTACCACTGTCTTTTCCCATTATAGTTAATATTTAATGTATATAATTTTCTTTATCTATCTCCATTTAACTTTGAATATCTATTATTTCTTTCTTTCTTTTCTTCTCAACATTTTGCTAGTTTTATTTTCATTGCTGCAATCCTCACTTGGCACTTTGCACTTTGGTTAATTTTGTTCTTAACTGGTAGATTTTTTGGTTTAATTTGTTAAATAGTCAATCTTTTGTACTTTATTTTTGTTAGACTGTTTATATATGTATGTATGTATATTCTGTATGTGGGAACAAATGTGTATATTCCATTATTTTAATTATTATTTGTCTAACATTGCAACTTCCATTTGTCTGAGGTTCATCTTTGGTATCTCTCCCCCCCCCCCCCTTTCTTTTTGGCTTAATCTAACTGAATGCTATAACAAATCACCTGTGGTATCTGTGTTCCTTGATACAAGTCCAGCCCTGAGCCTTTGGAGTAGGACCACTGACTCCAAGTTCCTAGACTATCATAGAACTCGTAACTCTATGGAGTATCAAATAATGAGAAATTGCACAAAGGAAACAACTTGAATACAAAGCCCAGCATCACCCAACCTCCAGTCACAACCAGTGTAGGACATTTCATATAAACAGCAAACAAGACAAAAATACAAGCCCAATCATCAGTAGACAGTATTAGCACCTCACTCAGCCCTGCGCCCTGCACATCAGAAGAAGAACAAGACAAATAAATAAATAAATAAACTCACCAGAAATCTCATCTAGTAAGATTTACACAAATCAACAGCCTAAACGTAGGAGGTCGGAAACAGAAATGAAGAAAGAAATTGATTTTGAACCCTTAGAAAAGGAGACCTCAAACACAATAAGTTCAGAAAAAAATGATGAAAAGACAGAAAGATGTTGTCCAAATAAAGGAACACACTAACAACATAGAAGTCGAAATAAATGAAGAGGAAATAGGCAAACTGCCTGAAAAAGAATTCAGAAAAAAAGATAGTAAATATGATACCAAAAAAAAAAAAACCTTGAAAACAGAATGGAGAAAATGAAAGAATCAATTAACAAAGACATAGAAAAATTAATGAATAAACATATAAAGACAAAAATACAATTACTAAAATTAAAACCCTCTAGAAAGAATCAGTAGCAGGATATCGGAAGCAGAAGAACGGATCAGTGTGTTGGAAGGTAAAATGGTGGAAAAAATTGCTAAAAAGCAAAATAAAGTAAAACGAATGAAAAGAAGTTGTCACGGCCTTTGTAGACCAGGACCTGGGGACTGAAGTCTATGAGAAGAAGGAAACAGGGAACCGAAGTCTTGAGCAAAACAAGAGTACTTTATTTGCAGAAATACATGTTTATATTTCTTCATACAAGGAAGCTTTAAGCTGTAAAAAAAAAAAAAAAAAAAGCAAAAACAAAGCCAAGCAAATAACAGTTTTCAAAGGGCCAGAAAGCACTCCATATCCTAAGCAAGAGGGTCATAACTGAATAGATTACCTTTAAGTAAAAAGTCATTGAAGGGAGTCACAGAGGGAATCCAAGCAGATGCCCGTTCTCATGATTTCAGTCCTGAGAGATGCATGCAGCTCTTCTCACTCCTGTTTTCCTGGAACTGAGAAGGAATAGAGTCCTTGAGAAACAGCACACAAAAGAAGAGAAAAACATATTGGATCCCTTAAAGTTAAACGCCCCCTGACAAGATCTGAAGATAGTCTCAGAGACCTGGTGGGGGGGGCTATTAAATGCACCAATATTCAAATTATAGGGGTCGCAGACAGAGAGAGGGAAAAAAAAAGTGTATGAGAAATTTTTTGAAGAGGTTATATTTGAAAATTTGACCAACATGGAAAAAGAAATAATCAATCAAGTCCAAGAGGCACAAAGTGTCCCATGCAGGAAAAGCCCAAAGAGAAACATGGCAAGACACATACTAATCCAACTAACAAAGATTAAACCTGAAGAAAGAATATTAAAAGTAGCAAGAGAAAAGAAAAAATAACATTCAGTGAAAACCCCTTATGATTAACAGCTACTATTTTAACAGAAACTGCTGCACAGAAGGGAATGGCAAGATATACTTCAAGCAAGATACTTTCTCTCTCTCTCTCTCTCTCTCTCTCTGAGAGAAAAATCTGAAATCAAGATTACTCTACCTCGCAAGGAATTCCTTCAAAATTGATAGACAAATCAAAAGTTTTTCAGACAAGCAAAAGGTAAGAGAATTCACTACCATAAAATCAGCTTTACAACACATGTTAAAGGGACGTATATAGTAAAGAAATACAAGAGAAGGAAAATAAAAACTACAAAATCAACCCCAAACAATTAATAAAATGGCAATAGGAACATATATATCAATAATTACTTTAAATGTAACTAGATTAAATGCTCCAAGCAAAAGACACAGGCTACTTGAACAGATACAAAAATAAGACCCAGGGGGTGTGGCTCCAAGATGGCAGAAGAATAGATCTGGTAGGCCACTTTCATCCTGACAAACTAAATGATCAAAAGATCATTTGAATGCTGAGCAACTTCTTCAAAACAGTTTCTGAATGCTGGAGGAGGATAACAGACACCCCAAAAGGCAGCCTATTCTATTCAAAAGGAAAACAAATGATTGAGCAAATACCAAAGAAGAGCTAGCCAGCTGCATACAGAGCTGTCCTCTCACCCCCACCACAGTCAGAGAGGGAGGTGTTTGACAGCCAGAGCCAGAAGATAAGGGGCAATCTCAGTCCCAGAGACCGGCATCCTCCACCAGTTTGTGAGCAGACTCCCAGTTGCTAACCATGTCTACCTGGGATTCTGAACAGTTGACATCTGCCAAGAGGGTTTCAGCCTGAGAACAGCTTGCCAGAGGAGGCACATGATACACCTGAGATGGTGCTCTTGTGGTACTGTTGTGCCCAGATCCCAATCTCCACAAACCACCAGGAGGCCATTCACTGATGCAAGCGCAAGAGGGAATTTATTACAGACCCGGGTCTGGACTGCACATGCACACACCGACGCAGCGGAGTGAGGGCGGTGGTCCCCAGACGCATGGTACAAGACTTTTAAGGGAAAGAGACAAAGGTCAGGATGGCTTGAATAGGGTAATGTGCCTCAGTGTCCTGTGACTGGCCAGGACGGGAGGGGAAGTCAGGAGTTTTTCACGCACTAGCCCCTCATTGGCATATCTTTGGCACACTATGATTGGTCATGTCTGGGGTGGTGACCTGGGGGTTGGGGAACTTGGATGTTGCCTTCTATCGCAAGATGGCAGCTCCTTTTTTTTTTTTTTCTTTTTTTAAGATGGAGTCAATTAGGCTCTACAGTACACCTGGGAAACTGAGTGGCCCAACTGGGGAGGCAGGTAAGATGCATCACCCACCTGGGACAGTGTATTCACCAAATACCTGCTCATCTAAGCTGCTCAGACCCAGAACAGGCACCAAATGCATGTCCAACTGAGTCTGTGCCTTTGAGGAATACTCAAGAAACTGAATCTGTGTAGCACAGGTCTGGGAAGTGCAAGAAATACAGAGGCCACTTTGGACACTACCCCTCTCAAGCAACCTAGAGTCTGAGCAACTTAGACCCCAAAAGCCCAAGCTGCAATGAGCTGGGGAAAACACAGTGTGGTCCATACACAGCAAGCACTGTCCACACATAGACATCAGCAATATTTGTTTGCAGTGTTCCTCCCTCCCCACAACACAACTGAACAAGTGATCCTAAATAAGTGACCACATATGCCCCCTTGTGTCAGAGCAGAAATTAGACACTGAAGAGACTTGCAAACAGAGGATTTAACAAAGAAGAGAGAACCAGTCTAGGAGTGATAGGTGCAAAGATTAAAACCATGTTGTTGGAGGGGAACTAAGATGGTGGAGGGATAGGACAGGGAGACCACTTTCTCCCCAACAAATACACCAAAAGAACATTTAAAAGCTGAGAAAACGCCACAAAACAACTTCTGAATGCCGGCAGAGGACATCAGGCAGCCAGAAAGGCAGCCCGTTGTCTTTGAAAGAAGGTGTGACAAAATATAAAAAGTAAAAAGAGAGGCGAAAGAGGTAGGGACAGAGATCCATCCCAGGAAGGGAGTCTTAGAGAGAGAGGTTTCCGAACACCAGGAAACATTCTCCCAGGGAGATCTGTGGCAAGTCTCAGAGGGTAAAACCCCACAGACTATGTGCCTAACTGCAACTCCCAGCAGAGCAGCGGCTCAGATGCCCCATCCCCCACTAGCAAGCTCAGGTTGCACAGGGAGGGGCAGGCTACACCACTTTGGGTGAAGACTTGGACTGAATGTCCAAGGGCAATCCAAGGAAACTAGCCTCAGACAGCAACCTAGACTGCAGAATAGCTTTCCTGAGAAGAGCCACAGCCAGACCTGCGCACAGAAAAAAGGGCTGAGCAGAGCTAGTCAGCTGCGGGCTGCAAACTGGCCCATCCCCCACTGGAGACTGGCAGGCAGGGGCTGCAGCACATAGTCGTGGCCCCAGGGAGGCATCCACTACCAAACTGTGGGCAGAATTAGTTGCTAACCAAGATTTCTTGGGATTCTGGACAGATGCCACCAAAGATCAGCTCTCCACACACCTGAAAAGGAGCACACTGAGAAAACCAAGTAGCTGGGATGAGGGAGGGGAGAAGTCAGAGCCTCCAACTGTGCCAGGAAGCTGGGGCCTGGGAAGTGCAGGCAGCCCCAGAGGCCGCCTCAGGCTGCTCCTGGCTGAGCCAGAGCCTGGGCAGTGTGGGCAGGGAGAGCACCCAGGCCTTGAGTGGGGACAAACCCCAGAGTGGCTGAATCACTGTGAGCACACGCCAGTGATATCTGTTTGCAGCGTTCCTCCCTCCCCACAGCATGACTGAACAAGTTAGCCTAAAACAGGACCAACACCGGCCCCCTTGTGGCAGGGTGGAAATAGACACTGAAAAGACTAGCAAAAAGAAGACGCTAAAATAAGCAGAGGCAACCGCTTTGGAACTGACAGTAGTAACAGATTAAATCCCTGCAGTTGGCGCCAACTACATAGGAAGAAGCCTATAGACCTTGAGAAGTACAAACCGGACAAAGGAACTATCTGAAAATAAACTTACCCCTCACTGTACACAACAACTTCAGAGAAAGCCCTAGATGTATTTTTACTATGATCATTTTTTAAATTTTAAAACTTTTTTATTACTGTTTTAAATTTTTTTAATTTATTTATAAGTCCCCTATAACTCCTTCAGTTTTCATTTTTACAAGCATCTATTACCTAGCCCCCCCCCTCCAAAAAAAAAAAGACTCTTTAAAGCAAACTTCATATATATATGTAAGAATTTCAGAGACTCTGTTTTTGTTGCTGTTGTTCTCTCTCTCTCTTTTTTTCCTCTCTTGGTTTTTATTTTGTTATTTTTCTTTTTTTTTCTTTCTATAGTATTGTTATCAACTTTGTATCTTTAAGAACCCAATTTTCAGTACCCATTTTTATTTGAAAGTGAGATCACTGGCTCAATTGCTCTTTCCCCATTTTTGACTCTCCTTTTTTCACCAGGTCTCCTCTATCTCCCTCCTCCCCCTTTTCATCTCTACTCAACTCCGTGGATCTCTTTGAGTGTTATAAATTGTGAAGAACACTTAGATAACTGATTACTGGCTGGATCTGTCTCTCTCCATCTCATTCCCTCTTTTGTCCCCCTGGCCACTTCTGTCTCCTTCCTCCCTATTTTCTTTTTGTTATAAGTCTGCGAACATCTCTGAGGGATCCAGACTGTGGAGAGCACATAGGGAAGTGATCACTGATTACCTCACTCTCTCACCATTTGATTCTGCTCTTCTCCTTCTGGTCACCTCTATCTCTCTCCTCCCTCTTCTTCTCTCCATGTAACTCTGTGTACCTCTTAGGGTGTCCCTCACTGTGGAGAAATGTTTCCTCGTTAACCTAGACGTTCTACCATTGGTGCTGTATAGATGGAAGAGTCCTGAGGCTACTCTAAGAATGAGGCTGAAAACCAGAGACAGGAGGCCTAAGCCCAAATCCTGAGAAAATGAGAGAACTCCTGAATCCAGTAGTTAATTAATTGATAGGAGTTCATCAAATGCTTCCATACCTACACTGAAATCAAGCACCACCTAAGGGCCAACAAGCTCCAGAGTAAGATATACCACGCAAATTCTCCAGCAACAAATGAACACAGCCTGGAGCTTCAATACACAGGCTGCCCAAAGTCACACCAAACCCACTGACATCTCAAAACTCTTTACTGGATACTTCATTGCTTGCCAAAGAGAAGAAATCCACCCACCAGAACACCGTCAAAAGCTTACCCAACTAGGAAACTTTGACAAACCTCCAGTCCAACCCCACTCACAGTGAGGAATCTCCATAATAAAGAGGTAACACAGCAATATAAACAAGATGAAAATGCAGAGAAATACCCAGCAGGTAATGGAACAGGATAAATATTCTCCAAACCAAACAAAGGAGGAGGAGATAGGGAATCCTCCTGATAAAGAATCTGAATAATGATAATGAAAATGACCCAAAATCTTGAAAACAAATTGGAGTTACAGTTAAATAACCTGGAGACAAAGATTAAGCAGATACAAGAAAGGTTCAACAATGACTTAGAAGAAATAAAAAAGTCAAAATATAATGAATAATGCAATAAATGAGATAATAAAAACAACCTGGAGGGAACTAACAGTAGATTAACAGAGGTAGAAGATAGGATAAGTGAGGTAGAAAACAGAATGGTAGAAATAAATGAAATGGAGTGGAAAAAAAAAAGAATTAAAAGAAATTAGGACAATCTCAGAGACCTCTGGGACAATGTTAAATGCACCAACATTCCAATCATAGGAATCCCAGAAGAAGAAGACTAAAAGAAAGACCATCAGAAAATACTTGAGGAGATAATAGTTGAAAAGTTCTCTAAAATGGGAAAGGAAATAATCACTCAGTCCAAGAAACCAGAGAGTCCCAAACAGGATAAATACAAGGTGAAAAAACCCAAGACACATATTAATCAAATTAACAAAGATCAAACATAAAGAACAAATATTAAAAGCAGCAAGGGGGAAAAAAATAACACACAAAGGGAACTCCATAAGGATAACAGCTGATCTCTCAGTTTAAACACTACAGGACAGAAGGGAATGGCAGGACATACTAAAGTCATGAAAGAAAATAATCTACCACCCCAATTACTGTACCAAGCAAAGATCTCATTCAAATTTGAAGGAGAAATGAAAAGCTTTACAGAAAAGCAAAAGATGAGAGAATTCAGCAACTCCAAACCAGCACTCCAACAAATGCAAAAGGATCTTCCCTGGACAAGAAACACAGATAGGGTGTATAATCTTGAACCCAAAACAATAAAGTAAATGGCAATGGGATCATACTTATTAATAATTACCTTAAATGTAAAGGGGTTGAATGTCCCAACCGAATGACAAGGATTAGCGGATTGGACACAAAAACAAGACCCTTATATATGTTGTCTACAAGAGACCCACCTCAAACATAAGGACACATATGGATTGAAAGTTAAGGGCAGGAAAAAGATGTTCCATGAAAATAGAGACCAAAAGAAAGCAGAAGTAGCAATACTCATATCAGATAAATTATACTTTAAAATAAAGGCTGTAGATAAGAGATAAAGATGGATATTACATAACGATCAAAGGATCAACGCAAGAAGAACATATAACAATTATAAATATATATGCACCCAACATAGGAGCAGCACAATATGTAAGGCAAATGATAACAAGTATGAGGAGAAATTAACAATAACACAATAATAGTGGGAGACTTTAATACCCCACTCACACCGATGGACAGATCAACTAAACAGAAAATTAACAAAGAAATACAAACTTTAAATGATGCAATAGATTAGTTAGACCTAATTGATATCTATAGGACATTTCAACCTGAAACAATGAATTTCATCTTTTTCTCAAGTGCATACGGGATCTTCTCCAGAATAGATCACATCCTGAGACATAAATCTAGCCTTGGTAAATTGACAAAAATTGAAATCATTCCAAGCATCTTTTCTGACCACAGTGCAGTAAGATTAGAGGTTAATTGCAGGAGAAAACCTTAAAAATTCCAACATATGGAGGCTCAGCAACATGCTGCTGAATAACCAACAAATCACAGAACTAGTAAAAAAAAAAAAAAGACATCAAAATATGCATAGAAATGAATGAAAATGAAAACCCAACAACCCAAAACCTATGGGATTCTGTAAAAGCAATGCTAACGTGAAGGATCATAGCAATACAGGTTTACCTCAGGAAACAAGAGAAAAGTCAAATAAATAACCTAACTTTACACCTAAAGCAACTAGAAAAGGAAGAAATGTAGCACCCCAGGATTAGTAGAAGGAAAGAAATCTTAAAGATAAGGAGAGAAATAAATGCAAAGGAAACAGTAGAGACCATAGACAAAATCAACAAAGCCCAAAGCTGGTTCTTTGAGAAGATAAACAAAATTGACAAACCATTATCCAGGCTCATTAAGAAATAAAAGGAGAAAAAAACAAAGCAAGAAAATTAGAAATGAAAAAGGAGAAATCACAACAGAAAACACAGAAATAAAGGAATCATAAGTGATTACTATCAGCAACTATATGCAAATAAATTGGGCAACTTGGAAGAAAGGGACAAATTCTTAGAAAAGTACAACTTTCCAAAATTAATCCAGGAAGAGATGGATAATCTTAACAGATGCATCGCAAGCACAAAAGTTCAAACTGTCATCAGAAATCTTCCAATAAACAAAAGCCCATACCAGATGGCTTCACAGCTGAATTCTACCAAAACTTTAGGGAAGAGGGAAAACCTGTTCTCCTCAAACTCTTCCAGGAAATTGCAGAGGAAGGTAAACTTCCAAACTCATTCTATGAGACCACTATCACCCTAATACCAAAATCTGACAAAGATGTATCAAAAAAAAAGAAAAAAGAGAGAGAGAGAGAGAAAAAACTACAGGCCAGTGTCACTGATGAACTTAGATGCAAAAATCCTTAACAAAATACTAGCAAATAGAATCCAACAACACATCAAAAAGATCATACATTATGACCAAGTAGGCTTTATCCCAGGGATGCAAGGATTTTTCAATATCTACAAATCAATCAATGTAATACACCACATTAACAAATTGAGAAATAAAAACAGCAAAATTATCTCAATAGATGCAAAGACAGCCTTTGACAAAATTTAACATCCATTTATGATAAAAGCCCTCCAAAAGCAGGAATAGAAGGAACATACCTCAACATAATAGAAGTATATATGACAAACCCACAGCAAACATTGTCCTTAATGGTGAAAAATTGAAAGAATTTCCCCTAAAGTCAGGAACAAGGCAAGGGTGCCCACTCTCACCACTACCATTCAACATAGTTTTGGAAGTCTTGGCCACAGCAATCAGAGCAGAAAAAGAAATAAAAGGGATCCAGATTTGAAAAGAAGAAGTAAAACTCTCACTGTTTACGCATGACATGATCTTCTACATAGAAAACCCTGAAGACTCTACAGAAAATTACTAGAGCTAATCAGTGAATATAATAAAGTTGCAGGATATAAAATCAACACACAGAAATCCTTTTCATTCCTATACACTAACAATGAGAAAACAGAAAGAGAAATTAGGGAAACAATTCCATTCACCATTGAAACAAAAAGAATAAAATATTTAGGAGTATATCTACCTAAAGAAACAAAAGACCTATATATAGAAAACTATAAAACACTGATGTAAGAAATCAAAGAGGATACAAATGGATGGAGAAATATATTATGTTCATGGGTTGGAAGAATCAATATAGTGAAAATGAGTATACTACCCAGAGCAATCTATAGATTTAGTGCAATTCCTATTAAGCTATCAGAGGTCTTTTTCAGATAACTAGAGCAAATAGTTTCACAATTTGTATAGAAGTACCAAAAAACCTCGAATAGCCAAAGCAATCTTGAGAAAGAAGAATGGAACTGTAGGAATCAACCTGCCTGATTTTAGGCTATACTACAAAGCCACAGTCATCAAAACAATATGGTACTGGCACAAAGACAGAAATATGGATCAATGTAACAAAGTAGAAAGCCCAGAGATAAATCCTATGGACACCTTATCTTTGACGAAGGAGGCAAGAATATGCAATAAGAAAAGACAATCTCTTTAACAAGTGGTGCTGGGAAAACTGCACAGCCACTTGTAAAAGAATGAAACTAAAACACTTTTTAACACTATATACAAAAATAAACTCAAAATGGATCAAAAATCTAAACATAGGACCAGAAACTATAAAATTCCTAGAGAAAAACATAGGCAAAACACTCTCCGACATAAAGCAAAGCAGGATCCTCTATGACTCACCTCCCAGAATATTGGAAATAAAAGCAAACATAAACAAATGTGACCTAATTAAAATTAAAAGCTTCAGCACAACACAGGAAACTAAAAGCAAGGTGAAAAGGCATCCTTCACAATAGGAGAAAATAATTGCAAGTTAAGCAATGGGCAAACAATTCATCTCAAAAATGTACAAGCAACTCCTGTATTTCAATTCCAGAAAAATAAATGACCCAATCAAAAAGTGAGCCTAAGAACTCAACAGACTTGAGGGCTAACAAACACGTGAAATGATGCTAAACATCACTCATTATCTGAGAAATGCAAATCAAAGCCACAATGAGGTACCACTTTACATCAGTCAGAATGGCTGCCACCCAAAAGTATAAAAGCAATAAATTCTGGAGAGGATGTGGAGAAAAGGGAACCCTCTTCCACTGTTGGTGGAAATGCAAACTAGTGCAGCCACTATGGAGATCATTGTGGAGATTCCTTAAAACCTGGAAATAGAATTGCCATATAACCCAGCAATCTGAGGAAACCAGAACTGAAAGAGACATGTATACCCCAGTGTTCATCACAGCACTGTTTACAATAGCCAGGGCATGGAAGTAACCTAGACGTCCATCAACAGACCGATGGGTAAGAAAGCTGTGGTAAATACACACGATAGAATATTACTCAGCCATTAAAAAGAATACATTTAAATCAATTCTACTGAATAAAACTGGAGCCTATTATCCAGAGTGAAGTAAGCCAGAAGGAAAAACAACAATACAGTATACTAACGCATACGTATGGAATTTAGAAAGATGGTAACAATAACCCTGTATGCAAGACAGCGAAAGAGATAGAGATGTATAGAACAGTCCTTTGGACTCTTTGGGAGAGGGCAAGGGTGGGATGATAACGGGAGAATGCCATTGAAACATATAAATTACCATATGTGAAATTAATAGCCAGCCCAGGTTTGATGCTTGATACAGGATGCTCAGGGCTGGTGCACTGGGATGACCCAGAGAAATGGAATTGGGAGGGAGATGGGAGGTGGGTTCTGGAAAGGGAACACATGTATACCCATTTCTTGTGAATGTATGGCAAAAGCAACACGATAATATAAAGAAAAAAGAAATAAATAAAAAGAAGAAAAAAAAACTGTTTTTAACATTGACTGAGCATTGAAAGGGGCCTGTAGACTTTGAGATGTACAAGATGGAACAAGGAACTATCTCAAACTCTACTGATCCCTCATGGTCCACAGCAGCAGCAGAGAAATTCCTAGATAGATTGTTTACTATTATCAACTTTTTAACTTTTTTTTTATTTTGCAATTCTTTATTACTACAATAGTTTTTTTTTTACTCCAGTTAATTTTATAAACTGCTACTTCTTTGCAAAAAAAAAAAAATCCTCCTAATTTTAAAGGTAAATTTCATGTATATATATATGTGTGTGTGTGTGTGTGTGTGTGTGTGTATACATATATATATATATATATATACTTTCATAAATTTTGGGACTATGTTTTTATTCTAATGTTGCATTTTCTAGAGTCTAACCTCTATTCTAGACTTATTAAAAATTAATTTATTTATTTTAATTGGAGACTAATTACTTTACAATATGGTAATGGTTTTTGCCATACATTGACATGAATCATTCATGGGTGTACATGTGTCCCACATCCTGAACCCACTTGTCATCTTCCTCCCCATCCCATCCCTCAGAATCATCCCAGCACACTGAGCACTCTGTCTCATGCATCAAACCTGCACTGGCAATTTATTTCAGATATTTTAACATACATATTTCAATGCTATTTTGTGAAATCATCCCATCCTTGGTTTCTCCCACAGTGTGCAAAAGTCTGTTCTTTATCTCTGTGTTGCTCATGCTGTCTCACATACAGAGTAATCATTACCTTTCTTCTAAATGCCATATATATATGTTAATATACTATATTGGTTTCTTTCTCACTCAATAATAGATTGAAGTTTCATCCACCTCATTAAAACTGATTGAAATGTATTTTTAATAGCTGAGTAATATTCAATTTTGTATATGTGCTGGGGCTTTCTTATACATTCGTCTGGCAAGTGACATCTAGGTTGCTTCCATGTCTTAGCTATTGTAAATAGCGATGTGATGAATATTGGGTTACATGTGTCTCTTTTGATTTTGGTTCCCTTGTGTGTATGCCCAGCAGAGGGATTTCTGGGTAGTATGGCAGTTCTATTTCCAGTGTTTTGTTTTTTTGTTTGTTTGTTTGTTTTGTTTGCTTTTAAGGAATCTCCACTCTGTTCTCCATAGTGGCTGTATTAGTTTGCATTCCCAGCCAACAGTGTGAGAATGTTCCTTTCTCTTTGCAGTCTCTCCAGCATTTATTCTTTATATACTTTTTGATAGTAGCCATTATGATGGAATAAGATTGTATCTCATTGTGGTCTTGATTTGCATTTCTCTAATAATGAATGATGTTGAGCATCTTTTCATGCATTTGTTTGCCATCTGTCTGTCTTCTTTGGAAACATGTCTGTTTTGTTCTTTGACCCATTTTTTGATTGGGCCTTTTATTTTCTGGTATTGAGTTTATGAGCTGCTTTTATCTTTGAAATTAATCTTTGTCTTTTGTTTCATTTGCTATTATTTTTCCCGTTCTGAAGGCTATCTTATCACCTTGCTTATAGCTTCCTTCTTTGTGAAGAAGATTTTAAGTTTAATTAGGTCCCATTTGTTTATTTTTGTTTTTATTTCCATTACCCTGGGAGTTTAGTCTTACAGGATCCTGCTGTGATTTGTGTCAGAGGGTGTTTTCCCTACATTTTCCCCTAGGTGTTTATACTTTCTGGTCTAACATTTAGATCTTTAATCCATTTTTAGTTTATTTTTGTATATGGTGTTAGAAAGTCTTCTAGTTTCCTATTTTACAAATAGTTGATCAGTTTCCCCAGCACCACTTCTTAAAGACATCTGTCTTTTCTCCGTAGGTATGCAGCTTTATTTCTGGGCTTTCTATTTTATTCCAATGATCTATATTTCTGTCTTTGTACCAGCACAATACTGTAGTGGAGATTGTAGCTTTGTAGTATAGCCTGAAGTTAGGCAGATTGATTTCTCCAGTACCACTCTTGTTTCTCAAGATTGCTTTGGATTTTCAAGGTTTTTTATATTTTCATACAAATTGTGAAAGTATTTGTTCTGGTTCTCTGGAAAATATCTTTTATATCTTGATAATTACTTTAAATGTAAATGGATCAAATGCTCCAACCAAAAGACACAGACTGGCTCTATGGATACAAAAATAGGACCCATATATATGTTGTCTACAATAAACTCACTTCAGATGTAAAGACATACATACACTTAAGGTGAGAGGATGTAAAAGCATATTCTACACAAATGGAAAGTAAAAGAAAGTTGGAGCAGCAACCCTCTTACCAGACAAAACAGATGTTAAAATAAGAATCCTGCAGAAGATAAGGAAGGACATAATGATCAAGAGATCAATCCAAGAGAAAGACACAAAAATTGTAAACATCTATGCACTGAACATCTTATTGCCAAATTCACACTTGAATTGCAAAAAGGAGGGAAAGTCACCAGATTATTCAGATTATTAAATACCTTATGATTTTACAGTGGAAGTGACAACTAGATTCAAGGAAATAGATCTGAGAGACAAAGTGCCTGAAGAACTATGGATCGGTGTTTATGACATTGTACAGAAGGCAGTGATCAATACCATCTCAAAGGAAAATAAATGCAAAAAAGGCAAAATGGTTGTGAGATGAAGCCTTACAAATAGCTGAGAAAAAAAGTTGTCAAAAGGCAAAGGTGAAAAGGAAATATATACCCATTTGACCACAGAGTTCCAAAGAACTGCAAAGAGACATAACAAAGACTTCCTCAGTAATCAATGCAAAGAAACAGGGAAACAATATAATCAGAATGACTAGGGATATCTTCAAGAAAGCTAGAGATAATAAGGAAACATTTCATATAAAGATGGGCACAATAAAGGACAGAAATGGTATGGGCCTAAGAGAAGCTAATTATATTAAGACGTGGTGGGAACAACATACATAAGAACTATACAAAAAAGATCTTAATGACTCAGATAATCACGATAGTGTGATCACTCATGTAGAGCTAGACATCCTGAAATATGAAGTCAAGTTGGCCTTATAAAAGCATTACTACAAACAAATCTAGTGGAGGTAATGGAATTCCAGTTGAGCTATTTCAAATCCTAAAAGATGATGATATGAAAGTACTACACTCAAGATTCAGCAAATACAGAAATCTCAGCAGTGGCCACAGGACTTTTCCACAAGGAAAAGGTCAGTTTTCATTTCAATCCTTAAGAGGCAATGCTCAAACTATCACACAATTACATTAATCTCAAATGCGAGGAAAGTAATGCACAAAATTCTACAAGTCAGGATTTAGCAGTATGTAAATTGAATTCCAGATGTTCAAGCTGGATTTAGAAAAGGCAGAGGAACCAAAGAATAAATTACCAACATCTCTTGTATCATTGAGAAAAGAAGAGAGTTCCAAGAAAACATCTACACTTGCTTTATCAACCACACCAAAGCCTTGCCTGTGTGGATCACAACAAACTGGAAAATTCATTAAGAGATGGGAATACCAGACTAAATGACCTGCCTCCTGAGAAATCTGTAAGCAGATTAAGAAGGAACAGTTAAAACTGGATGTGGAACAACAGACTAGTTGCAAATAAGGAAAGGAGTATGTCAAGGTTGCATTTAATCACCCAGCTTATTTTACTTATAAGCAAAAGACATCATGTGAAATACCGGGCTGGATGAAGCACAAGGTGTAATTAAGACTGCCGAGAAAAATATCACTAACATCAGATATACAGATGTCACCACCCTTATGGCAGAAAATGAAGAACTAAAGAATCTCTTAATAAATATGAAAGAGGAAAGTGAAAAAGTTGGCTTAAATATCAAGATTCAGAAAACTAATATCATAGTCCCATCACTTCTTGGCAAATAGATGAGGACACCATGGAAACACTGACAGACTTTACTTTTTGTGGGGCCCAAAATCACTGTAGATGGTGGCTAAAATCTTGAAATTAAAAGACCCTTGAATGAAAAGCTATGACCAACATAGGCAGCATATTAAAGTGCAGAGACATTACTTTGCCAGCAAAAAACTTCCTACTGAAAGCAATTATTTTTCCAGAAATCATGTATGGATGTGAGAGTTGGACTATAAAGAAAGCTGAGTGCCCAAGAATTGAAGCTTTTGAACTGTGATGTTGGAGAAGACTCTTGGAATGCAAGGATATCAAACTAGTTAATTCCGAGAAAACCAGTCCTGAATGTTCATTGAGAAGACTGACATTGAGTCTCAGCTCTTTGGCCAGCTGATGCTGGGAACGATTGAGGGCAAGGAGAAAAGAGGTCAACAGAAGATGAGATGGTTGAATGGCATCACTGACTCAATGCACATGAGTTTTAGCAAGCTCCACGATTTGGTGATGAACAGGGAAGTCTGGCATGCTGCAGTCCATGGGCCCTCAAAGAGTTGGGCACGACTGAGTGACTGAACTGAATATTAAATGGTGCATATAAACAACAACATCTTTATCCTTTCATCTGTTGAAGGACATCTGAGTTGCTTCCATGTTTTGTCTACTCCAAATAATGTTGCAATGAAAAATGAGATGAATGCGTCTTTTTCAATTTTGAGTTCCTCAGGATATATGCCTTAGTGTGGGATTACTGCATCATATGGTGGTTTTATTCCTAGTGTTTATTTATGTGTTTATTTATTTAGCAACCTCTATACTGTATTCCATAGAGGCTGTATTAATTTATACTGCCACCAACAGCACAAGAGGGTTCCCTTTATCTTACAGCCTATCCAGCATTTATTGCTTGTAGACTTTTTAATGATAAGCATTCTAACCCATGGTGGGGTGATATCTCATCTTGTTTTGATATGCATTTCTCTAATAATGAGTGATACTGAATATTTTTTCATGTGTTTATTAGCCATCTGTACGTCTTCTTTGGAGAAATGTCAGGTTATAACTTTTTTCCCCCACAGTTTGATTATCTCACTTTTTCATTGGGCTCTTTCTTTTTCCATTATTGAGTTGTATGAACTATTCGTAAATTTTTGGAAATTAATCCTTTGTCTGTTGTTTCATTTGCTATTATGTTTTCACCTTCTGAAGGCTGTCTTTTCACCTTGCATATAGTTTCCCTTGCTGTGAAACAGGATTTAAGTTTAACCAGGTCCCACTTGTTTACTCTTGTTTTTATTTCCATTTCTCTAGGAGGTGGATCATAGAGAATCTTGTTTTGATTTATGTCATCAAGTGTTCTGCTTATTTTTTCCTCCAAGAGTTTTCTATTTTCTGGTCTTACGTTTGGTCTTTAATTCATTTTGATTGATTTTTGTATATGCCATTAAGATGTGTTCTAATTTCATTCTTTTAAATAGAACTTTCCAGTTTTCCTGGCACTGTTTATTGAAGAGGCTGTTCTTGCTCTATTGTATATTCTTGCCTCTTTTGTCAAAATAAGTTACCCATAGTGCATTGGTTTATGTCTGTACTTTCTATCTTGTTCTATTGGTCTATATTTCTGTTTTTGTGCTAGTACCATAATTTCTTGATGACTGTACCTTTGTAACATAATCTAAAGTCAGGAAGGTTGATTCCTCCAGCTCCATTCATCTTTCTCAGGAATGCTTTGGCTATACAGGGTCTTTTATGTTTCCATATGAATTGTGGATTTTTTTTGTTCTAATGTTGTGAAAAAAGCCATTGGTAATTTGATAGGGGTTACAATGAATCTGTAGATTGCAATTGATAGCATAACAATTTTCATGATATTGATTATTCCCACCCAGGAAAATGGTATATGTCTGCATCTGTTTATGTTATCTTTGAATTTTTTTTATCCATTCTTGACTGCTGGAGAAAACATGCCTCTGGCTAGATAGACCATTGTTGGCAAAGTTAAATCTCTCCTTTTAAATATGCTATCTAGGATGGTCAAGATTTTCTTCAAAGGAGCAATGTCTTTTAATTTCAATTCTGTAGTCAACATCTGCAGTGATTTTGGAGCCTAAGAAAGTAAAGTCTGTCACAGTTTCCATTGTTTCCCCATCTATTTACCATTTAGTGGTGGGACTGGATGTCATGATCTTAGTTTTCGAATGTTGAGGCTTAAGCCAGGTTTTTCACTCTCTTTCACTTCCATCAAGAGGCTCTTTAGTTCTTCTTTACTTTCTTCCATATGGGCAGCATCAACTGAGTATCTTAGGTTATTGCTATTTCTCCTGACAATCTTGATTCCAGGTTGCACTTCATCCAGCCCAGCATTTTGCATGATGTACACTGCCTATAAGTTAAATAACCAGGGTGACAATATACAGCCTTTGTGTACTCATTCCATGTCCAGTTGTAACAGCTACTTCTTGACCTGCATAAGATATCTCAGAAGGCAGGTAAGGTGGCCTGGTATTCCCATATTATGAAACACTTTCCACAGTTGGCACTGATTCTTTTGTGTTGCAGTCCATAGGGTCAAAAAGAGTTGGACACGATTGAGAGGCTGAAGTGAACGGAACATTGTCAAAGAGATTGGCATAATCAATAAAGAAGAAGTAGACTTTTTTTTTTTTTTCTTTTCTGCAATTCCTTTGCCCTATGATTCAATAGATGTTGGCAATTGGATCTAAGGTTACTCTGCCTTTTTAAAATCCAGTTTGTGCATCTGAAAATTCAGAACTTTGAACATTGCTTTTATTAGAGTGTGAAGTGAGTGCAGTTGTGCAGTAGTTTGAACGTTCTTTGACATTGCACTTCTTTGGGACTGGAAGGAATACTGACCACAGGACTGGAAAAGGTCAGTTTTCAATGGAATATTACTCCATCATAAAAAGGAACACGTCTGAGTCAGTTCTAATGAGGTGCATGCATCTAGAGCCTGTTACAATTAAGTGAGTCAGAAAGCATAACATGTATATTGCATACAAATGCATACATATAGAATCTAGGAAGATGGTTCAAAGAATTTATTTGCAGGGCTGCAAATGAGAAAGAGACATTGAGCACAGGATAATGGACACGGGGGAGAGGGAAGGAGAAAGTGTGATATATGGAGAGAGTAACAGCAAAACTTCCATTTTCCATATGTAAAATATAAAACCAACAGGAATTTTCTGTATGTCTCAGGAAATTCAAACAGGGTCTCTATATCAGGGGGTGGGATGGTCAGGAAGATGCTAGGGAAGTTCAAGACAGAGGTCATATTTAGTATACCTATAGGTGATTCATGTTGAGGTTTGAGGAAAAAAACAACAAAATTCTACAAAACCATTACATTATAAATATATTCACATTGTATTTAAAAGCTATTAAAATAAAAATTACAAAATTGTTAAATTAAAAAGAAAGTTTAAGAAGAAATAAATCAAAAACAAACAAAAAATAAGTTGAAATGACTCAAATGTCCATCAACTGTTGATCAAATAAATAAAACATGCAATGCAATCTAATTCAGACATCAAATGAATGGATTTCTGTTACATGCTATAACATGCTATAGCTGTGAAATGATTATGTTAATTAAAAGAAGACAAGCACAAAAGGCTGCAGATTGCATTGTCCATTCACGTGAATGAATGCCACAAATTAGGTGATTCTATAACTACAGAAAATAGAGCTGTGGATACCAGGTCCCAGATAAAATGAGAAATGTAAAATGTCTTCCAACTTGGCAGGGTTTCCCATTGCAGTGATGTAAATTTTCAAGAATGAGGAAATGGTTGTGTTTATGCAACCAATGAAGACATTAAAAATCAATGAATTATATACTTCAACCAATAAATGCATTGTACATGAACAACATGTCAATAAACAAAAGTTGTTTTGTTTTGTTTTAAGGAGACTACTAAACTTAACTTCTATATTCAGGAAAGTCATTCTTCAAATATAAAGGAGAAATAGATATTCTCATACGAATAAACAATTAGGGAATTCATTCTCAGCAGATTTCTTGTCTGTAAGAAATGTGGAAAGTAGTTACTTACACAGAATAATACAATATTAGAGAGAAACTGTGAGTTAATAAAGAAAGAGTCTCATAAAAATAAATAAATGAAGGCAAAATAAAATGAAGACTTTTTTATTATTATTAATTGTTAAAAGATAAATGCTTGTTTGGGCTTCTCTGTCTTAATTTTTCACTGATTATGAATCTTTTTAATCAAAGTGGGTTTCTTGTACACAAGATATATTTTGGCTCAGCCGTAAAGAATCAGCCTGGGTGGTCCTAAGATGGTGGAGGAATAGGACAGTGAGACTCCTTTCTTCCACAAATTCATTGAAAGAACATTTAAATGCCAAGCAAATTCCACAAAACAACTTCTGAACGCTGACAGATGACATCAGGCACCCAGAAAGGCAGCCCATTGTCTTTGAAAGGACATATGACGAAATACAAAAGATAAAAAGGAGACAAAAGAGGTAGGGATAGAGATCCATCCAGTGAAAGAGGTCTTAAAAACGAGGGAAGTTTCCAAACACTAGGAAACACTCCCTCTGGAAGATCTACAGCAACCCTTGGAATCTCAGAGGGCAAAATAACTGGAAGGAAAAATAAATATATAATTAAACCCCACAGATTACATGCCTAACAGGAGCTTCCAGCAGAGCAGTGGCCCAGACATGCACACCTCCCATTAGCATGTGGGGGCTGGACAGAGAGGGGTGGCCTGCACTGCTTTGAGTAAGAACTGGGCTTGAATGACTGAAGGGCAATCTGAGGGAACTAGCTTGAGATAGCAACCCAGACTGTGGGGTAGCTATCCCAAGAAAAACCCTAACCTAAGACACTACAAAGGCCACTCACAGAACAAAAGACTGAGCAGATCTAGCTGGCTGCGGACTGGCTGGTCCCCCACTGGAGACTGGCAGATGAGGGCAGCCAGAGCCAGAAGGGGGCAATTGTGGCCCCAGAGAGGCCTCCAATACCAAACTTCAAGTAGATTTCATTGCTAACCAAGACTTCTTGGGGTTCTTGACGCTCGACATCCACTGGGAGGGTTGCAGCCAGAAATCAGCTCCCCAGAGACAAATGGCATACTTGAAAAGGTGCACCGATTGTACACCCAGAAAACAGAGTGACTGGGATAGGGGAGGGGAGGAGTCACAACCCCCAAATGTGCTCATCAAACACCTGGCCACCTGAGTTGCTCAGGCCTGGGAAGGGCACAGAACCTGGGCCCAACCAAGTCTGCGCCTTTATGGAATACCTGAGAACATGAACCTGAGTGGCTTAGACCAGGGAAGTACAGGCAACTCAAGGGCCTGCCTCAGACAGTTCTTGGCAGAGCAACCTAGGGCCTGAGCAGTGTAGAATGGGAGGGAAATCACACATATGGTGAACAGGGGCAAATCCAGTGTGGCTGAATCACTGTGAACACATGCCAGGGATATTTGTTTGCAGTGTTCCTCCTTCCTCACAGCACAACTGAACAACTGAGACTAAAAAAAAAAAAAAATGACCTCCATTGCTCCTCTTGTATCAGAGTGGAAATTAGACACTGAGGAGACCAGCAAACAGAAGAAACTAAAATAAACAGAGGGAACCACTTTGGAAGTGACAGGTGCAATAGATTAAAACCCTGTAGTTAGCTAGCACCAACTACATAGGAAGAGGCCTATAGACATCAAGAACTATAAGTCAGACCAAAAAACTGTCTGAAAATGAACTGACCCCATACTGTTCACAACAGCTCCAGAGAAAGTCTTAGATATATTTTTACTATTATCATTTTTAAATTATTTTTTAAACTTTCAAAATTATTTATTTTTATTTTTTAAAGTCCCTTATTACATCTTCAATTTTCATTCTTATAACCTACTATAATCCTGCACCAAAAAGACCCTATTTTTAAAGCAAACTTCATATGTCTATATTTCATAATTTTTGTGATCGTTTTTTGTTTGTTTCTTTTTTTTAATATTGTATTTTTGAGAATCTAACCTCTAATCTAGATTTTTTAATATTTCCTTTTTGGTGTTTATTATGAATTTTGTATACTTAAGAATCCAATCTTCAGTACCCATTTTTACTTGGGAGTGAGGTCACTGGCTTGATTGTTCTCTCCCCCTTTTGACACTGCTTTTTCTCCACCAGGTCACCTCTGTCTCTCCCCTCTCCCTTTTCTTCTCTACTCAAATCTGTGAATCTCTTTGTGTATTCTGGGCTGTGGAGAGCACTTAGGGAGCTGATTATTAGCTGGATCTGTCTCTCTCCATTTGATTCACTCTTTTCTTCTCCTGGTCACATCTGTCTCCTTCTTCCCTCTTCTCTTCTCTCTTGAACTCCGTGAACATCTCTGAGGGATCCAGACTGTGGAGAGCACATAGGGAAGTGATTACTGGCTAGCTTTGTCTCTCCTCTTTTGATCCCCCTCTCCTCCTCCTGGTCACCTCTATTTCCCTCCTCCCTCTTCTCTTCTCCATGTAACTCTGTGTACCTCTCTGGGTGTCCCTCACTGTGGAGAAATTTTTCATCATTAACCTAGATGTTTATCATTGGTGCCATATAGATGGAGAAGTCTTGAGGCTAGTGTAAGAATAAGACTGAAAACTAGAAGTAAGAGGCTGAAGTCCAAATGCTGAGAATACCAGAGAACTCGTGAATCCAGGAAGCATTAACCAACAGAAGCTCATCAAATGCCTTCATATCTACAATGAAACCAAGCACCACCCAAAGGCCAACAAGTTCCAGAGTAAGACATACCACCCCAATTCTCCAGTAACAACAGGAACATAGACCTGAGCTTCAATATACAGGCTGCTCAAAGTCACACTAAACCCAGTGACATCTCAAAATTCATTACTGGACACTTCATTGCACTCCAGAGAGAAGAAATCCAGCTCCACCCACCAGAAAACCAATGCAAGCTTCCCCAACCAGGGGAACCACACATTGCCAGGATACAGGAAGGCCATCCAAAACACAGTAATATAAACAAGATGAAAAGGCAGATAAATACCCAGCAGGTAAAGGAACAGGATAAATGTCCACCAAATTAAACAAAAGAGGAAGAGATAGAGAATTTACCCTATAAAGAATTCTGAATAATGATAGTGAAAATGATCCAAAATCTTGAAAACAAATTGGAGTTAAAAAGAATGAAGAAGATGCAAAAAAGATTTAACAAGGACCCAGAAGAAATAAAAAAAAGAGTCAAAATATCATAAATAATGCAATAAATGGGATAAAAAACACTCTGGAGGGAACCAGTAGTAGAATAACAGAGGTAGAAGATAGGATAAGTGAGGTAGAGAATAGAATGGTAGAAATAAATGACACAGAGAGGAAAAAAGAAAAAAGAATTAAAAGAAATAAGGACAATCTCAAAGACTTCTGGGACAATATTAAATACACCAAAATTCAAATCACAGGAGTCCAAGAAAAAGAAGACAAAAAGAAAGACCATCAGAAAATGTTTGAGGAGATAATAGTTGAAAATGTCCTAAAGTGGGAAAGGAAATAATCACCCAAGTCCAAGAAACCCAAAGAGTCCCAAACAGGATAAATCCAAGGCGAAACACCCCAAGATACATATTAATCAATTTAACAAAGATCAAACACAAAGAGCAAATATTAAAAGCAACAAAGGAAAAACAACAAATAACATACAAGGGGATTCTCATAAGGATAACAGCTGATCTTTCAATAAAAACGCTTCAGGCCAGAAGGGAATGGCAGGACATACTTAAAGTGATGAAAGAAAATCATCTACAGCTCAGATTACTGTACTGAGGAAGGATCTCATTCAAACATGAAGGAGAAATCAAAAGCTTTACAAGCAAGAAAAAGCTGAGAGAATTCAGCAACACCAAACCAGCACTCCAACAAATGCTACAGGATCTTCTCTAGATAGGAAACACAGACAGGGTGTATAAACTAGAACCCAAAACAATAAAGTAAGTGTCAATGGGATTATACTTATCAATAATTACCTTAAATGTAAATGGGTTGAATGCCCCAAGCAAAAGACAAAGACTGGCTGAGTGGATACAAAAACAAGACTCCTATATATGTTGTCTACAAGAGACCCACCTCTATACAAGGGACACATACAGACTGAAAGTGAAGGGTTGGAAGAAGATATTCCATGAAATAGAGACCAAAAGAGAGCAGGAGTAGCAATACTCATCAAATAAAATAAACCTTAGGTATTTAAATAAAATAAAGGCTGTGATAAGAAACAGAGAAGGACACTACATAATAATCAAAGGATCAATCCAAGAAGAAGTTATAAAAATACAAAAAAAAAAACCTTAAAATGGATTAAAGATCTAAACCTAAGACCAGAAACTGTAAAACTCCTAGAGGAAAGCATGGGCAAAATACTCTCTGACATAAACCACAGGAGGATCCTCTATGGAAATAAAATAAAAAATATTGGAAATAAAATAAAAAAAATAAACAAATAAATCTTCTGCACAAAAAAGGAAACTATAAACAAAGTGAAAAGACAGCCTTTTAAATTGGAGAAAATAATAACAAATGAAACAATGGACAAAGAATTAATCTCAAAAATATACAAGCAACCCCTGCAGCTCAATTCCAGAAAAAATAAAAGGTCCAATCAAAAAGTGTGCCAAAGAACTAAAGAGACATTTCTCCAAAGACGACATTCAGATGGCTAACAAATACATGAAAAGATACTCACATCACTCATTATCAGAGAAATGTAAATCAAAACCACAATGAGGTACCACTTTACACCAGTCAGAATGGCTGCCATCCAAAAGTCTACAAGCAATAAATTCTGGAGAGGATGTGGAGAAAAGGGACCCCTCTTACACTGTTGGTGAGAATAAAATCTCGTACAGACATTATGGAGAACTGTGTGGAGATTCCTTAAAAAAAAACCAAAAACTGGAAATAAGACTCCCATATGACCCAGAAATCCCACTGCTGGGCATACACACCAAGGAAACCAGAATTGAAGGAGGCACATGTACCCCAGTGTTCATCACAGCACTGTTTACAATAGCCAGGACATGGAAGCAACCTAGATGTCCATCAGCAGATGAATGGATAAGAAAGCTGTGGTACATATAAACAATGGAATGTTACTAAACCATTAAAAAGAAGACATTCGAATCAATTCTAATGAGGTGGATGAAACTGGAGCTCATTATACAGAGTGAAGTAAACCAGAGAGAAAACACCAATACAGTATACTAATGCACATATATAGAATTTAGAAATATGGTAATGATAACCCTGTAAGTGAGATAGCAAAGAGACGCAGATGTATAGAACAGTATTTTGGACTCTATGGGAGATGGCGAGTGCAGGATGATAAGTGAGAATGGCATTGAAACATGTAAGTTATCATATGTGAAACGAATCATCAATCCAGTTTCGATGCATGATACAGGGTGCTTGGGGCTGGTGCACTGAGATGACCCAGAGAAATGCCATGGGGAGGGGGGTAGCAGGGGAGTTCTGTAAGGGGAACACATGTACACCCATGGTGGATTCATATCAATGTATGGCAAAAGCAATACAATATTGTAAAGTAAAAATAAATAAATAAAGGGGGGGGGGTGGGAATCAGCCTGCAATGCAGGAGCCATAAGAGACACAAGTTCCAAATCTGAGTCAGAATGATCCCCTGGAGAACATGGCAGCCCATGTCAGTACTTTTGCCTGGAGACTCCCCATGGACAGAGAAGCCTGATGGGCTTACAATCCTTGGGGTGTCAAAGAGTTGCACAAAACTGAAAAACTAAACAATAACAGATAAACATTCCTACAGAAGTACTTAAGACAGTAGAAAAAGATGAGAAAATTCTCAGCCTAAACACACTGAAATGAAAAGGCTAGACAGTATAGCTGAGCTATAAAAGGTTTTAGGCAACAAGTCTCCGAAGAGTAGTGTCAATAATGTATTACACACAATAGAAAGGATTAATCTGTAATAATCGTCCCATATAATATCGTTCTGGTTACATTCATAAATTAAAGGAAATAATAATGTTCAGCAAATATATATATTATAAAATCCACTGGTTATTTTATATCTGATTATGACTTTTAAATATAAGGAAATTTATAAGAAAAATATATGTCAAAGATACAGTTTAAGCAGCCCCCATGAATATAATTTTATTTAAGTTTTTTGGTCCATACTATAAAAATAACTGACAATTAAGAATGAATTTCACTTTAAAACATTTTCAAATTCAGCAAGATGTTGAATCCTCCAATACAGAAATATTTTGTACGTTTCAAGCTAAAAAAGTTTGTACCTTGCATAAATACTTTCTTTCACTGATTTAGATATAAATAAAGACAAACTGTGTCTAACCCTTGACAACCTTTGTGGATTTAGAATAAACTGTTTGAACATGGTGTGTATTAGTATGTTCCATAGAGGCTGCAGACTGTGTAGGAGGTGGTATCAAGGCCTTCCAAAGCATTAAGGATTTTCTTTTGAATGGATCCATGATAACTATGGCAGCCTATGTTGGTGACAACAGTTAAACAAGGTTTTCTCTTAATTAACTCCCTTATAGAAGTAAATGAACTTTCAAATAGAAGTAGTAAAACTGGCCCTATGAAATTATATATATATATATACTATGTATATATATATATTATATAATATAATTATATATATATAATATATATTTGCATATATATATATAGTTAATTTTGTGCCTTTTGTTCAGTTCCATTCAGTTCAGTCGCTAAGTTGTGTCCAACTCTTTGTGACCCCATGAAGTATAGCACTCCAGGCCTCCCAGTCCATCACTAACTCCCAGAGAGTACCCAAACCCATGTCAATCGAGTCGGTGATGCCATCCAGCCATCTTATCCTTGGTCGTCCCCTTCTCCTCCTGCCCCCAATCCTCCCTAACATCAGGGTCTTTTCCAATGAATCAACTCTTCCCATGAGGTGGCCAAAGTATTGGTGTTTCAGCTTCAACATCAGTCCTTCCAATGAACACCCAGGACTGATCTACTTTAGGAAGAACTTGTTGAATCTCCTTGCAGTCCAGGGAACACCAAAGAGTCTTCTCCAACACCACAGTTCAAAAGCATCAATTATTTGATGCTCAGCCTTTTTCACTGTCCAAATCTCACATCCATATATGGCTACTGAAAACCCATAGCCTTGACTAGATGAACCTTTGTTGGCAAAGTCATGTCTCTGCTTTTCAATATGCTACCCAGGTTAGCCTTAACTTTCCTTCCAAGGAGAAAGTGTGTTTTGACTTTATGCTGCAATCACAATCTACAGTGATTTTGGTGCCCCCCAAAATAAAGTCTGACAATGTTTCCACTATTTCCCCATCTATTTCCCATGAAGTGATGGGGCCAGATGCCATGATCTTAGTTTTCTTAATGTTGAGCATTTAGCCAACATTTTCGCTCTCCTCTTTCACTTTCATCAAGAGGCTCTTTAGTTCCTCTTCACTTTCTGCCATAAGGGTGGTGTTGTCTGCATATCTGAGTTTATTTATATTTCTCCCAGCAATCTTGATTCCAGTTTGTACTTCTTCCAGCCCAGCATTTCTCATAACATACTCTGCATAAAAGTTAAATAAGCAGGGTGACAATATACAGCCTGATGTACTTTTCCCCCTATTTGGAACCAGTCTGCTGTTCCATGTCCATTCTCACTGTTGCTTCCTGACCTGCTTACAGGCTTTTCAAGAGACAGGTCAGATTATCTGGTATTCCCATCTCTTTCAGAATTTTCCACAGTTTATTGTGATCCACATAGTCAAAGGCTTTGGCATAGTCAATAAAGCAGAAGTAGATGTTTTTCTGGAACTCTCTTGCTTTTTCGATAATTCAGTGGATGTTGGCAATTTGATTTCTGTTTCTTCTGCCTTTCTAGAACTAGCTTGAACATCTGGAAGTTCACAGTTCATGTATTCCAGAAGCGCGGCTTGGAGGATTTTGAGAATTACTTTACTAGCATGTGAGATGAATGCAATTGTGCAGTAGTTTGAGCGTTCTTTGGCAGCCTTTTTTTTTTTTTTTTTCATTTTTTTATAATTTATATATTTATTTTTCCCTTTACATTATCGTTGGGATAGGAATGTAAACTGAGCTTTTCCAGTCCTGTGGCCATTGCTGAGTTTTGCAAATTTGCTGGCCTATTGGGTAAATCACTTTCACAGCATCATCTTTAAGGATTTGAAATAGCTCAACTGGAATTCCATCACCTCCACTAGCTTTGTTTGTAGTGAGGCTTTCTAAGACCCACTTGATTTCATCTTCCAGGATGTCTGGCTCTAGCTGAGTGTCAATGATCACGCCATTGTGATTATATGAGTCCTGAAGATCTTTTTTGTACAGTTCTTCTGTGTATTGTTACCACCTTTTCTTAATATCTACTAATGCTGTTAGGTCCATACCATTTCTGTCCTTTATCAAGCCCACCTTTGCATGAAATGTTCCCTTGGTATCTCTAATTTTATTGAAGAGATACCTAGTCTTTCTCATTCTGTTGTTTTCCTCTATTTCTTTGCATTGATGGCTAAAGAAGGTTTACTTATCTCTCCTTGTTATACTTTGGAATTCTGCATTTAGATGAGATTATCTTTCCTTTTCTCCTTTTTCTTTTCACTTCTCTTATTTTCATAGCTATTTGTAAGGCCTCCTCAGACAGCCATTTTGCCTTTTTGCATTTCTTTTTCTTGGAGATGGTCTCATTTCCTGTGTCCTGTACAATGTCACGAACCTCCATCCACAGTTCATCAGGCACTCTATCAGATCCAGTCCCTTAAATCTATTTCTTACTTCCACTGTATGACTACAAGGGATTTTATATAGGTTATACCTGAATGGTCTAGTGGTTTTCCCTGCCTTTTTCAATTTAAGTCTGAATTTGGCAATAGGGAGTTAATCATCTGAGCCACAGTCAGCTGCTGGTCTTGTTTTTGCTGACTATATAAAACTTCTCCAACTTTGGCTGCAAAGAATAAAATCAATCTGATTTCATTGTTGACTATCTGATGATGTCCATTTGTAGAGTCTTCTCTTGTGTTGTTGGAAGAGGGTGTTTGCTATTACCTGTACATTCTCTTGTCAAAACTCTACTGGCCTTTGCCCTGCTTCATTCTGTACTCCAAGGCCAAATTTGCCTGTTACTCCACGTATTTCCTGATTTCCTACTTTTTCATTCCAGTCCCCTATAATGAAAAGGACATATCATATGGGTGTTAGCTCTAAAAAATCTTGTAGGTCTTCATAGAACAGTTCAACTTCAGCTTCTTCAGCATTACTGGTTGGGGTATAGGCTTGGATTACCATGATAATGAATGGTTGCCTTGGAAATGAACAGAGATCAGTTTATCATTTTTGAAATTGCATCCAAGTACTGCATTTTTCACTCTTTTGTTGACCATGATGGCTGCTCCATTTCTTCTGAGGGATTCCTGCCTACAGTAGTAGATATAATGGTCATCTAAGTTAAATTCACCCATTCCAGTCAATTTTAGTTCACTGATTCCTAGAATGTCAATGTTCACTCTTGCCATCTCCTGTTTGACCACTTCCAATTTGCCTTGATTCATGGATCTAACATTCCAGTTTCCTATGCAATATTGGTCTTTACAACTTTGGACCTAGGTTCTATCACCAGTCACATCCACAACTGGGCATCAATTTTGCTTTGGCTCTATCCCTTCATTCTTTCTGGAATTATTTCTCCACTGATCTCCAGTATCACATTGGGCACCTACAGACCTGGGGAGTTCATTTTTAAGTTTCCTATCTTTTTGCCTTTTCATACTGTTCATGGGGTTCTAAAGGCAAGAATATTGAAGTGGTTTGCCATTCCCTTCTCCAGTGGATCACATTCTGTCAGACCTCTCCACCATGACCTTTCCATTTTGGGTGGCCTCACACAGCATGGCTTAGTTTCATTGGGTTAGACAAGACCATGGTCAGTGTGATCAGATTGGCTAGTTTTCTGTGATTATGATTCTATTATGTCTGCCCTCTGATGCTCTTTTGCAACACTTATCCTTTTGCTTGGGTTTCATACCTCTGACATGGGGTATCTCTTCACGGCTGCTCCAGCAAAGTGCAGCTACTACTCCTTACCTTGGATGACTGATTTCTCCTCACAGCCATCCCTCCTGACCTTGATCATGGAGTATCTCCTCTCAGCCTCCACCCCTGACTTCTGACATGAGGTAGTTCCTCTCAGTCATGCTTCTTGGTTTCTCTTGCCTTGGACGTGGGGTCCCTCTTCACAGCTGCTCCAGGAAAGTGCAGCTGCCATCCCTGCAGCTGCCATCCCTGATCTCGGATGCAGGATCATTCCTCTAGGCCACTGCCCCCAACCTCCAGCGGCGGGTAGGTCCCAACTGAGATAAATGTCAACAAACTTTTAAAACTTAAACCAATAAAATTTTGTTTTTCAGAGGAAATATATTTAGTTACTGACATTATTTTATTTTTTATTTTATTTTTATTTATTTATTTATTTATTTTTATTGTTTTTGCCATACATTGTCATGATATCACCATGGGTTTACATATGCTTCCCCTCCGGAACCCCCCTCCCTCCTCCCTCCCCCCCGGAAAATCTCTCTGCACCAGTCCCGAGCATCAATCCTGGGCTGGCGATTGATTAGACACATGACAATTAACATGCTTCAATGCCCTTCTCCCATATCATCCCACCCTTACCCTCATCCACAAAGTCCACGAGTCTATTCTATACATCTGCGTTCCTTTTGTTGTCTCCCATGTTGGGTTCTCATTACTGTCTTTCTAAATTCCATATATATGCATTACTGACATTATTTTAGAATACTGGAGTATGAGATGGTAATGAAAACAGAACCAGCTTTTACTTGATTTTATTATTATAATAAAATTCTTTGTGGACAATGTTTCCAGTATGTTGGTCATACACTCTGTCCCGCCTGCCAGAGGCCACTGCTCCATTTTAAATTCCTTAGCAAAAAAGGGCCTAATAAATATTGCCTTTGTGACATCCAAAAGTGCCATTAATTTCTTTCCTGTCTTCCTTCTTTCCTCCCCTCTTCTTTCTTTCCTTTTCTTTCTTGTTATAAAATTGTTAAAGTTTGCTTTCCATCTGTAGTTATTGCAATATACTGGATCTATTTCCTGTTGTACGATACATCCCTGAGCTCATGTTTCACCTAACACTTTACGCCTCTCACTCCTTCACCTCTGTATTTCCCCTCCCACTCCCCTTCACTGCAGGTAGCTAATAGATTTTTCTCTAAATCTGTGAGCCTCCATTTTTGTTAAATTCTCTAATTTTCAGTATATTTAGAATCTATAAGTAACATCATACATTATTTGTCTTTTTCCCTTTGAGTTATTTTACTTAGTACTGTACCTTTCACATTTCTACAAATGGCAATGTTTCATTCATTTTATTGCTAAGTAGCATTCCACAGGTCTTCTTGGTGGCTCAATGGGAAAGAATATGCCAGTCAAGCAAGAAATGTGGATTCAATCCCTAAGTAAGGAAGATCCCTTGGAAAAGGAAACAACAACCCACTTTAGTATTCTTGCCTAGGATGTCTGCGTCTGGAAGGGTAGAGTCCATGGCATCATATAGAGTGGGACATTACTTAGTGACTGAACAACAACGAGTGTCCCAAATCCATATATACCACAACTTTATTCATTCATTTCTCTGTCATTTGATGGACACTTAGGTTGCTTCCATGTCTTGGTGAATGATGTGCTTCAAGAAACATTGTGGTACACATGTATTTTTTTAATTCATATTTTTTTCAATGTATATCCAATAGTGAAATTGTTAAGCCATATTTTATTTCAGTTTTAGCTTTTCGAGAAATCTCCATTCCGAAAGCCACCATTATTTCAATCCTATAGACTATACGTTAGAAAGCAAAATTGAATTTTTGAGACTGTTAGTTGCTGACATCATATCTTGATGTGTAATAAACACTACACTGAGGTAAGTGCACCAGGGACAACTACTATGAATGGCTTTTCATCAAATGGCACTGCCATCCATCACATGAAGCAACTTCCCAGCTAGGCTCCAAACTTCACTCACACACAGAAATGCCAAGCCCTCTTCTTTTTCCATGGGAAGTATCTGTGGGGCTCAGTCTGGACGCAGTTCTTCCCTCTACTTTCAGCCCAACTGAAACTTCTGGTCCCATCTCCAACTCTACGGGACCCATCCTTCTCTATCTTATCACACTTATCCCTTTCCTGCCCTATCTGCACCACATTATCTGAGAGCTCAGAAACACATATAATTCCACATCAAGTTTATTTTATTTAAATTTCATTATTAATATATGCTGTTGATATAAGTTTCAACATCTGTACTATAGTCCAGTTCTCAGTGGTGAGACTCCTGAAGATTTCTGAGGTCTCTAGCCATGCTCTGAAGTCACTGGCTTCTCACTAGTTCAGATGTGCAGGCAGAGATCTCCATGATCTCTGGAACTCCTTCAGTTCATTCTGATTCCTCTCTTTATTCATCTTGGAACACTGGCTACAGAGCTCTGAGCCTCCGATTTTCTTTAAGTTTCTCTGAGGTGGGAGTTTTTTGGGAAGCTTTCCTCATTAGTTTTGTTTGAATGTGCTTATTCAAAGCTCATGGTTACCTTTGCCACCTCGAGAAAACAAGAGAGGGAGGACAGAACGCCACTGGTTAGGATAAGAGGATGAAGATGGACGAGGACAATGACATCAGGAGAAGAGATATGGGAAAGAAAGAGTATGTGCCAAGTAAGAAGAGGAAAGGAGATATTACTGGGGTGGTGTCAATGGGCAAGAGGATCTTGGGAGGGTTCAGCTCAGCTTGACACTTCTTTTAGACCTCAATTGACAGGAGGTCTTCATCTTTTCATCTTGGGTTTATGGAGTCAGCTGTTCCTTAACTGTACTAGAGTCTTGTGTTTTCCCAGTCACCTTAGTCATTTTGAAGACCCCAGTTGTCTGCTCCAGAGCCCCTGAGCACCCCTATATATACCCATCCTTAAGGACCCACACACTTATGCTTTACAAGGTCAACAAGTCACTTCCCAAGGCAATGTGGCCCTGGGTGAGCCTTGACATCACAGAGCCCCTACCTCTAGGGGAGGATGGGGAGCAACTCAGATAATTTGCTGGGATAAACAAGGTATTATTAATGCCCCTTAGGAGCCCTTCAAACTCACCTGCCATCCTCATCTCTCTAAGTCAACTCAGATGAGTCACAATGCCGGGAGAGTGTATCTCTTCAAACCATGCCTCATGGCCACACTAATCCTGGTTCCATTCTATTCTCTCTCATGTTTCACATTCATGTAACTTTTAATATCTTGCCTAAAATCTCTCTAAGATAATTAGGCTATGGAAATCAGAATCCTTTTACTTTCCTCTTACAAGTGCTCTTAATGAACCTTGAAGACCATTTAATTCTGAGCCACTTACCAGAGACATTTTCTATCCTACCTATTTTTTTTTTTTAGTATCCTGTAGCTTTCCTCAGTTTTCTTGTTTCCAGTTGGAAACCCCTGTCTTCAGGCTGTGAGACTGCACTGAATGCATTTGCTCTTGTTCCACTTGGAGCTGTCTTGTTTTAAGTCTAGGACTCATAGTCACCTCACTAGTTGCATTACCCAGTCTTGGATTTTAACAAGGGGATTCAAATGAGGCACATAAATGCGTGTTTAATGTTGTGCTACGTGATACAATGCAGGAAATGATCTCCTGAAACTGATTAGTATTTCCAGGAAGGGGTGGAGTTTACCCAGAGGTGTGTGAGCCTCGTGTGCAAAGGTTTTCCCAACATATTCCCTCAGAAATATTTTTTATAATTTTGTTTATTGTCTTTCACCTCCATTGGAGCTTAACTTACAGTCAAGACCATGATGGAATTCATTACCATGAAAAGCTGGTACAGCTTCCAGCTTCCTGGATAAAACAGAGTAATTATGTACTGTCCATCTAGTTCCCAAGGTCTCTCACTGAAGTTGTTGGCTCTGGAGGAAAAGGGAATGAGTTATGTGCTTCACTGCTGTCATAGTTTCCCTAATTGACTAGCGAGGTCAGCCAGCTTGAGGTGTGCCTCTGGGAAGACCATTTTTTGGCTTAGAGGAACTTCCTGTGAAGTCCTCACATCCTGGTGTCCACTGGTTACATTTTTCAAATAAGTAATAGGAATGGATCATACCTCTTAAAGTTTTAAGAGGCAGAACAAAGCACACCATAAACAAATGCAAAAGATGACTCTTAAAATTTTTATAACAAAGAACCTAAAACCTGATAAAAAATGTGAAAAGACATGAGCCAACAATTTCTAAGGAAGATGTAGCAGAGTTCTTTAACTTTACTAAATGATGTTTAAAAGACACGAGCAGCCAGATCTCAAAAAAGTTATGGAACTAACCCCTAATGACATTATAAATATATTTAATCTCACTAAGGTAAGAAAAACCATATTGAAATTCCCTTGAGCAATCAAATGGACCTAGAAGTGATATAGATTTCAGAAATTGCAGAGACATTAAAGTACTTGAAATAACTGCTGTTTGTATCATCTAAAATTAAGTAGAGTCATGGAAATCATGAAATAGACCCAATTTCATCTAGTAGATATGAAAACTGTAGTGTCAAATGACAAACACAGTATATAGAAAAAATGGCAGATTGCACAGGGCAGCTGGGGAAAATTGTGCACTTGAAGAGACAACAAGAGAAAGTGCCCGGGATGAAGCACAGACAACATCAGTATATACAAGTTATGGCACAGCATAATCTACTGATTTTTGCCCCACTACAAATACACATTGGTTAGACATTTCAACATCCATCAGTGCAATTCAAGTTAACACAGAGCTCAAAGTGAAACATAGTAGTATCATCTCAATAAATGCTGAAAAATAGTTTAATAAAATCTAGTATCTATTCCTGGGTTGGGAATATGCCCTGGAAAAGATATAGGTTATCCATATCAGTATTCTTGGGCTTCCCAGGTGGCTTAGCTAGTAAAGAATCTACCTGGCATGCTTGGCAATGGGATCCACCTCTAAGTTAGGAAGATCCCCTAGGGGAGGGCTCCAATACTGTTGCCTGGAAAATGTCAAATGCTAGAGATTCCTGTTGGGCTTACACTCCATTGGGTTGCAAAGAGCTGGATACAATTAGATACAATTGAGAGACTGAAAATATTCTGTATGAAAACTCTTAGCAAGCTATTAATAGAAAACTTCCTCAATCTGATGAAGATAGTAAACTGTATAACTACCATCACACTTTATGATAGAAAACCGAGTACTTTACTTCTAAGATCAGAATCAAGAAAAAATTGTCCATTCTATACTGAATTTCTCTTCATGAAGTTATATTAAAAAATGATTGAGACATTATTCAGTTTGGGAAAGAAGAATTCAACTGTTTTTATTGGTAAGCAATAAATATTTAGAATAGCCAATTACATCTGCAGCAACAACAATAACAAAATACTAAAATTAAGAAGTAATTTAAGCATTGTTACAAGATATACAGCTGATATATAATATTCAATAGCTATTTTTCTATTTAGTAAGATAGACAATTGAAAATTAAAATAAAAATAATAGCATTCACATTGGAGTATGAGAAACTTAAGAATCTGACAAAATATATGAAATTCAGCAATATAAAAAATGTAGAAAAGATTTGCAAAAGAATTTCATCACGTAAATATATACAGATGGCAACTAACCACACACAACACACCAAAATGATGTGTTCTATTGACAAAACAGACAGGAAAAAGTGTTTTAAATATATGAAAAAAATTGAACCTCCATGCACTGCTTATGGACAAAATGGGATAGCAACCATGGAAAACACTTTGGAAGTTGCTTGGAAAGCTAAACATTGGGCTAACATATGACCCAGCAATCTCACTCCTAGTTTTATACCACTAAGAATGAAAAAAAAATTTACCCAAAGACTAACACATGAATGTCAATAGCAGTCTTATTTCTAATAGTCAAAAAGTTGAGATGAACAAGATGGAAGAGGTGTAGGTGAACATATAGTGCATCCCTCTCCATAAGTACATCAAGAATATACCTTCAGACATAGGAGTGCTTATAGAACACCAGCTGAGAGAAGAGAAGAGTATCTGACCAGAGGAATATAATATATAGTACCATGCAAAACTTTTGTAGGATCAAGTAACTATGGGGGAAAACAGGAGTGTTAGTAGGACTGCACCAGCCCTCATTGGTGGGGAACTGAAGTGGGGTGTCTGATAACCACATGGGAGCAAGAATCTGGATCAGAAGAGAAATATTTAATGCTGAGAGTGAAACAACTGATCTGTGCCAGCCTTAAATGGAATGAGAAACAAGCAGTTATTGCTACAGCCATGCACATCCCAGAGAGGGATGCGAGTCTCCTGGAAGTTGCAGCAGCTGGCAGCTGGAGCATACGGTTTGTGGAGCAATCCCAGGGTCAGGGTTGCTGTTGACTGCAGAGAGACAGATTGAGGGGACACGAGGGAGAAGATTTTGGTTGGGAAATACCTGTGGGGGTAAACCATGGAGCCATGGAAGCAAGGTGATACTGCTGAGTCTCATATAGAGGGTCGACCCATTACCATAGCTTCTCCCCACATGCCAGCATCAGCAGCTGAATAATAGATAGGCTGGCCCATGAAGTGTCTGACTTACCTAACTAAAGAATAGAGCTACAACCAGAGTGCCCCTTCAAGTGTATGATGCACTGAACTACAGAGAAGGATGCAAAGTGGGGACCCTCTTTGTGCCTGATATGCCCAACAACAGAGAAGGGTCCCACACCAGGAAGATTTCTAAGCGCCTGACTGGGTGGAGCTAAGATGCAACTCTAGTCGAAGAGGCCTTCTGATCTCCAGCTGGAAAAAAAGACTGATATGGCCATAACTACTGCGGGGGCGGGGAGGGGGGGGCGAGGAGGGGAGGGGTGCAGACACTCTGTTTCCCTGAACACTCTGTACTGCCAGGGTCACTGCAAGTCATGAAGCTGTGACAACTTTATGCTCAACTCTCACTGGGGCAGAGGTGCCACAGGCAAAAAAATTTTGCATCTATGCCCACAGGATATATTCGGTAGTGTCTGACTCATTTTTACCCCATACACTGTGGCCTGCCAGGATTCTCTGTCAGGGCAGGGAGTTCTCCAAGTAAGAATATTGAAGCACATTGCCAATTCTGTTTGCCATACCCTTCTAAAGCACTATAGTTCTTGTTGCCCTAGCCAACTCCCACGAGTAATTTGTGCTGCCTGAACCCCTGTGACTTAGAAGATGCACCACTTCTACAGCTGGCCCTCACAGAGTCAAGCTCAAGTCCTCTATGTCAGCCTTAGAAGCAAATCCCATTTGATGAACCACATGCACAGTTGGAAATAAAACCACAACTGAAACCCACGGGCAATGTGGCCAAGGAAGAAGATCCAAAACCTTCCTAGTAGCTATACAAGCTTCAGATTAAATTCACATGATCAGCTAGGCAGACTGTCTATGGAATATATGAAAGTTTATTGAGAGCTCCCACAAAAGAAAACGCAGTAGTTCTGATAGCTGTGAACATTGGAGGTAAGAACACATAAGACCAGATTAGAATCTGAGCTGCCTCCACAGCAGGTACAGAGATCAGCACAATGTTGGAGGGTATCCTAGGGTGGTGAGATGGTCGGTGACTCCTAGTGAAAGAAAGGACTCTGACAGCAGTGGCTAAAGATAAACATGTATTATTCTTATGTTTTGACTTGCTCTGTAGACTCTGTTTTTTGTTTTTTTCTCCCTCTGTTGCAGTCGTCAAGCCTTTCATCACTATGAAATCGAATGAAGCTTTGAGTTTTTCTTTCTCAGTTACATTTTATATTACTGTTATAAATCTCTGCTTTTACTTTGGGCTTTGCAGTCCTGTGGAGTCTTTCTTTTTTAATTTTTTTCCTTTCAATTTCATTTTTTAAACCTATTATTGTTTTTCTATATTTATTCCTTTGTTTGCTTTTTCTACCATTTTTTCCCCCTTGCAGTTAATATTTAATGCTTACAAATCCTGTTTTTCGACCTCCATTTAACTTTGAATATCTTTACTTTCCTCTCAACTTATTTGTTAGTTTTATTTTCATTGCTTCATTCCTCAACTAGAACCTTGACAAGTTTTGTTTTCCAGTTTCTGTTTTAGTTAGTTTTCTTCTGGTAGGTATAATTTTGGTTTTGTTTGTTAGGCTGATCAGGCTAATGTATTGTATTTTTGTTGGATTGTTTTGATTTCCCTTATGTGTGTATATTTATATGCATATTGTTGTTACAAACCTTGGTCTCTGCATTGGTCTTTTGTTGTTCTCTAGAGTTTTCTTTTTTCTTTTTATTTTTACTTTCCTCTTTCTCTCTCTCTCGCTCTCTCTCTCTCTCTTTTTTTTTTTAATTTTGATTTTAAAACTTTTTTCTACATTTATTTTTTGTTTTCCTTTCCTACTTTTCTTTTCTCCATTTGGTTAATCTTTAATGTATATAAATCTTCTTCATCTACCTTTATTTAATTTTGCATATCTATTCTTTCGTTCCTTTCCTCTCAACATATTGCTTAGTTTTCTTTTCATTGCCCTATTCTCCACGTGGCACCTTGCTTTAGTTTGATTTTCCAGTTTGTACTATAGTTAGTTTTGTTCTTTACTGGTAAATATAATTTTTTATTTACTTTGTTTGCCAAATGAGTCTATTGTTTTTGTTTATTTGTTTGTTTTGTTTTGTTTCTTTTTTGCTTTTGTAGGACTCTTTTCATTTGCTCATGGGTGTATATGTATTTGTGTATATTCCACGGTTTTAATTATTATTTTCCAGATTTTGTAACTTCTATTTTTCTGGGGTTTCTTGTTTGTTGATATTTCTTATAATCTCACTTAATGCCATAATAAATCTCTTGTGGAATCTTTGTTCATGACCAGAGATCAAGCCCTGACTCTTTGGGGTGATAGCACTGACTCCAAGGTCCTAGACTACTAGAAAAGTAACCCTATGGAGTATCAAATACTGAGAACCCACTCAAAGGAAATCACTTGAATACAAGACCCAGCATCACCCAGCCACAAGTGACCATCCTGTGCAGGACACCTCATCCAAAAAATAAACAAAATAAAAACGGAATCATCAACAGACAGGATTACCACCTCACTCAACCTTGCCCATCAGAGGAAAAACAAACAAAAATTCAGCACAAATCTCACCCTACATGCATCATACACAAACCACTGTGCCAATCATAGGAGGGCAGAAACAAAAGGGAGAAATAATTCGTCCTTGAAACCCGGGAAAAGGAGACCTCAAACTGTAAGTTAAATAAATAAAAGGCAGAGAAATACTACAGAAATAAAGAGGAAACAGGCTACCTGAAAAAGAACTCATAATAATGATAGTAAAGGTGACCAAAAACCTTGGAAACAAAATGGAGAAAGTGCAACAATCAATGAATAAAGACAAATTAAAGAATAAACATACAGAGAAAAACACAATTAATGAAATTTAAAATACTCAAAAAGAAATCAATATTTTAATATCTGAAGCAGAAGAACTAATCAATGAGCTGAAAGATAAAATGGTGGAAATAACTGCTGAGGAGCAGAATGAAGTAAAATAATTTAAAAAATGGAGAATAATCTCAAAGATCTCAGGGACAATATCAAATGCAACAATATTTAAATTATAGGGATCCTAGAAGAAGAGAAGAAGAAAGGATATGACAAAATTTTTGAAGTTGAAAATTTCATGAACAAGGAAAAGGAATTAGTCAATCTAGTCTAAGAGGCACAAAGAGCCCCATAAGGATAAGCTCAAAGAGAAACTTGGCAAGACACATACAAATCAGACAGACAAAGATGAAACACAGAGAAAGAATTTTAAAAGCAACAAGGGAGAAACAAGTAACATACAAGGGAAACCCCATATGCTTAATAGCTGTTCTTTCAGCAGAAATGCTACAGGCCAGAAGGGAATGGCAGAAAATATTTAAAATACTGAAATAGAAAATTCTATAACCAAGATTACCGTACTTAGTAAAGATGTCATTCAAAACTGATGGAGAAGTCAAAAGCTGTTCAGAGAAGGAAGTGATAATTCAATATCACCAAACCAGTTTTACAACAAATGTTAAAGGGACTTATATAGTCAAGAAATACAAGAGAAGAAAAAAAAGATATCCAAAATCAACCCCAAACAATAAAGAAAATAGCAATAGGAACATATATTTCAATAATATCTTAAAAATAAGTGGATTAAATATTCCATCCAAAAGACACAGACTGATTGAATGAATAAAAAAAGCAAGACCCAAATATAAGTTGCCCACAAGAAACCACTTCGAACTAAAGACATACATGTACTGAAACTGAGAGGATGGAAAAATAGAGTCCATGCAAATGAGAAGCAAATAAAAGCTTAAGTAGCAATCCTCATATCAGAGATAAACTAAAGATTACAGGAGATAAGGAAGAACACTACATAATGATCAAGTGATTGATCCACAATGAAGATATAACAATTGTAAATATCTATGCACCCAACACAGGAGCACTTCAGTACATAAGACAAACAGTAACAGAATAAAAGAAGAAATTGACAGTAACACAATTATAGTAGGACTCCAATGGACACCAATTAGAACAGCAAATTGATAAGGAAACAGACATCTTAAAGGATACATTAGATGAAATAGATCTCACTGTTATCTTCAGAACATTCTATCCAAGTGGAATACATGTACTTCTTATGAGTACATGAAACATTATCCAGGATAGACTACACCTTGGCCACAAATCAAACCTCAGTAAAATTAAGAACATTGAAATTGTATGAAGCATCTTCTCTGACCACAAAACTATGAAACTAGATATCAATTAAAATAAAACCACGATAGTAAAAATACAAACACCGTTAGATTAAATAACACATTTCTAAATAACCAACAGGTTACTGAAGAAATCATATGAGAAATTTAAAAAGAAATCCTAGAAACAAATGACAGTGAAAACACAACTCAAAACTGTATGGGATGCAGCAAAATCAGTCCTAAAGGGGAAGCTTATAGCAATAGAATCCTAACTCAAGAAACAATAAAAGCATGCAACAGACAACCTCAATTTACATTTAAAACAATTGGAAAAGAACAGTAAAACAAAACAAAAAAAAATTATAGAAGGAAGGAAATCATGAAGATAAAAGGAGAAAGAAATGAAAAAGAAACATCAGTAAAGATTTGAAGAAGCACTTGGAAAATTTTGAATATTACTTTGCTAGTGTGTGAGATCAACACAGTAGTGCAGTAGTTTGAACATTCTTTGATACTGCCTGTTTTGAAGATAGGAAGGAAAAGTGACCACAGGACTGAAAAAGGTCAATTTTCAATGAAATATTACCCAGTCATAAAAAGGAACACATTTGAGTCAGTTCTAAAGAGGTGGATGAATCTAGAGCATATTATACAGAATGAATTAAGTCAGAAAGCAAAAGATAAATACTGTATACCAATGCATATGTGCAGAATCAGAAAAATGGCATTGAAGAATTTATTTGCAGGGTTGTAGATGAAAAAGAGATATAAATAACAGGATAATGGACACACGGAGAGGAAGGCAGAGGATGAGATGTTTGGAGAGAGTAACATGAAAACTTACATTATCATATATAAAATAGAGAACCAACAGGAATTTGCTAAATGTCTCAGGAATCTCAAAAAGGGCTCTGCATCAGCCTAGAGAGTTGATATGGGGAGGGAGATGCAAGGGAGGTTCAAGAGGGAGGGAATATATGTATACTTACAGCTGATTTATGTTCAGGATTGAGAATAAATCATAAAAAAATGTGAACGCATTATATTAAAATTTCATTTACATTTAATTTAAACATCATCAAATTAAAAATTAAAATTATGAAATTAAATATAAATGAAGTTTTAAAAGAAATAAATTTTAAAAAGAGAGCAGTTGAAATGACTCAAATGTCCATTAACTGGTAAACTATTATTTAAAACATGCAATGCAGTATTATTCAGCCATCAAATGAAAGGGGTTCAGATATATGCTACAATATGCTATAGCTCTGAAATGATTATGTTAATTAAAAGGAGCCAGGCACAAAAAGATGCCTATTACATTTTCCCATTCATGCAAAGGAATATGTCCCAAATTAGGTAATTCTCTAGACAGAAAATAGAGGAGTGGATGCCTGGGCTAGATGAAGAAGGAAATGGAAACTGTCTGAAAACTGAAGAGTATTTCCGATTGGAATGATGAAAATATTCTAGAATGAGGTAGTGGTTATGGTTATGCATCCTATGAAGAAAATAAAAATCAATGAACTATATGCTTTAGCAGGTAAATTCATGGTACAGGAACAACATGTGAATAGTTTTTTTTTTTTTTTTTTAAACTGCAGAACCTAGATTCTATATCCAGGGAAATCATTCTTCAAAAATAAAGGAGAAGCATATATTCTCATATGAACAAAAAAATGGGGAATTTAATATCAGCAGATATCTGGTCTGTAAGAAATGTGAAAAGTAGTTATTTACAGAGTAAGACGATATTAAAGGGAAACTATAGTTAAGAAACGAAGAGTGTAGTAAAAAATAAATGGAGGCAAAATAAAATTATGTTTCTTATTATTAATTGGTAAAAGATGAATACTTGTTTGAGTTTCTCTACCTTTACTTTTCACTGATTATGAATCTTGTAATTAAAGTGGATTTTTTGTAGACTATGGTAAAGTAACTGCCTGCAATTTAGGAGCCATAGCAGATGTGAGTTCCACCTCTGTATCAAGAAGATCCCTTGGAAGAAAGCTTTGCAATCCAGTCCAGTATTATTGCCTGGATAATCCACATGGAGAGAGGAGCCTGATGGATTTAAAGTCCATGGGGTTGGAAAGAGCTGGACACAACTGAACAACTAAACAAAAACAGACATGCATTCCTAACAGAAACCATGAGTATACTAGAAATACATAAGAAAATTGTCAGCCAAAAAGAAGCAACACAAAAAGCCTAGACAGTAGAGCTGAATTATAAAAGGTTTTGGACAATTAAAGTCTCCCAATAGTAGGGTAAGCAGTGTGTTCTACACATGAGAGAACAGTAATTTTCAACAGCCACTCAATAAAACAACCTTCTAGTCGTATTCATAAGTTAAAAGGAAAAATATTGACTATAAAAGTGTAAGATCCACTTTACACCAGTCAAAATGGCTGCCATCCAAAAGTCTACAAGCAATAAATGCTGAAGAGGATGTGGAGAAAAGGGAACCCTCTTACACTGTTGGTGGGAATGCAAACTAGTACAGCCACTCTGGAGAACAGAGTGGAGATTCCTTAAAAAACTGAAAATATAACTACCATATGACCCAGCAATCCCACTGCTTTCCATATACACTGAGGAAACCAGAATTGAAAGAGACACATGTACCCCAATGTTCATCGCTGCATTGTTTACAATAGCCAGGACATGGAAGCAACCTAGATGTCCATCAACTGACAAATGGATAAGAAATCTGTGGTGCATATACACAATGGAATATTACTCAGCATTAAAAAAAAAAATCATTTGAATCAGTTCTACTCAGGTGGACCGAACTGGAGCCTAATATCCAGAGTGAAGTAAGCCAGAAGGAAAAACCGTATACTAACCGTATACCGTATACTAACGCATATATATGGAATTCATAAAAATGGTAACGATGACCCTGCATGCGAGACAGCAAAAGAAACGCAGATGTATAGAGCAGTCTCATGGACTTTGTGGAAGAGGGCAAGGGTGGGATGATATGGGAGAATGACATTGAAACATGTTAATTATCATATGTGAAATCAATCGCCAGCCCAGGTTTGATGCTTGGGGCTGATGCACTGGGATGACCCAGGGGGAGGGAATCGGGAGGGAGGAGGGAGGATGGTTCTGGAGGAGGAGCACATGTATACTGATGGCAGATTCATGTCAATGTATGGCAAAACCAACACAATAAAGTTAAGAAAATTAAAAAGAAAAAAGAAAAAAAATAAAGTTCCTGCACCCCCCCCAAAAAAAAGTGTAAGAGAAAATATCTGCAAAATTTACAGTATAAGCAGCCACAGTTAAAATGATTTCACTTTATTTGGTCCATATTCTCAGAATAACTGACAATTAAGATATTTTATTTTCCAATATAAGATTTTGTACTTTTCAAGTTAAAAATGTTTGCACCTTCCAGTGAATACTTTGTTGCACTGATTAAGATATAAATGAAAGCACTTTGTATGTCTTACTTTGAGAAGGACCTGTACTCAGGAAACCATAATGAAAAAAAGAAAAAAAAAAAAAAAGGATGGCACGAACAGATGGAGAGATATACCATGTTCTTGGATGGGGAGAATCAATATTGGAAATATTACTATATTACCCAAAACAATCCACAGATTCAGTAAAATCATTATCAAAATACCAGTAACATTATTCACTAAATTAAAAGAAAAATATGTTTTATAACCTGTTTAAAAACAGACAAGATCCCCAATTAGTTAAAGAAATCTTGAGAAATAAGAGCAGAGCTGGAAAAATCCGGCTTCTTGTCGTCAGACTATACTACAAAGCTAGAGTAATCAATATAGTGTGATATTTGCACAAAACTGCAAATATAGATCAATGGTACAAGAACGAAAGCCCAGAAATGAAATCTATACGCCTGTGATAGTCTAATCTATAACAAAGGAGGCTAGAACATACAGTGCAGAAAACAGTTCATTCAATCACTGATGCTAGGAAAACTGAACAGCTACATGCCAAAGAATGAAACTGGACCACTACCTGACATCATACACAAAAATATACCCCAAATGAATCAAAGATCTAATGTAAAACCATACACTATGAAACTACTATAGGAAGACAGGAAAAACACTCTTTGAAATAAATCACAGATATTTTTAGACTCATTCTGAAGAGTAATGAAAATGAAAACAAACAAATGGGACATAATTAAACATAAACACTTTTTCATACATACAAAAAAGGAAACCATAAACAAAAGTAAAACACAACCCTCAGAATAAGAGAAATTACTTGCAAACAAAGTAACAAAGAATTCATCTTCAAAATATGCAAGGATATCATGTAGCTCAATATAAAAATAATAATAATAAAAACAATTTGGCAAGGACACCACCAGTGGTTAAAAATGCCACTGCCAGTGAAGGGGGCATGTGTTTGATCCTGACTGTGGAAAGATTCCACATTCCAAGGGACAACTGAGCCCAAGCACCACAATTGCTGAGCCTACACATTGCAAGAACTGAAAGCTTCATACTCTAGAGCACTTGCTCTGCAAGAAGAGAAGCTTACACAATGAAAACTCTTCATACTGCAATTATAAAGTAGTCCCCAATGACCACAACTTGAGTAAAGGCCCCAGACACAGTAAGAAAGTACAGCACAGCCAACAAAATAGATAAAGCAAAGAAAAAATGGGCAGAAGACCTAAATAGACATTTCTCCAAAGAAGACATGCAGATGGCCAAGATGTACATGAAGAGATCCTTGATACTACTAATTAGAGAAATAGAAATCAAAAGTACAATGAGGTATCATGTTACAGCAGTCATAATGGTCACCATCAAAAAGTGTACAAAAAACAAATCCCAGAGAGTATGTAGATATAAGGGAACCCTCCTACACTATTGGTGGGAATGTAAGTTGATACAGTCACTATGGAAAACAGTACAGAAGTTCCTCAGAAAAGTAAAACTATAATTTTTGTATGATCCAGAAATATTATCCCTAGGCATAAACCCAGACAAAACCCAGACAAAATACAATCTCCAAAGATACATGCACTCTGACGTTCAAAGAAGCACTATTCACGGTAGCCAGAACAAACAAACATTTTAAGTGTCCATTGACAGATGAATGAATAAAATAAATTGATACATATATAAAATAGAACAGTACTCAGCCATTAAAAATGCAAATGATGCCATTTTCAGAAACATGGATGGACTGAGAGATTATCATTATTGTGTAATAATTATCATTATTGTAATAATGATTATGTACCATTATTATACAAAGTGAACTAAAGTAGACAGAGAAAGACATATACAAAGTGATATAACTTAAATGTGACTGAACTGAACTGAACTGATATGTGTATAACTGAATAACTTTACTGTAAAGCAGAAAATAACACTATGTTTTATCAGTTCATTTCAAATCAGTCTCTCAGTCATGTCTGATCCTTTGCAATCCCATGAATCACAGCATGCCAGGCCTCCCTGTCCATCACCAACTCCCCGAGTTTACCCAAACCTATGTTCATGAAGTCGGTGATGCCATCCAGCCATCTCATCCTCTGTCATCTCCTTCTCCTTCTGACCCCAATCCTTCTCAGCATCAAGGTCTTTTCCAATGAGTCAGCTCTTTGCATGAGGTGGCCAAAGTATTGGGGTTTCAGCTTCAACATCAGTCCTTCCAATGAATACCTAGGACTGGTCTTCTTTAAGATGAACTGGTTGGATCTCCTTGCAGTGCAAGGAACTCTCAAGAATCTTCACCAACACCACAGTTCAAAAGTATAAATTCTTCAGTGCTCAGCTTTCTTCACAGTCCAACACTAACATCCATACATGACTACTGAAAAAACCATAGCCTTGACTAAACAAATCTTTGTTAGCAAAGTAATGTTTCTGCTTTTCAATATGCTATCTAGGTTGGTCATACCTTTACCTTCCAAGCAGTAGGCATCTTTTAATTTCTGAAATCATAATCTGCAGTGATTTTGGAGGTCCCAAAAATAAAGTCTGGCTCTGTTTCCACGGTTTCCCCATCTGGTCCCATGGGACCAGATGTCATGATCTTAGTTTTTTGAATGTTGAGCTTTAAGCCAATTTTTTTTCACTCTCCTTTTTCACTTTCATCAAGAACATTTTTAGTTTCTTTTCACTTTCTGCCATACGAGTGATGTCATCTGCATATTTGAGATTATTGATATTTCTCCCAGCAATCTTGATTCCAGCTTGTGCTTCTTCCAGCCCAGCATTTCTCATGATGTACTCTGCATATAAGTTAAATAAGCAAGGTGACAATATATAGCCTTGACATACTCCTTTTCCTATTTGGAACCAGTCTGTTGTTCCATGTTCTAACTGTTGCTTCCTAATCTGCATACAGGTTTCTCAAGTGACAGGGCAGATGATCTTGTATTCCCATCTCTTTCAGAATTTTTCACAGTTTATTGTGATCTACACAGTCAAAGGCTTTGGCATAGTCAATAAAGTAGAAATGGATGTTTTTCTGGAACTCTCTTACTTTTTTGATGATCCAGCAGATGTCGGCAAGTTGATCTCTGATTCCTCTGCCTTTTCTGAAACTAGCTTGAACATCTGGAAGGTCATGGTTCATGTATTGCTGAAGCCTGTCTTGGAGAATTTTGAGCATTACTTTACTATTGTGTGAGATAAGTGCAACCGTGGGGTAATTCAAGCATTGTTTGACACTATTATACTATATTACAGTATACTATATTGTATATATACATACATTATTATACTATACTATAGCATACTATATAGTATACTATGATGTATACTTCAATAAAAAAAATTTACCATGACTGGGAAAAAAAAGCGATTGTTATATTTTATCGTGTGTAAAGTATGCAGCCAAAGAAAAGTGCTGTCAATAAAAACAGCTAGTCACTTCATGGCAGGCTTGATGAAATACTTACAGAGATGTATACTGATTTCTCACTTTATCAAAAAACACACCAAGGAATGAGATGGATTGACGTATGGAGAGTGAAATGTACAAATGGATAGACACACCACAATGAAAGTATTGTAAAATAGTTACAGTAGAATGTAAGTGGGATGTCTTTTTGTATTAAGTAGAAAACATGTTCAACCTCATTGAATGTTTGTAAATTGTTATAACAAAGTGTTAGGAAAACTACAGTGCAAAGAACAATGAAAACAAAAATGGACATGAAATATAATTTCAAATTAAAATATATGAGCTGAAAGAAGTAACCGAAGAGATAGTCTAAAATATTGTGTGCTCAGCTCCTTAATCGCATCTGATTCTTTTTTTTAAATTAATTAATGAAAATTTTCCTTTACATTATAGAGTTGGTTTTGCCATACATTGACATGAATCCACCATGGGTATACATGGGTTCCCCATCCAGAACCTCCCCTCCACCTCACTCCTGATTCCATCCCTCTGGGTCATCCCAGTGCACCAGCCCTGTGCACTCTGTATCATGCATCAAACCTGGGCTGGCAACTGTCTGATTCTTTTTCAACCCAATAGACTGTAACCCACCAGGCTCCTCTGTCCATGTGATACTCCAGGCAAGAATACTGGAGTCAGTTACCAATTCTTTCTCAAGGGAATCCTTCCAAAACAGGGATCTAACTCCTGATTCCTGCATTAGCAGGCAGGTTTGTTATCACTGAGTCACCCAGAAAGCCCCGAAATATGAACTGTAATGAAGCTAAACATGACCTTTGTTTACTTTTTCATACTCCGTGTACTGACCAAGTTTTTTTGCTAACATCCACTGACTACATTTCCTATAATAGTTGCATCACCTTCCTGCTATCCTGGTAGAATATAACTGGGGAATCTTGTATGTTAGCTATGAAAAATTTTAAACGTTATTGAATGTTTGGAAATTTTATAATAAAATGTTCAGGGAGTACAGAACAAAGAACAATGAAAATGAAAATGTACATGAAGTGTAATTCCAATTTTAAAAACATGAGCTGAAAAATGATGGAGAGGAAATAGATGAAAATCTGAACTGTGATGAAAGTAATCGTGTTTTGTACTTATTGTTTCAAACTCTGTGCACTGACCAAGTTCATTTCCCAATATCCACAAACTGCATTTTCCATAATCAAAGTAACATCACCTTCCCTATGGCCCAAATGAGATAGTCCTACTAGGTAACATCATTGACCTGCTTATGCTTCTCTCCTTCTCTTTGCCTTTGAGCACCTGCTGAGGCTCCCAGAGTCCTCCAATTATAGCTTTAGAGATGTGTACCTGTTGGCTTCACAGAGCTGACCAAACCTATGACTGACTCATTCTGTTTGGAATACCAGGTGCAGCCCCACCCATTCTGGCATCATCTAGAGTCTTTTCCAACATCACTGTTCAAAAGCATCTCTCTATAAAAAGCATCTCATCTATCAAAAATGCTTAGCTTTTTTATAGTCCAACCCTCATATCCATACATGACTACTGGAAAAACATAGCTTTAACTAGATGGACTTTTGTTGGCAAAGTAATGTCTCTGCTTTTTAATATGCTGTTCAGGTTGGTCAAAGCTTTTATTCCAAGGAATAGGTTAATTTAAATTTCATGCCTGTAGTGATTTTGGAACCCCAAAATAAAGCCTCTCACTGTTTCCAGTGTTTTCCCATCTATTTGCCATGAAGTGATGGGTCCAAATATCATGAACTTAGTTTTCTGAATATTGAGTTTCAAGCCAACTTTTTCAGTCTCCTCTTTCATTTTCATCAAGGGGCTGTTTAGTTCTTCTTAGCCTTCCCTAGCTCAACTCTCCTCTGCTCAGCTCTCCTCAATTAGCTTTCCTTAGCCTAGTTCTCTTTAGCTCAGCTCACCATAGCTCAGCCCTCCTTAGCTTAGCTCTCCTTAGGGTAGCTCAGCTGTTCTTAGCTCAGCCCGCTTTTCTAAGCTCTCAGCCAAGCTCAGCACACCTTAGCTCTCCTTAGTGCAGTTCTCCTTAGCTTAATTCTCTTTATCTTAGCTATTCTTAATTAGCTACCCTAGAGACCTATGAAGATCTAAGGAGAGTTGAGCTGAGGAGGGCTAAGGAGAGCTGAGCTGAGGAGGGCTAAGCTAAGGAGGGCTGAGTTAAGGAGGGCTAGGAGGGCTGACCTTGAAGGAGCTGAGCTAAGGTGAGCCTGCTAAGGAGAAGTAATTAAGGAGAAATAAGGTAAGCTGAGATAAGGAGAGCTATGGACAGCTTAGCTAAGGAGAGCTAAGGAAAGCAAAGCTAACTAAAGGAGAGTTGAGTTCAGGAGAGCTAAGTTTATGGGAGTTGAGTTAAGGAGCAGAACCACGTAAGGAACAGAGCCACACTAAGGAGATCTAGGAGGGCTGAGCTTAGGAGAGCTGAGCTAAGGAAAGCTGAGCTAAGGAGACTTAAACTAAGGAGAAGTAATTAAGGAGAGCCAAGGAGGGCTGAGATCAAGAGAATTAAGATAAAGAGAGGAGAGCTGAGTTAAGGAAAACTAAGCTGGGGAGAGTCAAGCTAATGAAAGCTATCCTAAGGAGAGCTGAGCTAAGAGACATGTGTTAAGAAGAGCTATGCTAAGGAGAGTTGAGTTTAGCATTGGAGGACTAAGCTTAGGGGAGCTGAATCAAGGTGAGCTAAGCTAAAGGGAGCTAAGCTATAGAGAGCTACACAGAGCTAAACTAAGAAGAAGTAATTAAGGAGAGCTATCTTAAGGAAGGATGAGCTAAGGAGAGCTATGTAGAACTGAGCTGAAGGGAGCTAAGCTAAGGAGAACTATAGACAGCTAAGTTAAGGAGAGCCAAGCTAAAGAGAAGAGAGCTGAGATAATGATAGCTATTTTAAGAAAGACTGAACTAAGGAAAGCTGAGCTGAGGATAGCTGAGCTGAGGAGGGCTAAGCCAAGAACAGTTGAGCTAAGCTATGGAGAGCTATGGAGAGCTAAACTAAGGGGAAATAATTAAGGAGAGCTATCCTAAGAAGGACTGAGCCAAAGTGAGCTAAGCTAAGGAGAACTGAATTAAAGAAAGCTAAGCTAAGGTGACTTGAGCTAATGATAGTTATCCTAAGGAGGGCTGAGCTAAGGAGGGTTAAGCTAAGGAGAGGTGAGCTATCGAAAACTATGGAGATTTAAGCCAAGGAGAAAGTAATAAAGGAGAGCTATCCAAAGATGGGCTGATCTAAGGAGAGTTTAGCTAAGGTGAGCTATGGACAGCTAAGCTAAGGAAAGCCAAGCTAATGATAGCTATCCTAATAAGAGCCTGTAGAGCTAATCTAAGGAGGAGTGATCGGAGAAGCACCAAGCTAAGGAAAACTACAGAGAGCTAAACTAAGGAGAGCTGATCTGAGAAGCACTGAGCTGGGGAAGGCTAAGAAATGGAGAGCTGAGTTAAGGAGTTCTATGCTATGAAGATCTAGGAGGGCTGAGATTAGGGGTGCTGAGCTCAGGTGAGCTAAGATAATGAGAGCTGAGATAAGGAGAGTGGTCAAGAAGAGCTATTCTAAGGAGGGCTGAGCTAAGGAGAGCCAAGCTAATAATAGCTATAATAATGAGGCTGAGATAAAGAAAGCTATGGGGAGCTGAGCTGAGGAGGGCAAAGCTATGGAGTCCTATGGAGAACTAAGCTAAGGAGCAGTAATTAATAAAGGCTAAGGAGAGCTATTCTGAGAAGGGCTGAGCTAAGGAGAGCTACACTCTGGAAAGCTATAATAGGGAGAGCTAAACTAAGGAGAAGTAATTAAGGAGAGATCATCACACCACAATCAACATGGTATGATCACTTACTTAGAGCCAGACATCCTGGAATGTGAAGTCAAGTGGGCTTTAAGAAGCATCAGTATGAAAGAAGCTAGTGGACATGATGGGATTTCAATTGAACTCATTCAAATTGTAAAAGATGATGTTGTGAAAGTGCTGCACTCAATATGCCAGCAAATTCGGAAAACTCAGCTGTGGCTGCAAGACTGGAAAAGGTCAGTTTTCATTCCAATACCAAAGAAAGTCAATGCTAAAGAATGATCAAACACACAATTGCACAATTGCACACAATATGCACACAATATGCACAATTGCATAACCTTACAGGCTAGTAAAGTAACACTCAAAATTTTCCATGCCAGGCTACAACAGTATGTGAACCATGAAATTCCAGATGTTCAAGCTGTTTTAGAAATGACAGAGGAACCAGAGATCAAATTTCCAACATCTGTTAGAGTATGAAAAAGGCAAGTGAGTTCCAGAAAAACATCTAATTATACTTTATTGACTATGACAAAGACCTTGACTGTGAGGATCACAACAAACTGTGGAAAATTATTCAAGAGATGGGAATAACAGACCACCTGACCTCCCTCTTAAGAAATCTGTATGCAGGTCAGGAAGCAAAAGTTAAAACTGGACATAGAACAACAGATTGATCCAAATAGAGAAAGGAGTAAATCAAGGTTATATGTTAGCACCCTGCCTATTTAACTTATATGCAGAGAACATCATGTGAAATGGTTGATTAGTTGAAGCACAAGCTGGAATCAATATTGCTGGAAGAAATATCAATAATCTCAGATATGCATGACACCACCCTTATGTCAGAAAGTGAGGAAGAACTAAAGAACATCTTGATGAAAGTGAAAGAGGGGAATGAAAATGTAGGCTGAAAACTCAACATTCAGAACACTAAGATCATGGCACCTAGTCCCATCAATTCATGGCCAATAGATGAGGAAACAGTGGGAAAAGTGACAGACTATATTTTAGGCTGCAAAATCACTGCAGTTATGAAATGAAAATACGCTTACTTCTTGGAAGAAAAGTTATGACCAATCCAGACAACGTGTTAAAAAACAGAAACATTACTTTGCCAGCAAAAGTCCAGCTAGTCTGTATGGATATGAGAGTTGGATTTCAAAAAAAAAAAAAAAAAAAAGCATAGTGCTAAAGAATTGATGCTTTTGAATTATGGTGTTGGAGAAGAATCTTGAGAACCCCTTGGGCTGCAAGGAGATCCAAGCAGCCCACATATAAGGAAATCAGTTCTGAATATTTATTGTAAGGACTGATGCTGAAGCTGAAACTCCAGAATTTTCCACCTGATTGAAGAATTGATTCACTTTATAAGACCCTGATGTTGGGAAAGATTTAGGGTTGGAGGAGAAAGGGACATCAGAGGACGAGATGGTTGGATGTAATCACTGACTCAATGTACATAAGTCTGAGTAAATTCTGGGAGTTGTTGATGGACAGAGAGGCCTGGTACTCTGCATTCCATGGAGTCCCAAAGAATCAGACAAGACTGAGAGAGTCAACTGACTGACTGGAGGATAACTAAGCTAATGACAGCTATTCTAAGGAGGGCTGAGCTAAGGAGAGCCAAGTTAATGATAGCTATATAAAGAGGGCTAAGCCAAGAAGAGCTAAACTAAGCAAAGATATGTGGGGCCAAGCTAATGATAACTCTAGTAAGGACAGCTATGCTAAGGAGAGCTAGATGGGCTAAGCTTAGGGTCACTGAGCTACGGGGAGCTAAGCTAAGCCGAGTTACAGACAATTGAGCTAAGGAGGTCTAAGCTAAGGAGAGTTAAGTTAAGAAGATCTGCACTAGGACAGATGCACTGAGGAGAATTAAGGAAGACTGAGCTAAGAAGAGTGAGGAGACATTAGGTTTGGTAGCTTCTCTGGCTCATTTTACTCAAATGTACAACCAGGCTGACAACAACTCTAAGGCAGCAGTAGCCATTCTAAAAGAGGAGGGAATAATAATAAAAATCCTTGCAGCATGGAGGCTTTTCTCTATATCCCTAGCCTTCAAATGATGATAAATGTCTGATATCCACAAGGCCACTGGACTCAACATGACACTTACCCTTCAACATGCCAGGGGGTCACATACTCAAAAAAAAAAAATAATAATGATGTTAAAACAAACAAACCTGGGGCATATTCAGGAAGTAAACATCACCAGGTAAGTACAACTCAAAGTGCTTTCAAAATCCCAAAATCCCATGAGTAGTGCAAAAAACCCATGAATAGTGCTCAACAAAGTTTCCTATCAGAGATACAAAATCTAAATGGTGAAAGGCATCAAATCTGAACACTGAAAAATGCCGCCATAGAAAATGGTCTACACCAGAAATGGTAGATAAACGTGTTGGGCAGGGAATCCCTTTATAGTAGTAGGGGCATATTAGTGGGAAGAGCTGGTATAAAAATAACTGTCCACATGTCTTTATAGAAACAAAAGAGACACAAAGTATCACATGGCCTCTCCATTCTTAGTGTACTTCAAAAACACACAGATTTTGAAATTTTCAATCCCCAGATATTATCACTGGGGATATTATTAACACTGCAGCAGTATTCCCAATACCACAGGATGAAAGTAAAGGAAGTACACAGAGATGGAGACAAGTGTGGATCAAGGAATGGCATGCAGGTTCACAATGACCTATGACTCAGGCACTGAAACAAGGAAATAATATCATTGTCAGAGGAACAGATCAGTGTGGTGATAATCAGAGACAGTGAAGAAGGTTAGATTCGAGATACATCATATGATTTACCTTTCAAATGGAACAGACAATATAGCTGGCAGTAAGTATCCTGACCAAGATGAAATGTACACGGTCCTGGGAACACGTTGCTGCTTAGCAAAGGGGACAGGTAAGAGGAAGTCTTATATCAGAAGGCTGAAATTCATGGAGTCCCACAAATACCTATCAAATATATAATACACAGGGACCAACGTAGCAAGCGTGATATATTGAAGAATCCCTGAGAGCCCATTGGGGGAATTAAGCACTAGTGAATGCTCTGTGTATTGGTGTAAGGGAGCAAGAATCAATACAGCCACAAAAAGGCAACTCTGTACATCATTGTGTCAAACAAGATACTTGAAGTATAATAAAGCTGGGAAGCAAGGAAACAGAAGTTTTTTGGAGGCTTTCTTTAGCTCATTCTACTCTTACTTACAAACAGAAATGACACATACATCTACAGATGTAGTTACCATAAGTAACAGGAAGAGAACAGGAAGAAATGCCGTTTCCTTGTGGCCACTCTCAGGATCAGCAGCCTTCGGACTGGGCTGATGGACACTGACTATTCACAAGGTGGCCAGCTTCTAAGTGACAACTACCCTTACAAAATGGCCAGGGATGGCACACCAAAATAAAAATAAGAACATACCACATGATTAGGAATAAAACTTCAACAGATAAACACAAGTCAATGCTTAGAAAGAAGACTCTGGAAATGTGGCTCATTTGCTTCACTATCAGTGATATGAAAAGTTAAAATTCAACTCAATATCACTACCGAGAAACCAAAAAGGTCACTATACAAAACTCTACAGACAAGATAAGTAGATCAATTTTAGCAAAGAGGACCCTTGTATGCCACTGGTGGGAGGTAACCTGTCAGGGAATTTATGGACATGACATTCAAAGGACCTTGGAATCATAAAATGAGACAGATGATGCATGTGACAGTTCCATTCTCAGTGTATCCAACAGATTGTGGAAAACAAACACCCATACCCACACTCCCACAAACATGCATTGAAGCAGCATTCACCATGCCCAACAGATGACAGGAAAGAGAATTGTTAGGTGCAGATGAAAAGAGAAAGAAATGGAACAGAGAGACCCAACGAAATATGACTCCAACATTATGAAAACACACAAAAAATTTCACTTTCAGGGATACAAAGAAATCTAGAGCAAATCACAGTAAGTCAAGAAAAGCAGGTTAAAGAGATATCACAATATATACTATTCAGAGGGGATTAACAAACATATTGATGGTGATGAGTACCCAAACAAGAGTAACGGGGCTTACACTCCCAGTAAGAAGATGATTAGCAAAGAGTATTGGTTCGGAAGAGGCCCAAAGGTGAAGGCTGGATTAAATTTATACCCACAAATACCTATGCAGCTGATAATCCACATGTACCTCCTATATCAAGAGACACGTACTCAACAGATTCTAAAAATTATAGCTGTGGCAGTAACCACAGCTGAATAACTCCAGGTATCTATGGAATGGAATGAGAAACTGTTTCTCTGTAGCAACTACAATGGTGTCAAGAGTCTTATATAAGTAATAACATTTCACTTAAAGAAAAACATCAAAGAGTAAAAAAACAAAAGCTTTGGTGACTTTCTGTATCTCATTTTACTCTCATTTACAACCAGGCATGGGATAACTCCCTAAGCCACTGTTAACCACAGTAACAAGAGGAAGGAAAGAAGCAGTGCTGCTGCCTTGTGGACATTTTCTTTAACAATAACCCTAAAATCCTTATTAATGGACATACTATTCATGAGGATTCTGAGTTCTAACCAATCAGTTCAGTTCAGTTCAGTCATTCAGTCCTGTCTGACCCTTTGAGACCCATGGACTGCACCATGCCAGGCCTCTCATCCATTGCCATCTCCGGGAGTTTATTCAGATTCATGTCCATTGAGTTGGTGATGCCAAACAGCTGTTGCATTGTCTATGGTCCCCTTCTCCTCCCACATTCAATATTTCCCAGCATCAAGGTCTTTTCAAAGCATCAGTCATTTCTTTGCATCAGGTGGTCAAAGTATGGGAGTTTCAGTTTCAAACTGAATCCTTCCAATGAATATTCAGGACTGATTTCCTTTGGATGGGCTGATAGAATCTCCTGCAGTCCAAGGACCTCTGAGCAGTTTCATCCAATATTACAGTTCAAAAGCATAAATTCTTCAGTTCTCAGCTTTCTTTATAGTCCAACTCACATGAGTACATGACTACTGGAAAAATCATAGCTTTTACTAGACTGAATTTATTGGCAAATAATATCTCTGCTTTTTAATACTCTGTCTAGGATCAAGCATCTTTTAATTTCATGGCTATAGTAACCATCTGCACCATCTAACTGATACCTATCAAACTGGTAACAAATTGCCAGGGATAACATAGGGGAAAACACTAAAGTCAATACATGGGAAGTTAATACATGGGGAGTTATGAACACATAAACACAATTCTGAGTTTCTTTAAGAAAACAGATGACAATTTGCACATAGTGTGAATTCTAAGTGATACAAACATATAAGCTGTGAGGACATTATCACCTCTGCCTGAGCATGGAAAAAGGCCACTGTCAAAAGCTGGACATGGCTTCAATGATAGCATAAGATCAGTATAGTGCATGCTTTAGGGTACTGGTAGAATGGACCTGGTAAGAACCACTATGAGCAAAACTGGAAAAGTGCACTCCTGTGAGAAAAATAAGTAAATAAATAAAGACGTAGATCAATCAAATGCTCTCCTGGAATATTTCAGAAATGAACAGATTTTGAACATCACACACCCCAATCCAGGTCTCATAGCACTATTCAGAACATCAAAGAGATCAAAGTAAAGATAGCATACCTGGATAGAGGAATGGATAAAGAAATCAGATATAGGTCTAGAATGAACTTTGAATGAAGGATTGAAATAGAATGTTGGCCATCTTCAGAGACAGAGAAAAATCAAGAGAATTTTTGGGTGGAGATGAAAATAGGACTGAAAATGTGACAGAGATACACAACAAAATATGACTGACAATATGAAAATGCCATCTTCAGGGATATACAGAAATCCAAAGTGAATCCCAATAAGTAAACAAGGGTGAATTAAAGAGATATCATGTCATACACCTTTCAGACAGGATTAGAAAAACATGTTGATGGTGATGAGCACCCAAACAAATATGAAATGGACTGATTGACACTCCTGGTAAGAAAATTACAGTTAGCAAATGGTGTTGGTGGCTGAGAGGCTGAAATGTGAAGGCTGGAGTAAACATATCCAGAAATATCTATGCTATTCATAATCCACATTGACCTCTTTTATCAAGAGGCATATGTTCAATCAGTTCCAAAAACATAGCTATGACAGTAACCACAGCTGAATACCTGCTTATGCCTCTGAAAGGGAGTGAGAAACTATTTCCTTTAAATAATTACAACAGTGTAAATAGTCTTAAATAGGAGACAAAGTTTCATTTTAAGAAAAACTTCAAAGAGAAAAAAGGTTTTGGTGACTTCCTATGTCTCATTTTACTCTCACTACAACTAGGCCTGGGTTAATCTCCTAGGCTGCTGTTACCATATTAACAAGAGGCGGGAATGAATCAGTGCTGCCACCTTGTGGACATTTTCTCTAACAGAAGCCTTAGAATGCTGATGGAAACGCTGTTCACAGGGATACTGAGCTCTAACTGATAGCCACCCTTAACAAATCGCCAGGGCTAACATAGGGGAATAAAAATAAAATAAAGTAAAGTAAACACAGGGTAAGCTAAAAGGAAGAGAATATGAACAGATAAACGCAATTTTGTGTTTCTTAAAAAAAAATGACAGTTTACACACAGGGTAAATTCTAAGAGTTTCAAACATCTAAGTTGTGTGGACATTATCACCTCTGCCTGAGCATTGATAAAGGCCACTGTCAAAATCTGGACATGGCTTCAATGGTAGAGTAACCTTAGTAGAGTGGATGCTTTAGGGTATTGATGGGAGGTGCCAGGTAACAGCCACTACAAGCATGACTAGAAAAGTAAACTTCCATGAGAAATAAAAAAAAAAAAACAAGTAAATAAAGAGGTAGATGCAGTATGATATATCAAATCCTTTCCTGGAATATTACATAAAAGAACAAATTTCAAACACTACACACTCCAAACCAGGTCCTGCAGCACAGTTCAGACCATTGAAGAGATGAAAGTAAATATAGTGCACCTGGATAGAGGAATGGATTTAAAAAAATGTAATAGAGGTCTAGAATGAATTATGAATCGAGGATCGAAATTCAAAAGTAGGCCATCTTCAGAGATAGAGATAAATGTACAGAACATCATACTGAGTGAAGGAGGATCAATTAAAGAAATATCATCGGATGCAACAGAGACGTGGGCTACAAAAGCCCACAGCAGTGAACACCCACACAAAGGTAACATGGACATCCAACCTGGCAAGAAACATATGGGTATCAGAGGACCCTGGTGCATGGGGTGGAAGGGATACATGTGGAACTTTTCATTAATTTCTTCACACAGATACATATAAGATAGAGAATGCACCTCAACCTACTTCTGCAATAGGGATACACAAAACATGTTCTAGTGACACGTAGGGGAGACCAAGCACAGCTGAATTCATGTAGTACTCTCAGTGCCAAGGAACCAGAATCTGTATACATAAAGCCAACTCATCCTTGTATTCAACTTAAAGAGAATAGGAACATTCACTTCAAGAAGCCAATAGTGAGAGGACACCAGGTTTGGTGGCATCCCCTGGCTTATTCTACTCTAATGTACCACCAGGCCTGAGAAAAATCTCTCAGATAGCTGTGGGCAATTCAAAGAGGAGGGGACAAAAAAGCTTTGCAGTTTGGAGGATTTTCTCTGTAATGTCAGCCTGAAAACTTGCTGATGGACATCTGAGACCATTGGACTCAACGTGACACTGAACCTTCAACATGTCAAGGGTTACTTATCAAAAAAAAAATAAAGAAAAAGAAAAGCTGTGACAGTCTCAGGAAGAAAACATCAACAGTTAAATACAGCTCAAAATGCTTAAAAAAAAAAAAAAAAAGAAGAAGTACTGAACATTTCCAAGGCTGCTGGGTCTTAAAAGATATCTAGCCTTCAAAAATTGATAGCAGTCTGCAATGAAAGAAACGTGTCAAGTAGTGCACAATATCTGGAAGAAGATAATATCAACAGGTAAATACAATCAACAGTATTTCTTTAAAATCAAATGAAATTCACTCATTATAGTGAATTACTGTGAACTCTTGTATTCAACACTTTGTGATCCCAGAGACTGTAGTCCATCAGGCTTCTCTGTCTATGGAATTTTCAAAGCAAGAATTATGGAGTGAGTTGCCATTTCCTCCTTGAGGGGATCTTCCTAAATTGCATCATCCCTTGGCTTCTACCTTTGAAGACAAATTCTTTATCACTGTGCCACCTGGAAAGCCCAGTTTGTTATTAGTGACACAAAACTATATTAATGAGGTATCACTTCTGAATAGTGAAAAGTATTAAATATTGTACAGAGAAGACACGGTAGAGTAATATTTTTTAAGAGGACTCCTTTTTGGTACTAGAGGGATACACCTGGTAGGAGCCATTATAAACATCACTACAAAAGTGCTTTGTAAAGGTAACAAAGGCTGACCATATGATCTGGCAGTTACACTCCTACGAGTATTTCAGAAAAAAAAAAAAAAAAGATTTTGAAAAACACGTGTACGCTAACCACACTCTGCAACAAGGTTCACAACATCCTAGACATAAAAGTCAAGAAACTGATATAGGCATTATTGAAAACAAAATATGCAGTTCTTTTTAAATTGATTTATTAATTTAAGGATAATTGATTTACAAAATTTTGTTTTCTGTCAAACGTCAACGCCTGCCCAGGATTGATGCTCGGGGCTGGTGCAGTGAGATTTCCCCAGGGGGAGAGAGGAAGGAGGGGGGTTCTGGAGGGGGAGCATATGTAAACCCATGGTGATATCATGACATTGTATGGCAAAAACAATAATATATATATATATGTGTGTGTGTGTATATATATATATATATATGTATATATATAAAAAAAGTCAACATGAATCAGCCATAGGTATACATGTATCCCCTCACTTTTGAACCTCCCTCTCATCTCCCTCTCTGGTATGCAGTTTTCTTTAGGAAAAAAAAACTGAATATAGAGTTACCATGTGATCCAGCAATCCTTCTACTGGGTGTATATCCAGTAGAGATGAAAACTCCCTTGAGAAAAGAGACATACACAATAATGTTTATAGTAGTACAAAGTATAGTAGCAAAGACATATAAACAACCTTCAATACTCATATATGGGTGAATGTATAGAGAAAGATGTGTTACATAAAGGAATATTAGCCATAAGAAAGAATGGAATGATGATATTTTCAACATCAATGGACCTAGAGATGGTCATACTAAGTAAATCAAACAGAGACAGATAAGTATCATATGATATTATTTATATGTACAATCAAAAATAGTAGAAATAGACCTATTTATAAAACAGAGTTAGTCACTGATATAGAAAACAGCCATGACTATCAAGGGAAGGTGGGGGAACAATAAACTGAGAGTATGGGATTAAAGATACCCACAGCATATATATCAGATCATGAACTACTTATTGGCAAACTCAGACTTAAATTGAAGGAAATGCAGAAAACCACTAGACCTTTCAGGTGTGACCAAAATAAAATCCTTTTTGATTATACAGTGAGAGTGAGAAATATATTTAAGGGACTAGATATGATAGACAGAGTGCCTGATGAACTATGGTTGAAGTTTCCTGACATTGTACAGGAGACAGGGAGGAAGACTATCTGCAAGAAAAAAACAAAAAAAAAAAAAGGAAAGTGGATGTCTGAGGAGCCCTTACAAGTGGCTGTGAAAGGAAGAGAAGCTAAAAGGAAAGAAAAGACATATCCATTTGAATATAGAGTTTCGAAGTATAGGAAGGAGAGATAATAAAGCCTTCTAAGTGGTCAAAGTAAAGAAACAGAGGAAAATAATAGAATGGGAAAGATTAGAGATCTCTTCAATAGAATTAGAGATACAGGGAGCATTTCATGCAAGGATGGGGTCAATAAAGGACAGAAATTATATGGACCTAACAGAAGCAGAAAATATAAAGAAGAGGTGGCAAGAATACACAGAATATACAAAAATGATCTTCATGGCCCAGATAATCATGATGGTGTGATCACTCAACTAGAGTCACACATCCTGGAATGTGAAGTCATGTGCGCCTTAGGAAGGATCACTATGAACAAAGCTAGTGGAGGTGATAGAATCCCAGTTGAGCTACTTCAAATATTAAAAGATGATGCTGTGAAAGTGTTGCACTCAATAAGTCAACAAATTTGGAAAACTCAGCAGTGGCCACAGGACTGGAAAAGGTTAGTTTTCATTTCAATACCTAAATGGCAATGCCAAAGAATGCTCAAACTACTGCAAAAGTGCACTCATTTCTCACGATAGTAAAGTAATGCTCAAAATACTCCAAGCCAGGCTTCAATGATACATGAACCAAGATGCTGAATACATAAAACAATACGTAAAACAAGATGTTGAAGCTTATTTTAGAAAAGGCAGAAGAACCAGAGATCAAATTGCCAACATCTGCTGAATCATCAAAAAAAGCAAGAGAGTTCCAGAAAAACATCTATCTCTGCTTTATTGACTATGCCAAAACCTTTAACTGTATAGATCACAATAAACTGTGGGAAATTCTGAAAGAGATGGGAATATCAGACCACTTCATCTGCCTCTTGAGAAATCTGTATGCAGGTCAGGAAGCAACTGTTAGAACTGAACATGGAACAGCAGACTGGTTCCAAATAGAAAAAATAATTTGTCAAGGCTGTATATTTTCACTCTGCTTATTTAACTTATACACAGAGTACATCATGAGGCTGGAAGAAGCACAAAGCTGGAATCAATATTGCTGGGAGAAATATCAATAACCTCAGATATGCAGATGATACCACAGTTTGGCAGAAAGTGAAGAAGAAAAGAGCCTCTTGATGAAAGTGAAAGAGGAGAGTGAGAAAGTTGGCTTAAAGCTCAACATTCAAAAACTAAAATCATTTCATGCAATCCCATCACTTCGTTGTAAGTAGATAGGGAAACAGTGGCCGACTTTATTTTGGGGGGCTTCAAAATCGCTTCAGGTGGTGACTGCAGCCATGAATTTAAAAGACACTCCTTGGAAGGAAAGTTATGACCAATCTAGATGGCATATTATAAAGCACGTTGCCAAAAAAGGTCCATCTAGTCAAGGCTCTTTTTTTTTTTCCAGTAGTCATGTATGGATGTGTGAGTGGGACTATATAGAAAGATGAGTGTGTAAGAATTGATGTTTTTGAACTATGGTGTTGGAGCAGACTCTTGAGAATCCCTTGGACTGCAAGAAGATACAACCAGTCCATCCTAAAGGAGTTCAATCCTGTGTGTTCACTGGAAGAACTGATGTTGGAACTGAAGCTGCAATACTTTGTACACCTGATGTGAAGAGTTGACTCATTCGAAAAGTTCCTGATGCTGAAAAAGACTGAGGGCGGGGGGAGAAGGGGACGACAGAGGATGAAATGTTTAGATGGCATTATCAACTTGATGGACATGAATTTGGGCAACTCTGGGAGCTGGTGATGGACAGGGAAGCCTGGCTCACTGCAGTTCATGGGGTCACAAAGACATGACTGAATGCCTGAAAGGAACTGAACTGAACAATATATTTAAAAAAAATAAGGACTTTCAGTATATTGCAATGATTATATTTAATATCTTTTAATAACCTGTAAAGAAACAGAATAAGAAAGAATATAATATTTCTTAAGTTATGGTGCAACAAAGTTCATGCACAACAGCTACTGAACCCAAGCTATAGATCCTGACAGCTACAAGTACTGAAGCCTGTTTGCCTAAAGGGCATGTTATACAGCTAGAAAAGTCATGTAATGAGAAATCAAAGTAGACCCCACTCACACAACAAGAGATAAGCTCAAGCAACAGCAAGACACAGCACAGCCAAAAATAAATATAATTTAAAACACAATCCTCCAACAGAAAATATCCAATGGCTTGACAGACACTTCAATCAAACATTTAGAGAATAGCTAAAATCTAATCTTTCTCAAACTCTTCCAAGAAGCTACAAAGACAGGAACATTCCCAAACTCATTCTAAGAGCCACCATCACCCTGATAACAAAACCAGACAAATATCACAAAAAAATGAAAGTTACAGACCACTATCACTGATGAATAAGACACAAAAATCCTCAACAAAATATTAGCAAACAGAAACCAACAATAGTTCAAAAGATCATACACCATTATCAAGTGAGATTCATCAAAGGGATACAAAGATTCTTCAGTACTTTCAAATTTATAATGTGATACACGATATTAAAGAATGGACAAATAAAAACCATCTGATCATGTCAATATATGCAGAAAAACTTTGGATAAAATTCAACACCCATTTAAGATTTAAAAAAAAAAGCTATCCAGAAAGTGGGCATATAGGGAACATACCACAACAAAATAAAGACCATATACAGCAAACATAAACATCATACATTATTTTCAGTGGTGAAAAATAAAGTGTTTTAGGATCAGAAACAAGACAAATATGTCCACTCTTGCCATAATTATGCAGCATAGTTTTGGCTAGTACTATCCATGATAATCAGAGAAGAAAAAATCAAAGGAATAAAAATTGGGAAAGAAGTAAAACTGTCACTCTATGCATATGGTATGTTAGTATACATAGAAAATCCTAAAAATGCCATCAGAAAACTACTAGAACTAAGCAATGCATTTGGTAATTTTGCAGGATATAAAATTAATGTACAGAAATCACTAACATTCTTATACACTAACAAAAAAAGATCAGAAAGAGAAATTAAAGAAATAATACTATTTGCCAATACAAGAAAAAGAATAAAATACCTAAGAATAAATCCACCTAAGGAAGCTGAAACCTGTACTCAGAACGCCATAATGAAAATTGCAAAAATGACACAAACAGATGGAGAGATATACATGTTCTTGAATGTTAATGCAGGAGTCAGGAGTTAGATCTCTGTATCGTAAGAATCCCCTGAAAAAGGGATTGCTAACCCAGTCCAGTACTCTTGCCTGGAGTATCTCATGGACAGAAAAACCTGGTCGGCTACAGTCTATTGGGTTGAAAAAGAATCAGACACAACTGAGCACACAATATTTTAGCCTAGCTCCCCCACATTTGTTTTCCAGCTCATATTTTTAAGTTTGAAATTATATTTCATGTATATATATTTTTTTATTTATTTATTTTTTATTATTATTTATTTATTTTTTTAATTATTGTTTTAGCCATACATTGTTATGATATCACCATGGGTTTACATATGCTTCCCCTCCGGGTCCCCCCTCCCTCCTCCCTCCCCCCCGGGAAATCTCGCTGCACCAGTCCCCAGCGTCAATCCTGGGCTGGCGATTGATTAGACACATGACAATTAACATGCTTCAATGCCCTTCTCCCATCTCATCCCACCCTTACCCTCATCCACAAAGTCCACAAGTCTATTCTATACATCTGCGTTCCTTTTGTTGTCTCCCATGTTGGGTTCTCATTACTGTCTTTCTAAATTCCATATATATGTGTTAATATACTGTATTGTTGTTTTTGCTTCTGGCTTACTTCACTCTGGATAATGGGCTCCAGTTTCGTCCATCTGAGTAGAATTGCTTCAAATGATTTTTTTTTTAATGCTGAGTAATATTCCATTGTGTATATATACCACAGCTTTCTTATCCATTCGTCAGTTGATGGGCATCTAAGTTGCTTCCATGTCCTGGCTATTGTAAACAATGCAGATCAACCTCTTTAACAAGTGGTGCTGGGAAAACTGGACAGCCACTTGTAAAAGAATGAAACTAGATCACTTTCTAACACCATACACAAAGATAAACTCAAAATGGATCAAAGATCTAAGCATAAGACCAGAAACTATAAAACTCCTAGAGGATAACATAGGCAAAACACTCTCTGCTATAATCCAAAGCAGGATACTCCATGACCCACCTCCCAGAATATTGGAAATAAAAACACGAATAAACAAATGGGACCTAATTAAAATTAAAAGCTTTTTCACAACAAAGGAAACTATAAGCAAGGTGAAAAGACAGCCTTCAGAATGGGAGAAAATAATAGCCAATGAAGCAACAGACAAACAATTAATCTCAAAAATTTACAAACAACTCCTGCAGCTCCATTCTAGAAAAATAAACAACCCAATTAAAAAGTGGGCCAAAGAACTTAACAGACATTTCTCCAAGGAAGATATAAAAATGGCTAACAAACACATGAAAAGATGCTCAACATCACTCATTATCAGAGAAATGCAAATCAAAACCACAATGAGGTACCACTTTACACCAGTCAGAATGGCTGCCATCCAAAAGTCTACAAGCAATAAATGCTGGAGAGGATGTGGAGAAAAGGGAACCCTCTTACACTGTTGGTGGGAATGCAAACTAGTACAGCCACTATGGAAAACAGTGTGGAGGTTCCTTAAAAAGCTGCAAATAGACCTGCCATATGACCCGGCAATCCCACTGCTGGGCATATACACCGAGGAAACCAGAATTGAAAGAGCCACGTGCACCCCAATATTTCATGTATATTTTGTTTTTCGTGATTCTTTGCTCTGTACTTTCCCCAACATTTTGTGATAAAACTCTCCAAACATTTAACAAAATTGAACATGTTTTCTGGCTAATACACAAAGAAATCCCACCTAGATTCTACTGTAATTTATTTGCAATACTTCCATTGTGATGTGTTATTCCATTTGTCCACCGCACTATCCATCCATCAATTCCCCCTATTTCTTGGTATATTTTGTGAAAAATTGCAGACATCAGTATGCATTTCTGTCAGTATTTCAGCAAGCCTGTCATGAATATACAATGAAATACAGCAATTATTCTTTTCCCCAGTCATGACATTTTTTTTTATTGAAGTATACTATGTTGCATTAATTTCTGCCTTACTGCAAAGTTATTCAGTTATACACATATTTGTCTGTATATACATTGTGTGTGTTCATCTCTGTGTGTGTGTATATATAGATATATATATACATATGTACATTTTTACAATTAAAGTTTTTTTGCTTTCCACTTCTTTAACTCTCCATAAGGCATCACTATTATATTATCATATATGAATATGTGTGTATATATTTATCTATATATGTTTTTTTAAGTAGAAATGTTCTACTCATTCATCTTTTTTTGATACAAAGTAGGTGTCCAAGTAGGTATTAATAGTTAGAAATTAAATAAAAGGCCACAAATCTTTCCAAGGAAGATCATTAAAGAGAAAAATTCTTTTTTTCCTCTTATTATAGCTGGCCTTTGATGCATGTCAGGCAAGAAAATAAGGAATATTGCAGGGTAATGGGAAGACTGGACCTTTCCCGTTTTGGGGGTTGTAGCAAAATTTCTATTGGCGGTTCTGGTAAAATATATAACTCTTCGTTTGTTCAAAGCAAGACCTTCTTTTGGGTTTGCTTCAAATACTGCCTTTACTCTCCCATGAGGATGTGAGGATTCAGAGATTTCGAATAGTAAGATTCTGGTTGGGTAGCAGTCTCTTGAAATCGTGAGCTGGCTATGTAGAGGGAAAGTTATGGAAGACTGGCAGGAGAGGGTGAGAGAAAAAGAGAAATGTAGCTTCTTTGGGAGCACAGGAAGAAAGCCAGTTTTTCAGAGTCGCTGTCGGCATCTCGTGAAGGCCCAGGCTGCTGCCTTGGTGAGAGCAAACACGGGCACCAGCACCATAGTTATGGGAATACCACTTGGCTCCCCTTCACCTTGAGGTTCTATGGGCCCATTCTGCACCTGTAACCTGTGTTGCACACTCAGGGACACAGCGTAGCCTGCATTTCGGAAGAAGTCTATGGCTTCCTGGTGCAGCAGGTTCTTTAGGTCTTGGCCGTTGACCTGACAGTCCTCTGCTGAGATTGATCTCTTCCTCTGTAACCAAGTAATCCACTCTTCCGTTCATATTTTACCCTCTGGCTTTCCAAGGGGTCAGCAAGGATCCGCACTGGTAAAGGTGAGAAGCACACCCAGCAGCAGCCACCACACTGCACTTTTTCTTAATTTTTTTTTTTTTTTGCTATGCTGCTGGGTATGTTGAAGTAGTTCCAGGATTGAACCCACACCCCCTGCAGTGGAACTGTGGCATATTAATCACTGGACCATCAGGAAAATCTATATATACATATATTTTTTTATATTCTTTTCCAATATGGGTTCTCATAGGATACTAATTATACTTATCTGTGCTCTACAAGAGGACCTTGTTGTTTATACATTCCATATGTAATAGTTAACATCTGCTAACCCTAACCTCCTATTCCTCCCTCCCACAACCCCCTCCTTCTTGGAAACCATAGGTCTATTCTCTGTTTCCATGAGTCTGTTTCTATTTCATAGATATGCTCATTTATACCATACTTAGATTCCACATATAAGTGGTGTCATTTGTTATTTATCTTTCTCTGTCTGTCTTATTTCACTTCGTATGATAATCTCTCAGTCCATCCATGTTATTGCAAATGGAATGATTTCTGTTTTTGTATGGCCGAGTACTATTCTGTTTTATATATGTACCAATTCTTCTTTATCCATTCATCTGTCAGTGGACATTTAGGATATTTCTTTGTTCTGTCTACTGTGAATAGTGTTGCTCAGAACATTGGAGTGCATATACCCTTTGAGATTACCGTTTTATCTGATTTTATGGTCTGGAATGGTATTTCTGTATCATAATTCTAGTTTTACTTTTCTGAGGAACTGCTGTACTGTTTTCCATAGTGGCTACATCAAATTACATTCCCACCAACAGTATAGGAGGGTTCCCTTTTATCCACATACTCTCCAGCATTTGTTATTTGTAGACTTTTTGATGGTGATCTTTATTACTGCTGTAACATAATACCTCATTGTACTTTTGATTTGTAAATTTCTCTAATAATAAGTGATAACAAGCATCTCTTCATTTACATCTTGGCAATCTGTTTATCTTCTTTGGAGAAATGTCTATTTAGGCCTTCTGTCCATTTGCTTTTTATTTTTTATTTTTAATTTATTTTTGGCTGGTCTGTGTCTTCCTTGTTGTGTGTGGGCTTTTCTCAAGTTGGAGTCAGTGGGGGATACTCTCTAGATGCAGTATAAGGAATTTTCATTGTGGTTGCTTCTCTTGTTGCAGAGCAAGGGCTCTAGGGCATGCAACTTTTAATTGTTGCACTGTGTGGGTTCAGTAGTTGTGGTGCATGGACTTGGCTGCCCCTTGGCATGTGGGATCTTCCCAGAGCAGGTATTGAACACTTGTCCCCTGCATTAGCAGTTGAATTTTTAGCCACTGGGCCAATAGTGGTATCCCTGCCCAAGTTTTTTATTGTTTATATTGAGCTACATGGGATATTTGTATATTTCGAGTAAGAATCATTTTTACTTGGTTTGCAAATAATTTCTCTCATTCTGAGGACTGTGTTTTACTTTTGTTTACAGTTTCCTTTTTGTGTGTCTGTCTGTGTGTGTGTGTGTATGGAAGTGTTGAGGCTTAATTATGTCCCATTTGTTTGTTTTTATTTTTGTTACTCTTGAAGATGACTCTAAAACGATCTATGATTTATGTGAAGGAGAGTTTTTCCTGTTTTCCTATAAGAGTTTCCTAGTGTCCAGTCTTACATTAGATCTTTGACTCATTTTGAGTTTATTTTTGTGTATGATGTCAGGTAGTGTTCTGATTTCGTTCTCTGGCATGTAGCTGTCCAGTTTTCCTAGCACCACCTATTGAAGAGACTGTCTTTTCTCCATTGTATTCTAGCCTCCTTTGTAATAGATTATGTGACCATGAATGTGTAGATTATCTCTGGGCTTTCATTCTTGTACTGTTGATCTATATTTGTGTTTTTGTGCCAATATCATACTGTATTGATTACTGTAGTTTTGGAGTCTGGGCTGTCATCGGGGAGTCTGATTCCTCCAGATCAGTTTCTATTTCTCAGGATTTCTATGACCTATTGGGTTTTTGTGTTTCTATACAAATTGTTCTAATTCTGTGAAAAATACTATTGATATTTTGATAAGGATATACTGATTCTGTGGTTTGCTTTGGGTAGTATAGCAATTTTCCTAATATTAACTCTTCCCATCCAGGAATATGGTATATATCTCCATCTGTTTGTGTCATCTTTCATTTTTTTTTCATTATAGTTTTATGAGTATAGGTTTTTTTTTCCAAGGTAAAGACACACAATGTGCTTGCATTTCAGTCTAACTCAATGAAACAAAGTAGTAACAGTAAAGTGCAAACATTTTTTTTTTGCTTGAAAAGTACAAAATCTTCTTATATTGGTACATAAAATATGTTAATTTTCAGTTATTTTGAGATTACAGACCAAAGAAAATAAAATTATGCTAATTTGGGCTGTTTCAACTGTATCTTTCACAGTTTTTTTTTTCTTATACTTTTACAATCATTATTATTTCCTTCAATTTATGGCTGTAACTAGAAAGTTGTTCTTCTGAGTTGGTGTTAAAAATTACTCCTCTTCATGTGTGGAACATTCTTTTCACACTACAGTGGGAGACTTTTATTGTTTAAAACCTTTTTTAATTCAGCTCTACTGTCTAGATTTTTTATAATTCAGCTCTATTGTCTAGGTTTTTTGTGTTGGTGTATTTAGGCCAAGGATTTTCTCATCTATGTCAAGAATGTTAAGAGTTTTTGTTCAGAGAGGGAACTAAGATGGCGGAGGAATAGGACAGGGAGTCCACATTCTCCCCAACAAATACACCAAAGGAACATTTATATACCGAGCAAACTTCATAAAGCAACATCTGAATGCTGGCAGAGGACTTCAGGCATCTAGAAAGACAGCCCATTGCCAATGAAAGAAGATAGGACCAAAAAAACAAAAAAATGAAAAAGAGAGACAAAGAGATAGAGATGGAGATTCATCTCGGAAGGGGAGTCTCGAAACACAGAAAGATTTACAAATGTCAGAAAACAATCTCCCTGGCGGATTTGAGGGATCTGAGGTGAATCTCAGAGAGCATAATAGCCGGGAGTAGAAGCCGATAAATAGTTAAGCCCCCAAGAGTACGTCTCTAACTGCAAATATCAGTGGAGCTGTGGCCCAGATGCCCCATCCCCCACGAGCCAGCGCGCACTGCTCAGGGAGGGGAGGGCCCCGCACTTAGGGGAAAGTCTGAGATTGATCACCTGGGGCAGACTGAGGGTGCTAACAGAGGGTGCTAACCGGAGATGGACCGCTGGGTAGACTTGCCGAGGAAGACCCCCTGCCAGTCTCGCACACAAAACAAAGGGCAGCAAGGACTCAGTCTGCTGCATGAGACAGCCGGACGGAGTTGGGCGGCTGAAGGCTGCGGACCGGCCCAGCCCCCACTGGAGAGTGCCCCAGTGAGGCTTCAGCCCCTAAACCACAGGCAGAATTGGGTGCTAGCCAAGACCTCTGGGGATTCTGGACAGTCGCCACCAGAATTCGGGGCCTCTTACACCTGAGAAGACACGCCCAGCTACACGCTGAGAAAACTGAGTGGCTGGGCCAGGGGAGGGGAGAAGCCGCAGCCCCCAACTACGATGGGCGAGAGACCAAGAGCCTGAGCAGAGGAGGCGGGAAAAGCTCATGTGCCGGGAGCGGGGCAAACCCCAGAGCACTGAATAGACACTGAGGAGGCCAGAAAACAGAAGACGCCAAAACAAGCAAGGGGAACTGCTTAAGAGCCCAACCAGGAAACTTTGACAAAACACACATCCAACCCTTCCCAAAGGGAGGAACCCCCACAATAAAGGGACAACACAGCAAGATAAACAAAATGAAAAGACAGAGAAATACCCAGCAGGTAAAGGAACAGGATAAACATCCTCCAGACCAAACAAAAGACAAAGAGATAGGATGTCTACCTGATAAAGAATTCTGAATAATGATAGTGAAAATGATCCAAAACCTGGAAAATAAGTTGGAGTTGCAGTTCAATAATCTGCAGACAAGGATCGAGAAGATGCAAGTAAGCTTTAACAAGGACTTAGAAGAAATGAAAAAGAGTCAAAATACAATAAATAATGCAATAAATGAGATAAAAAAAAACACTCTGGAGGGAAACAACAGTAGAATAACAGAGATAGAAGACAGGATAAATGAGGTAGAAGACAGAATGGCAGAAATAAATGAAACAGAAAGGAAAAATGAAAAAAAGAATTAAAAGAAATAAGGACAATCTCAGAGACCTCTGGGACATTATTAAATGCACCAATATTCGAATCATAGGAGTCCCAGAAGAAGAAGACAAAAAGAAAGACCATCAGAAAATTCTTGAAGAGATGATTGTTGAAAATTTCCCTAAATTGGGAAAGCAAATAACCTCTCAGGTCCAAGAAACACAGAGAATCCCAAATAGAATGAACCCCAAGCAGAACACCCCAAGACACATATTAGTCAAATTAACAAATATCAAATACAAAGATCAAATATTAAAAGAAATGAGGGAGAAGCAAAAAATAACTCACAAGGGGAATCCCATAAGGATAACAGCTGATCTCTCAATAGAAACGCTTCAAGCCAGAAGGGAATGGCAGAACATACTTTAAGTCACGGAAGAAAACAAGCTACAGCCCTGATTACTGTACCCAGCAAGGATCTCATTCAAATTTGAAGGAGAATTCAAAAGCTTTTCAGACAAGCAGAAACTGAGAGAATTCAGCTACACCAAACCAGCCCTCCAATGAATGCAAAAGGATCTTTTCTAGATAGGAAACACGGAAGGGTATATAATCTCGAACCCAAAACAATAAAATAAATGGCAACAGGATCATACTTATCAATAATTACCTTAAATGTAAGCGGGTTGAATGCCCCAACCAGAAGACAAAGATTGGCCAATTGGATACAGAAACAAGACCCCTATATATGTTGTCTACAAGAGACCCACCTCAAACCTAGGGACACATATAGACTGAAAGTTAAAGGCTGGAAAAAGATATTCCACGCAAATAAAGACCAAAAGAAAGCAGGAGTGGCAATACTCATATCAGATAAAGTAGACTTAAAATAAAGGTGGCGAAAATTTAATCACATTACATAATGATCAAAGGATCAATCCAAGAAGAAGAAATAACAATTATAAATATTTATGCACCCAACATAGGAGCACCACAATATGTAAGGGAAATGCTAACAAGTATGAAATGAGAAATTAACAACAACACAATAATAGTGGGAGACTTTAATACACCACTCACACCAATGGATAGATCAACTAAACAGAAAAGTAACAAGGGTATTCAAACTTTAAATGATACAATAGACCAACTAGACCTAACTGATATCTATACGTCATTCCACCCCAAAACAAGGAATTTCACCTTTTTCTCAAGTGCACATGGGACCTTCTCCAGGATAGATGACATCTTGGGCCATAAATCTAGCCTTGGTAAATTAAAAAATATTGAAATCATTCCAACCATCTTTTCTGACCACATGCAGTGAGATTAGATATCAATTACAGGAGAAAACCATTCAAAACTTCCAACATATGGAGGCTCAACAACACACTGCTGAATACCCAACAAATCACAGAAGAAATACAAAATGAAATTCAGTTATGGATAGAAACGAATGAAAATGAAAACACAACAACCCAAAACCTATGGGGCACTGTGAAAGCAGTGCTAAGGGGAAAGTTCATAGCAATACAAGCTCACCTCAGGAAACAAGAAAAAAATAAAAAAAAAAGACCTTACTTTACACCTAAAGCAACTAGAAAGGGAAGAGATGTAGAAGCCCAGGTCTAGTAGAAGGAAAGAAATCTTAAAGATCAGGGCAGAAATAAATGCAAAGGAAACAAAAGAGACCATAGCAAAAATCAACCAAACAAAAAGCTGGTTCTTTGAGAAGATAAATAAAATTGACAAACCATTAGCCAGACTCATCAAGAAACAAAGGGAGAAGAACCAAATCAACAGAATTAGAAATGAAATGGAGAGATCACAACAGAAAACACAGAAATACAAAGAACCATAAGAGATTATTATCAGCAACTATATGCAAATAAACTGGACAACCTGGATGAAATGGACAAATTCCTAGAAAAGTACAACTTTCCAAGACCAAACCAGGAAGAGATAGATAATATTAATAGACCCATCACAAGCACGGAAATTGAAACCTTAATCAAAAATCTTCCAAAAAACAAAAGCCCAGGACCAGATGGCTTCAGAGCTGAATTCTACCAAAAATTTAGAGAAGAGCTAACACCTATTCTACTCAAACTCTTCCAGAAAATTGCAGAGGAAGGTAAACTCCCAAACTCATTATACGAGGCCACCATCACCCTAATTCCAAAACCAAGAATGATGCCACAAAAAAAGAAAACTACAGGCCAATATCACTGCTGAACTTAGATGCAAAAATCCTTAACAAAATTCTAGCAAATAGAATCCAACAACACATCAAAAAGATCATACATCATGATCAAGTAGGCTTTATCCCAGGGATGCAAGGATTCTTCAATATTCGCAAATCAATCAATGTAATACACCACATTAACAAATTGAAAAACAAAAATCACATGATTATCTCAATAGATGCAGAGAAAGCCTTTGAAAAAATTCAACATCCATTTATGATAATAACCCTCCAAAAAGCAGGAATAGAAGGAACATACCTCAACATAATAAAAACTATATATTACAAACCCACAGCAAACATTACCCTCAATGGTGAAAAAGTGAAAGCATTCCCCCTGAAGTCAGGAACAAGACAAGGGCGCCCACTCTCACCACTACTTTTCAACATAGTTTTGGAAGTCTTGGCCACAGTAATCAGAGCAGATAAAGAAATCAAAGGAATCCAGATTGGAAAAGAAGAAGTAAAACTCTCTCTCTTTGCAGATGACATGATCCTCTATATTGAAAACCCTAAAGACTACGAGAAAATTACTAGAGGTAATCAGTGAATATAGCAAAGTTTCAGGATACAAAATCAACACACAGAAATCCCTGGCATTCCTATACACTAACAGTGAGAAAACCGAAAGAGAAATTAAGGAAACAATTCCATTCACCATCAAAACAAAAAGAATAAAATACTTAGGAGTATTTCTACCTAAAGAAAAAAGAAGACTTGTATATAGAAAACTATAAAACACTGATGAAAGAAATCAAAGAGGACACAAACAGATGGAGAAATGTGCTTTGTTCGTGGATTGGAAGAATCAATATAGTGAAAATGAGTATACTACCCAAAGCCATCTATAGATTCAATGCAATTCCTATCAAGCTACCAGAGGTCTTTTTCAGAGAATTAGAACAAATAATTTCACAATTTGTATGGAAATACAATAAACCTCTTATACCCAAAGCAATCTTGAGAAAGAAGAATGGAACTGGAGGAATCAAACTACCTGACTTTAGGCTATACTACAAATCCACAGTCATTAAGACAGTATGGTACTGGCACAAAGACAGAAATATAGATCAATGGAACAAAATAGAAAGCCCAGAGATAAATCCATGCATCTATGGACACCTTATCTTTGACAAAGGAGGCAAGAATATACAATGGAGAAAAGACAACCTCTTTAACAAGTGCTGCTGGGAAAACTGGGCAGCCACTTGTAAAAGAATGAAACTAGAACACTTTCTAACACCATACACAAAGATAAACTCAAAATGGATCAAAGATCTAAGCATAAGACCAGAAACTATAAAACTCCTAGAGGATAACATAGGCTAAACACTCTCTGACATAAACCAAAGTGGGATCCTCCATGACCCACCTCCCAGAATTTTTGAAATAAAAGCACGAATAAACAAATGGGATCTAATTAAAATTAAAAGCTTTTGCACAACAAAGGACACTATAAGCAAGGTGAAAAGACAGCCTTCAGAATGGGAGAAAATAGTAGCCAATGAAGCAACGGACAAACAATTAATCTCAAAAATATGCAAGCAACTCCTGCAGCTCCATTCTAGAAAAATAAGCGACCCAATCAAAAAGTGGGCCAAAGAACTTAACAGACATTGCTCCAAAGAAGACATAAAATTGGCTAACAAACACATGAAAGGATGCTCAACATCACTCATTATCAGAGAAATGCAAATCAAAACCAAAATAAGATATCACTTTACACCAGTCAGAATGGCTGCAATCCAAAAATCTATAAGTAATAAATGCTGGAGAGGATGTGGAGAAAAGTGCAAGAACACTGTTGGTGGAAATGCAAACTAGTACAGCCACTATGGAAAACAGAGTGGTGGTTCCTTAAAAAACTGCAAATAGACCTGCCATATGACCCAGCAATCCCACTGCTGGGCATATACACTGAGGAAACCAGAATTGAAAGAGGCACGTGTACCCCAATGTTCATCGCTGCTTTGTTTACAATAGCCAGGACATGGAAGCAACCTAGATGCCCATCAACTGACGAATGGATAAGAAAGCTGTTGTACATATACACAATGGAATATTACTCAGCAGTAAAAAAAAAAAATCATTTGAATCAGTTCTACTCAGGTACACGGAACTGGGGCACATTATCCAGAGTGAAGTAAGCCAGAAGGAAAAACAACAATACAGTATACTAATGCATATATATGGAATTTAGAAAGACGGTAACGAGAACCCAGCATGCAAGACAGCTAAAGGAACGCAGATGTATAGAACAGACTCGTGGACTCTGTGGATGAGGGTAAGGGTGGGATGATATGGGAGAATGACATTGAAACATGTTAATTATCATATGTGTAATCAATCGCCAGCCCAGGATTGATGCTCGGGGCTGGTGCATCGAGACTTCCCAGGGGGAGGGAGGAGGGAGAGAGGAGGGAGGGGAGTTCTGGAGAGGGAGCATATCAAAAATCATGGGTATATCATGTCATTGTATGGCAAAACTAAAAAAATAAAAAAGACCATATATTTAGGCATTTTGTATCCATTTCTCTATAAATTCCCTAAGTTAAAAAATCTATAGATAATGTTCGTTATTTTTCATGAAACTGAACAAGGAATAAGGTGTTTAAAAACATCTCAGAAAGGACTCAGGTTGTTGAAATTATCAAGAGCCTGCTAAACTTAGTAGTCTAGGTGAGTTAGGGATTTCGGGCATTATCTAAAAACATTTTTATGTATTTTTCAATTTGGCAAATTGTTAAAATTATGAAAAAAGAGAGACACCATGTCTCTTCTTAATAATGAAAAATATTAGTTCTGACTTTACCCTATATTGCTTGTGGGCATGTGTTTAATTTAGTCAAATTGAACTGAAACCACTGTAGAATATAAAGAAACCAAAAATGTTCCTATAAGGCAAAAAAATACTAGGTGTTAAAGGGAAAGTGGCTATATCATATCTTTTAATAAATATTGTAATCAAGAATCCTGAAGAAAAAGAGTCTTTGTTCAGAATGTGTGTCTGTTGTTCTTTAGTTGCACAGTCCTGTGAAACTCTTTGCCACTTCATGAACTGTAAGCCCACCAGGGTCCTCTGTTCTTGACTATTCTCCAGCCAAGAATACTGGAGTGGGTTTCCAAGCTCTCCTCCAGGGGATCTTCAAGAACCCGAGATGAAACTCATGCCTGCTACACCTTTTGCATTGCAGGCTTATTCTTTATCACTGAGCCAAAACATATGTTGTGTATAAGAAACTCACTATAATTATGAAGATTCATAGTCAGAAAAGTAAAGATGCAGAAGTCCAAACAAGCATTTGTATTTTACCAATTAATAATAAGAAAAAAAATCATTTCATTTTGCATTCATTTGATTTTTATGACCCTCTTTCTTTCTTAGATCATGTTTATCTTTAGTATTATCTTACTGTGTCTAAACAACTACTTTTAATCTGTTTTACACACAAGATATCTGTTAAAAATAAATTCTCTAATTTTTTTGTTCATATGATGATATCTACTTCTCCTTTATTTTTAAAGGATGATTTTCCTGAAGGTAGCTTTTTTTTTTAAGAAAACATATTTATTGAAATGTTGTTCATTTACCGTGTATTTACCAGTTAAAATATATACTTCAGTGATTTGTAATTTCTTCATAGGTTGTAAAACAATAACCATTCCCTCATTCTAGAGTATTTTCATCATTCCCGAGAGATATACTGTCCAATTGGCAAGCATTTTTCATTTTCCCCTTCACCTGGGCCCTAGCATCCACTCCTTTATTTTCTGCTTAGAGAATTACCTAGTTTGGGACATATTCATTCATATGAATGAAATAATGCAATAGGCAGTCTTTGTGCCTGGCTTATTTTAATTAACATAATCATTTCAGAGCTATAGCATGTTATAGCATGTATCAGATCTCCATTCATTCTATGGCCAAATAATATTGTTGTATGTTTTATTTACTCAATTACCAGGTGATGAACATTTGAGCCATTTCACCTGCTTTTTCTTTTGCTTTTGCTTTATTTTTTATTTTTTAATTTATTTTTTAAACTTTATTTATTTTTTTTTAAATTTAATGTCTTTTAAATAAAATTTAAATAATTTTAATATAATAGTTATACAGAATTTTATTTTTCTTTCAAACATCAATATGAATCAGCCATAGCTATAAATATATCACCTCCCTCTTGAACCTCTCTCACATCTTCCTCCACATGCCTTCCAGCTGTCTTGATACAGAGCCCTTGTTTGAGTTGCCTGAGACATTCAGCAAATTACTTTTCATTCTCTATTTTACATACTATAGCGTAAGTTTCCATGTTACTCTCTCCATACATCTCACCTGCTCCTTCACTCTCCCCGTGTCAATTATTATGTTCTCTATGTCTGTTTCTAGTTTGCAGCACTGCAAATAAATTCTTTGGAACCATCTTTCTAGATTCTACCCATATGCATTAGCATAAAATATTTATCTTTTGCTTTATGACTTACTTCACTCTGTATAATAAGCTGCAGATCCATCCACTTCATTAGAACTGCCTTAAATGTGCTCTTTTTTTATGACTGAGTAATGCTGCATTGAAAACTGGCATTTTCCAGTCCTGTGGTCAGTTTTTATTCCAATCCCCAAAAAGGGCATTTACAGAGAATGTTCAAACTACTATACAATTGCCCTCGTTTCACACACTAGCAAAGTAATGTTAAAAATTCTCCAAGTGAGTCACCTGGTGAGAATGAACCAGGAATTTTCAGATGTTCAAGCCGTATTTAGAAAAAGCAGAGCAATTGGACATCAAATTGCCAACATCTGTTAGATCAGAGAAAAAGGAAGGGCATTTTAGGAAAACATCTACTTCCACTGTATTGATTTTGCCAATGCCTTTGATTAGGTAGGTCACTGCAAGCTATGGAAAATTCTTCAAGAGATTGGAATATCAGACCAACTTACCTGCCTTTTGAGAAATATGTAAGCGTGTAAAGAAGTAGCTCTTACAAACAGACATGGTTAAAAACTGGGAAAGGAGTACATCAAGGCTGTATGTCACCCAACTTATTTAACTTATGGGTAGAATATAGCATGCTAAATTTTGGGCTGAATGAAGCACAGGCTGGAATCAAAGACTGTCAGGAGAAATAACAATAACATGAGGTACTCAGATGATGTCACCTTTATGGAAGAAAGTGAAAAGAAAATAATAAGCTTCTTGATGAAAGTGAAAGCAAGTGAAAAATTTGGCTTAAACCTCAACCTTTAAAAGGCTCAGATCATAGTATCCAGTCCCAAAACTTTTCATGGCAAATAGTTTAATAAACACTGGAAACAGTGACAGACTTTATTTTAGGACACTCCAAAATCACTGCAGATTGTGACTGCAGCTATGAAATTAAAAGACACTTTGCTCCTTGGAAGAAAAGCTATGACCACACTGGACAGAATATTAAAAATCAAACATATTACTTTGTCAACAAACATTCCTGTAGTCAAAGGAATAATTTCTCTAGGCATCAAGTATGTTTGTGAGAGTTCGACTATAAAGAAAAGTGAGGGATGACAAATTGATGCTTTTGAGCTGTGGTGTTGGAGAAGACTGTTGAGAGTCCCTTGAACTGCAAGGAGATCAAATCAATTAATCCTAAGGGAAATCAGTTGTAAATATACATTGAAAGGACAGATACTGAAGCTGAAGCTCTAAAACTATGGCCATCTGTTGCAAATAACTGACTCATTGATAAAGACCCTGATGACGCTGGGAAAGATTGAATGTGGGAGAAGAAGGAGACAGAATGACAGAGCATGAGATGATTGCATCACATCATTGACTCAATGGAGATTAATTTTAGGAAGCTCTGGAAGTTGTTGATAACTTCAGGGAAGGGAAGATTGATGTGAGGCAGTCCATGGGTATACAAAGAATCAGACAGAAGTGAATGACTGAACTGGATATTCCATTATGTATATTATCACAATATCTTTGTCCATTCATCTGTCGATGGATGTCTAGCATGCTTACATGTTCTAGCTATTTTAAATAATGCTGCAATAAAAAATTATGTATGTTTGTCTTTTTCAGTTTTGGTTTCCTCAGGGTATACGCCTAGGAGTGGGATTGCTGGGTCATATAGTGGTTTTATTCCTAGATTTTTAAATGAATCTCCATAATGGCTTCCACAGTGGCAGTATCAATTTACATTGCACCAACAGAGTGGAGTGTTCCTTTTACTTCATACCCTCTCCAGGATTTACAGTTTGTCGAATTTTTGATGATGATCGTTCTGATTGGTGAGACATAGTATTTTATTGTAGTTTTGATTTTGATTTCTCTAATAATAAGCAATACTCAACATCTTTTCATGTGTTTGGCAGCCATCTGTATGGCTTCTTTGGAGTAATGTCTCTTTATATATTTTTCCCACTTTTATATTGAGTTGTTTCTTTTTCAGATATCGAGGTATATGAGCTGCTCCTATATTTTGGAACTTAATCCTTTGTCAGTTATTTCATTTGCTATTATTTTACCCCATTCTGAGGGTTGTCTTTTTCATCTTGCTTATAAATTCCCTTGCTGTGAAACAGATTTTAAATTTAATCAGGTACCACTTGTTTATTTTTGTTTTTATTTCCGTTACTCTCAGAGGTTGATCAGAGGGGATCTTGATTTTATATATGTCATTAAGTGTTCTGCCTATCTTTTCCCTAACAGTTTTTTAATTTCACATCTTACATTTAAGTTTTTATTTAATTGTGAGTTGATCTTTTGTGTGCTGTCAGGAAGTTCTAATTTCATTCATTTTCATGAATCTGTCAGGTTTTCCTGTCACCAGTTATTGAAAAGTCTGTCTTTGCCCTATTGTATATTCTTGTCTCCTTTGTCAAAAATAAAGTACCCATAGGTGCATCTGTTGGTTTATTTCTGGGCTTTCTATCTTGATTCAATGATATAGATTTCAGTTTGTTCCAGTACCATACTTTCTTGATGATTGTAGCTTTGTAGTATAATCTTAAATCAGATTGATTCCTCCTATTCCATTCTTCTTTCTTAGGACTATTTTAGCTATTCTGGGTCTTTTGAGTTTTCATCTTAATTGTGAAATATTTTATTCTACTTCTGTGAAAATGCCATTGGTAATTTGATAGGGGTGGCAATAAATCTACAGGTTGATTTTGGTAGTATAGTAATTTTCACAATATTGATTCTTCATACTCAGGAACATGTTCTCCACCTGTTTATTTCATGTTTGATTTGCTTCATCAATGTTTCATAGTATTCTGTACACAATTATTTTGTCTCCTTATGTAAGTTTACCCTAGATATTATACTCTTTTTTTAAAAAATGGTGAATAGGGTTAATTTCTTAATTTCTCTTTCTGATTTTTCATTACTAGTTTACAGGAATGTAAGTGATTTCTGTGTATTGAGTTTGTATCCTGCAACATTGCTAAATTCACTGATTCACCTTAGTAATTCTCTGATAGTATCTTTACGACTTTTTATGTATAGTATCATATAATCTACAAACAGTGAGAGGTTTACTTATTCTTTTCCCATCTATCACTGATTACTTTTTCTTCTCTGATAGTTGTAGCTTAGACTTCCAAAAACTCTGTTGAATAATTGTGATGAAAGTGGTCACCCTTGTTGTCTTACTGATCTTAGGGGGAACACTTTAATTGTTTTACCATTGAGGATAATGTTCACTGTGGGATTATCATATATGGCCTTTAGCATTTGGATGTAGGTTCCTTCTATGACCATTTTTTGAAGAACTTTAATCATAAGTAGAAACTGAATTATGTCAAAATCTTTTTTCTGCATCTACTGAGATGATTTTTAAAAAATCTCTCCATTGGTTAACTAATATGGTGCATCATATCGATTGATGTGTTTATATTGAAAAATCCTTGCATTCTTGGAATAAATCCAACTTGATTATGGTGTATGATCTTTTTGATGTGTTGTTCATTTCTGTTTGCTAAAATTTTGTTGAGGATTTTTGCATCTATGTTCATCAGCATTATTGGTCTCTCACTTTCTTTTTCAGTACTGTCTTGGTCTAGTTTTTGTATCAGGGTGATGGAAGCATCATAAAATGAGTTTGGAAGTGTTCCTTCCCCTGCAATTCTTTGGAAGAGATTTGAAAGGATAGACTATATCATCTCAAAATGTTTGATAGTATTCACCTGTGAAATTATCTGCTCCTGAGCTTTTGTCTTTGGAGGGATTATTGATCAGAGCTTTGATTTAGAGTTTATTATTGAGTTGTCCCTAATCTCTATTTCTTCCTCGTTCAGTCTAGAAAGATTGAAGTTTTCTAAGAATCTATCAATATCTTCCAAACTAGGATATCACTAGCTTGTTTCCTCCTGATGCTTAAGAGAGATAAAAAATTGTCTGACACTTGCAGTCTATTTCCACCCTTTGGAAACCCTTGGCCCTCCTCCATGTTACCCTCTCATTTGGTTACTTAGAAATGTGTTGTTTAATTTCCATCTGTTTGCATTTCTTACAACGTTTCTCTTGGAATTGATATGCAAGTTTCACAGGGTTGTGGTCAGAGAAGATGCTTCATACAAGTTCAACTTTCTTAAATTTACTGATGTTTGATTTGTAGCCAAGATGTGATATATCGTGGAGACTATTCCATGTGCACTTGAGAAAAAGGTGTATTCTTCTGCATTTGGATGAGATTTCCTGAAGATATCAATGACATCATCTCATTTAATGTATCATTTAAAACATGTGTTTCCTTACTTAATTTCTGTTTTCATGATCTGCCCACTGGTGTGAGTGGCATGTTATAGTCACCTACTATGATTGTATTACTGTTAATTTCTCTTTATTTGTCTGTTAGTGTTTATCTTATGTATTGAGGTGCTCCTTTGTTGGTTGCATAGATACTTACAATAGTTATGTCTTTGACCTGAATTCATCCCTTGGTTATTATGTAGTGTCCTTCCTTATCTCTTGTAATCTTCTTTAGTTTAAGGTCTATTTTGTCTTATATGAAGATTGCTACTCTGGCTCTCATTTGATTCTCATTGGCATTGAGTATGTTTCTATACTCTCAATTTCAGTCTATATGTGTTTATAGGTCTGAAGTGTGATTCTTGTACAAAACATATACATGCCTCTTGTTTTTGTATCCATTCAGCCAATCTGATTCATTTGATGGGAGCATTTACTCAACTTATATTTAAAGTAATTATTGAGAAATATGTTCCCATTGACATTTTCTTAATTGTTTCGGGTTAATTTTGCAGTTCTTTTTTCTACTCTTGTATTTTTTTGACTCTATAAGTCCCTTTAACATGCGTTGTAAAGCTGGTTTGGTGGTACTGAATTGTCTTAACTCTTGATTATCTGAAGAACTTTTGAATTCTCCATCAATTTTGAATGAGATCCTTGCTGGTTACTGTAATATCTATTGTAGTTTTTTTTTTTTCCTATGCAGTACTTTAAATATTCTGCCATTCCCTTCTGACACTCAGTGTTTTTGCTTAAACAAACAAACAAACAAACAAAAAAACAGGTGTTAAGCGTATGGGTTTTTCCTTGTATGTTATTTGTTGCTTCTCCCTTAATGGTTTTAATATTCTTTCTTTGTCTTCAATATTTGTTAGTTTGATTTGTATGTGTCTTGAAAAGTTTTTCCTTGGGCTTATCTTGTGTGGGGGTCTTTGTATCTCTAGAACTTAATTGACTAGTAGCTTTTCCTTGTTCAGAAAATTTTCAACTATAGTCTCCTCAAAAAATTTCTGATATCCTTTCTTCTTCTCTTCTTCTTCTGGAATCACTATAATTCAAATGGTGATGCATTTGATACTATCCTTGAGGTCTTGAGAATATCCTCCATTCTTTTCATTCTTTTTTACTTAATCTTACTCTTCAAAAGTTATTTCCATTATTTTGTCTTTCAGCTCACTGATTAGTTCTTCTGCTTTAGATATGATATTGATTACTTTTAGAGTATTTTTTTTTATTTCAGTAATTGTGTTTTTTCCCTCTGTATGTTTCTTCTTCAATTATCTATGTCTTTGTTCATTGATTCTTGCATTTCCTCCATTTTGTTTTCAAGATTTTTGAGCAGCTTTACTAACATTATTTTGAATTATTTTTTCCAGTAGTTTGTCTATTTCCTCTTCATTTATTTGGATTTCCAGGCTTCTAGCTTGTTCCTTCATTTGTGTAGTATTTCTCTGCCTTTTCATTTTTTTTTTTAACATAATATTTTAGGTCTCCTTTCCCAGGCTTCAAGATTGAATTATTTCTTCCATTTGGTTTCTGGCCTTCTAAAGTTTGTCCAGTGGTTTGTGCATGTTTCATCTATGGTGAGATTTGTGCTGAGATTTATTTGTTTGATTTCCCTCTGATAGGCAAGACTGAGTGAAATGGTAAACCTATCTCCTGATGATTGGCTTTTTGTTTTTGTTTTGTTTGTTTCTTTGGATGAGGTATCCTGTACAGGGTGCTCATTTGTGGACGAATGATGATGGTTCTTGCATTCCAGTGGTTTATTTTTTGTGAATTCTCATGATTTTATACTCCCTAGGGTTAGTTCCCTGGTAGTCTAGGATCTTGGAGTCAGTGTTCTCACTACAAACACTCAGGGTTTGATCTCTGGTCAGGAATGAAGATTTCACAAGTGGTGTGTTATGTCAGTAAGTGAGATTATAAGAATACCTTAAAAAGAGAAATAAAAGATAAACCCCAGACAAATGGCAGTCACAAAATCAGACAAATAATAATTAAAATAATGGAATATACATATTTATATATGCACCCATGAGGAAAGTGAAAATAGGTGACAAAATGGCAATTCTATATTAAATTTTTCAAGTAACCACCAAAAAGAAGAAGAAGAACAGTAGACTGAGCTGGTGGACAAAGTAAATCAAAAATTATATTTACATTTAAGAAAAAGAAAAAGTATCACACAAACTGAAAAACAAAACTATATCAAGCTGCCAAGTGGGGAATAAAGTAATGTAAACAAAACTAACAAATATGTTGAGAGGAAGGGAAAGAAAAAATAGATATGCAATACTAAATAGATGTAGATGAAGAAGATTTATATACATTAAAGAAAACTTCAAGGGAAAAGGAAGAGCAGGGAGTCAAACAAAGAAATAGATGTTGAAAAATAAGCTAAGTTTCAAAAATTAAAAATAAAATTATAAAAATAAGAAAAACAAGGAACAAGAAATTAAAAAGTAAATAAGAAGAAAGAAAACTGCACAGAACAGCCAAAGACCAACATAGAAGCAGAGATATATAATAATAATAAAAGTGACTGTGCACACACACACACACACACACACCTATACACCCATAAGGAAAATCAAAACAGTCCAATAAAAATAAAGTATAATAGACTGACTCCACAAAAAATGGAAACCTATCTCATATACACCAGAAAAATAACTAACTGAAGCACGCACACACAAAAAAAAACTAGAGCACGGTTTCAATTGGAGAATGAAACAATGAAAATAAAACTAGTGACTTTATTGAAAGTCAAAATAAAGAAAAGAAAAATAGATATATAAAGTTAAATAGACGTTAAGAAAATAAATTAATTAATTAATTAAAAATTAAAAAATAAACATTTTTGGTATAAATGAAAAAAAAATAGAGGTAGATAAAGAAAATTTATAAGCATTAAAGATTAACTGCAAGGGGGAACAAACAGTAGGAAAAGCAAACAAAGGGATAAATGTAGTAAAAATAATAAAGGGTTAAAACATTAAATTTAGAAAAACATTAAAAAAAATAGTGAAAACTCTACTGAACTGCAAAAGCCCAATGCAGAAGCAGAAGATTATACAGCAATAAAAAATATGACTGAGGAAAATAAAGCTCAAAACCTTTATTAGATTTCATAGTTCTGAAAAGCTTGACAATTAACAACAGGGGTGGGGGGAAGGAAAAAAAGAAAAAAAAAATCCAAGAGAAAATACGCATCAAGTCAAAACGTAAGAATAATATGTTTATCTTGAGTCACTGCGGTCAGAGACCTTTCCCTAACAGGAAGTCACAGTCCACCTCACCTTCCTAGGATACCCTCCAATATTGTGCTAATCTCTGAACCTGCTCTGGGGGCAGCTCAGATTCTAATCTGTCTCATCCTTTGTGTTCTTGCCTCTAATTTTCACAGCTCTTGGAACTACTGCATTTTGTTTTGTGGGAGCTCTCAAAGACATTTTATATATTCCATAGACACAGAGTTTGCCTATCTGATCATGTGGATTTATTCTTCAGCTTGTACAGCTAGTAGGAAGTTTTGGGGTTTTCTTCTTTAGCCGCACTGCATCTGGGTTTTAATTGTGGTTTTACCTCTAACTCTACATGTGGTTTGTCCACTGGGGTTTGCCCATGAGGCTGCCCTGGAGGACACAAACTTGTGCTTTTGAGGGCTGGTGTGGAAGTAGAGCATCTGCATGAGTCCCAGGAGTTCTGGCAGCACCAAGTACTCAGGGAAGTTGGTGGCTAGGGTAGCAGGAAATATAGTGCTCTAGAAGAGTATGACAACCAGTATTAGCCTAAACACTCAAGTATTCTTACCTGGAGAACCCACCTCCCTGACAGAATCCTGGCACACCATAGTCTACAAGGTAGAAAAGAGTCAGACACTACCAAAGAGACCCTGCACGTATAGAAGCAAGACTTTTTTTTTTTTGCCTGTGGCACCAATGCCTATGTGAGATTTGAGCATGAAGGTGATGTAGCTTCTTGGCCTGCAGGGACCCTGGCAGTGCCAGATTTGCAAGAACATGAATTGCCTTCCCGACAGGAGTTATGGCCCCATCAGAGTCTTTTTTCCAGACTCTTGTAGCTGAGGATCAGGAGGCCTCTTTGGCTAGTCTTTCTCCATATCTCTGCCCACTCAGGCACTTAGAGGCCTCCCTTGCATGGGATCATTCTCTGTGGTTTAGCATGTCAGGCATATGAATGGTCCCCATAGGCTGGCGTTCTACTCTGTAGTTCAGTGTTCAGGCACTTAAAGGGGAACATTGGTTGGAGTCCTACTCTGCAGTTTAGTGAGTCAGGCACTTGATGGCCCAGTCTCTCTGTTGTTCAGCTTCTGATGCTGATCTGTGTTGAGAGGCTATGGTCCAAACCAGCAAGTGACTCAGCAGCATCGCCAAGGTACCATGTCTGACTGGCATACTTTCACAGGCATTTCTCACCACAGTCTCCTCCCTCACATCACCTCAGTTCATCTCTTGCAGCCAACATCATCTCTCTCCCTGGGAATGCTCCACAATCCCTATGCTCCAGCTGCCAGATGCTGCATCATCTAGGGAACGAGCATCCTTCTCTAGGGTCTGTATGGCTGCAGCAAGGACTGTCTTATTCTCATTCCATTTAGTCTGGCACAGATCATCTGTTTCACTCTCAGCCTTAAATGTTTCTCCTCTGATCTAGATTGCTGTTCTCATGTGGGGATCGGACACCTGCTTCAGTTCCCCAAACAATGAGGGCTGGTACATTCATACTAACACTCCTGCTTCCCCTACCCCTAGTTCCCTCTTCCTACAGCATTTTGCATGATTCTGTATAGTATATTCCTCTGGTCAGGTAGACTTGTCTGCTCTCAGCTGGTGTTCTGCAAACATTTCTGTCATGTAATAAGAAATCAAGAGTAGCGACTGCTAACCCAACAAGAGAGAAGCTCAAGCATCAGCAACACTCAGCATAGGGAAAAAAAAAAAAAAAAAAAACATCATTTTAAAACCAATCCTGCTAAGATTATACATCATGACCAAGTAGGCTTTATCCCAGGGATGCAAGGATTCTTCAGTATCCGCAAATCAATCAATGTAATACACCACATTAACAAATAGAAAAAGGAAAACCACATGATTATCTCAATAGATGCAGAGAAAGCCTTCAACAAAATTCAACATCCACTTACGATTAAAAAAAAAAAAAAAACTTCCAAAAAGCAGGAATAGAAGGAGCATGACTCAACATAATAAAAACAATATAAGACAAACCCAAATATCCTCAACGGAGAAAAACTGAAAGCATTTCCCCTTAAGTCAGGAACAAGACAAGGGTGCCCACTCTCACCACTACTTTTCAACATAGTTTTGGAAGTCTTGGCCAAAGCAATCAGAGCAGAAAAAGAAATAAAAGGGATCCATATTGAAAAAGAAGAAGTAAAACTCTCTCTGTTTGCAGACGAAATGATCCTCTACAGAGAAAACCCAAAATACTGCACCAGAAAATTACTAGAACTAATCAATGAATATAGTAAAGTTGCAGGACATAAAATCAACACACAGAAATCCGTTGCATTCCTATACACTAACACTGAGAAAACAGAAAGAGAAATTAAGGAAACAATTCCATTTACCATCAAAACACAAAAAATAAAATACTTAGGAGTATATCTACCTAAAGAAATAAAAGACCTATATATAGAAAACTATAAAACACTGATGAAAGAAATCAAAGAGGATACAACTAGATGGAGAAATATACCGTGTTCATGGGTTGGAAGAATCAATATAGTGAAAATGAGTATACTACCCAGAGCAATTTATAGATTCAATGCAATTCCTATCAAGCTACCAGAGGTCTTTTTCAGAGAATTAGAACAAATAATTTCACAATTTGTATGGAAATACAATAAACCTCTTATAGCCAAAGCAATCTTGAGAAAGAAGAATGGAACTGGAGGAATCAAACTACCTGACTTTAGGCTATACTACAAATCCACAGTCATTAAGACAGTATGGTACTGGCACAAAGACAGAAATATAGATCAATGGAACAAAATAGAAAGCCCAGAGATAAATCCATGCATCTATGGACACCTTATCTTTGACAAAGGAGGCAAGAATATACAATGGAGTAAAGACAACCTCTTTAACAAGTGGTGCTGGGAAAACTGGGCAGCCACTTGTAAAAGAATGAAACTAGAACACTTTCTAACATCATACACAAAAATGAACTCAAAATGGATCAAAGATCTAATCATAAGACCAGAAACAATAAAACTCCTAGAGGATAACATAGGCAAAACACTCTCCGACATAAACCAAAGCAGCATCCTCTATGACCCACCTCCAAGAATATCAGAACTAAAAGCATGAATGAACAAATGGGACCTAATTAAAATTAAAAGCTTCTACACAACAAAGGAAACTATAAGCAAGGTGAAAAGGCAGTCTTCAGAATGGGAGAAAATAATAGCCAATGAAGCAACGGACAAACTATTAATCTCAAAAATATACAAGTAACTCCTGCAGCTCCATTCTAGAAAAATAAACCACCCAATCAAAAAGTGGGCCAGGGAACTTAACAGACACTTCTCCAAAGAAGACATACAAGTGGATAACAAACACGTGAAAAGATGCTCAACATCACTCATTATCAGAGAAATGCAAATCAAAACCACAAAGAGGTACCACTTTACACCAGTCAGAATGGCTGCCATCCAAAAGTCTACAAGCAATAAATGCTGGAGAGGATGTGGAGAAAAGGGAATCCTCTCACACTGTTGGTGGGAACGCAAACTAGTACAGCCACTATGGAGAACAGAGTGGAAATTCCTTAAGAAATTGAAAATAGACCTGCCATATGACCCAGCAATCCCACTGTTTGGCATACACACTGAGGAAACCAGAAATGAAAGAGACACATGTACGCCAATGTTCATCGCCCCATTGTTTACAATAGCCAGGACATGGAAGCAACCTAGATTCCCATCAACTGACAAATGGATAAGAAAGCTTTGATACATATACACAATGGAATATTACTCAGCATTAAAAAAAATCATTTGAATCAGTTCTACTCAGGTGGACGGAACTGGAACCTATTATCCAGAGTGAAGTAAGCCAGAAGGAAAAACGACAATACAGTATACTAACGCATATATATGAAATTTAGAAAGATGGTAATGAGAACCCTGCATGCGAGACAGCAAAAGAAACGCAGATGTATAGAACAGTCTCGTGGACTCTCTGCAAGAGGGCAAGGGTGAGGTGATATGGGAGAATGGCATTGAAACATGTTAATTATCATATGTGAAATCAATCACCAGCCCAGGTTTGATGCTCGGGGCTGGTGCACAAAGATGAATCGGGAGGGAGGAAGGATGGGGGTCCTGGAGGGGAACATATGTATGCCCATGGCGGATTCATGTCAATATATGGCAAAACCAACACAATGAAGAAAATTAAAACACAAAGAAAAAGGAAGAAAGATATACCAGTGGTCATTCACTTTATTAAGAGATGTTTAAAAGACACGAGCAGCCATTTGACAAGAAAGATATGGGACTACACACCAAACACATTAAAAAGACATTTAATTTCTCTAACGTAAGAAAAATTTATATTAAGATTCTCTTGAGAGATCAGACAGACACAGGGTTGGCATCAGTTCAGTTCAGTTCAATCACTCACTTGTGTCTGACTCATTGTGACCCCATGAACCACAGCATTCCAGGCCTCCCCATCCATCCCCAACTCCCGGAGTCAACTCAAACCCATGTCCATTGAGTCAGTGATGGCATCCAACAACCTCATCCTCTGTCATCCCCTTATCCTCCTGCCCTCAATCTTTCCCAGCGTCAAGGTCTTTTCCAGTGAGTCAGCCCTTCACATCAGGTGGCCAAAGTACTGGAGTTTCAGCTTCAACATCAGTCCTTCCAACGAACATCCAGTACTGATCTCCTTTAGGATGGACGGGTTGGATCTCCTTGCAGTCCAAGGGGCTAAAGAGTTTTCTGCAACACCAAAGTTCAAAAGTATCAATTCTTTGGTGCTCAGCTTCTTTATAGTATAACTCTTACATGCATACATGACCAATGGAAAAACGATAGCCTTGACAAAGTAATGTCTCTGCTTTTTAATGTGCTGTCTAGGTTGGTCATAACTTTCTTTCCAAGGAGTAAGCGTCTTTTAATTTCATGGTTGCAATCACCATCTGCAGTGATTTTGGAGCCCAGAGAAAGTCAGCCACTGTTTTCACTGTTTCTCCATCTATTTGCCATGAAGTGATGATACCAGATGCCATGGTCTTAGTTGTGTGAATGTTGAGCTTTAAGCCAACTCTTTAACTCTTCTCTTTCAGTTTCATCAAAAGGCTTTTTAGTTCTTCACTTTCTGCCATAAGGCTGGTGTCATCTTCATATCTGGGGTTATTGATATTTCTCCCAACAATAGATTTTAGAAATTGCAAACAGTCATTAAAATACTTGGAATAACTGTGTTTTGTTTGTTTTAAAGTAGACACATGGAAATCATAAAATAGACCCGATTTTATCTTTTACATATGAAAGCTATAGTGTCACATGACAAACACAGTGGGCATAATAAATGGCAGGCTAAACAAGGCAGCAGGAGAAAATTGTTCACATGAAGAGGTAGCAATAGAAAGTATTCAAAATGAAGCACTGACTTAATCAATATATACAAAATATGACACAATATAATCTGTTGATTTTTTGTACCCCTAAGAACGTGACAGTGATTAAATATTTGAAAATCGATCAGTGTAACTCACCTTACTAACGAACTAAAAATGAAACACAGTAGGGTCATCTTGATAAATGCTGAAACATAATTTGATAAAATCTAATATCTATTTCTGAATTGAGAAGATCCTCTGGAGGAGGGCCTAACAACCTACTCCAGTAATCTTGCCTGGAGAGTCCTCAAGGCCAGAGAAGCCTGTTCTGCTTTCCCTCCATGAGATTACAGAGAGCTGGATACAACTTTACGACTGAGCACATTCTATATAAAAATTCTTAGCAAACTAGAAATCAAAAACTTCCTCAATCTGATGAAGGTAATAAACTGTATAGCTAACATCACACTGTATAGTAGAACAATGAGTGTTTTACTTCTAATATTAGAATCAACAAAAGTGTCCTCTCTCATTATATTGAATTTCTGTCTATGAAATTCGGAAAATAATGGAGAATTTATCCAGTTTGTAAAAGAAGATTTATACTGTTATTTGTCAGTGACATCTGTGTAAAATATCCGATGAAATATCTAGCAACAACACAATGACTAAAACTAAAGTTAATTTAAGAAATGTGCAAGATATAAAGATGATGTATAAAGTTTAATTAATTTATTTACTATATAGTAGAACAGACTATTGAAAATTAAAAGAAAAAATAATAATTAGAAGTATGAAAAATAATTTGAAGTACAAAAATTTAAGAATCTGACAAAATATAGGAAAGACACCAATGCAAACATATAGACAAAAATTTGAACAAGAATATAAATGTTTATTTATTTGTATAAATAAATATATACAAATAACAACTAAGCATGCAGGGCACAACAAAATGATGGTTCTAATGAGAGAACAGAGAAGAACAATTGTGATGAAGATGTGAAAAAATTGGAACTTTCATGCATTGAATATGGGAGTACAAAATGAGCAGCCCTGGTGGAAAACACTTTGGAAGTTGCTTTAAAGTAAAACGTTTATTTATCATATGACACAGCAATCCCACTCCTACATTTACACAAATAAGAATGGGGGGGGGATTTTTACCCAAAGACGTGTGCATGAATGTTCTTAGCAGTTTTATTTATAGTCATCAAAGTGTTGAGATAAACACGATGGAGGAGGTGTAGGTGGACATGTAGTATATCTATCTTTATGGATTCACCAGGAATACACCTTCATACACAGAAGTGCTTGCAGAACATCAGCTGAAAGTTGACAGGAGTACCTGACCAGTGGAAAAGAATATTCAGAACCACAAAACTCGGTAGGATGAAGGAACTAGGTGGAAAAATAGGAATGTTCGTAGGACTGGACCTGCCATTTTGGGCGGGAGAACTGAAGTAGATGTCCAATCCCCACATTGGAGCAATTGTCTGGATCAGAGGAGAAATATTTAAGGCTGAGAGTAAAACAGCTGATCTGTGCCAGCCTAAATGGAATGAGAATCAGAGGGTCCTCACCACAGCTATATACTCCTCAGACAGTGATGCAGAACTCTATAAAGCACAGTATCTGGGAGCTGGAGTTTGGGGATTGTGGAGCAATCCCAGAGTGAGGGCTGCTGTTGATTGTGGAGAGACAGATTGATGGGATGTGAGAAAGGAGATCAGGGTGAGAAATGCTGTGGAGAAATGCCAGTCACCAAGAAAGCAAAGTGATTCTGCTAAGTCAATCAGAGGGGGAAGAGACATCACCATAACCTCTCTCCCCATCAACTGGCATCTGCAACTGAACAATAGGAGACTGGCCCATCAAGGGCCTGATTCAGCAAACTACAGGGAAGGACTCAACACTTTAAGTCCCTGAAACGCAGATCAACAAAGTAGAATCCAAGCATGAAGGCCCATCTATGCTCCTGATGTGCCAAACATCAGAGAATAACCTCAGACAAGGGAGTCCTCTAAGTGCCCTAAAGTGCAAAGCTATGGAGAAAGACTGGCCAATGAGGCCTCATGATTGTCAGACAGGAAGGTGGATAAAAGACTCTCACTGCACCACATTCATGCTCAACTCTCACTGAAGCAGAACTCTCTCAGACGAAAAACATCTTGTATCTATGCACTCGGTTTGCTATGGGATTGTCTCATTCTTGGTGACTCTATAGACTCTGGCTTGCCAGGGTTCTGTCAGGGAGAGGGATTCTACAGGCTAAAATACTGAAGCATATTGGACAATACTGGTTGCCATTCCCTTCTAGAATACTATATTTCCTTCTTCCCTACCTGCCAACTCCACTGAGTACCTGGTACTGCAAGTCCTCCAGGGAAGCCTCAGAATCAAAACCCAGTGGATGATCCACATATTGTGGTGGAAATAGAACTACAACTGAAACACAAGGGCAGTGTGTCTAATGAAGATGACTCAAAACCTTCCTACCAGCTGTACAAGCTGCAGATTAAATCCACACAATCAAATAGGAAGACTCTGTGTCTATGGACTATATAAAGGATATTGAGAGCTCCCACAAAAGAAAACACACTAGTTCTAATAGCTGTGAACATTGTAGGCAAGAGGACATAGGAATAAGACCAGATTAAAATCTGAGCTGCCCCCAAATCAGGTCCAGAGTTCAGCAGTTTTGGAAGCCATCCTAGGAGATGAAGTGGAGACTTAGCTTAGAGAGGAAAAAGACTATGATAGCAGTGATCAAAGAAAACAAGTATTATTCTTATTTTTTAATATTCTTTTGGTTGATTCTTCTGGTATTTTTTTTCTTTCTTCCTCCCCCCTCTGCTGCAGTTGTCAATTTTATTGGCACTATGGAATATAATTAAGCTTTTGAGCTCCCCCTCCTCAGGACAGTTTTCATTACTCTTATAAACCTATGCTTCTTTGTTTGGCTTTTGTAGTTCTGTGGAGTTTTCCTTTATTTTTCCCCCCTTTTTTCTTTGTTTTTCTTTTTTTTTTTAAATTAATTCTTCTTTATAGTTTGAATTTTTTAACTATTGTGTTTTTCATACATTTATTTCATTGTTTGTCTTTTCACTGTTATTTTTGGCTTCAGTTAATTTTTAATATACATAAAGCTTCTTCATCTACCTCTGTTTAACTTTGCATATCTATTCTTTATTTTCTTTATTTCCTTTCCTTTCCTCATGTTGTTGGTTTTATTTTCATTGCTTTATTTCCCAACTGGCACCTTGATCCAGTTTTGTTTCCAGTTTTTGGCTTAGTTTTCTTCTGATAAATATAAACTATTTTTTTCTCTGTGTGTGTGTTTGACAGGTTGATCTATTGTAACCTTTTTTGTTAGACTGTTTTAATTTTGTTTCTGGGTGTGTATGCATATGGATACACATATTTTTAACCATTGCTGTAGATCTTTTCCTCTACGTTAGGCCATTGCATTTGTTTAGATTTTTCCTTTCTTTTTTTTTCTTTGTTCTTCTGTGTTTTTTTTTTTCTCTTTTTTTTAAAAAAAATAAGTCTAACTTAAGAAACTTAAAGTTATTATATTTTTCAATTTTATTTATTAAAAAAAAACTGCTCTTCTTTTCCCCTTGCAGTTAATCTTTATGAAAGTCTTCTTTATCTACCTCTGTTTAATTTTGCATATCTGTTCTTCTTTCTTTTCTTTCTTTTAGTTCTTATCTGCTCAACATATTTGTTAGTTTTGATTACATTGCTTCATTCCCCACTTGGACTTTGCTTATCCCCCTCCCACCAGAATGTGCTATAGTTAGCTTTGTTCTTCAATGGTAAATATAATTTTTTATTTATTTTGTTCACTGGGTCAGTCTACTGTTTTTTATTTTTGTTGGACTATTTTCACTTGTTCATATATTATATATGTGCATATATATGTGTATATATATATATATATTCCATTATGTTAATTATTTACCTAATTTTGTTTGAGGCTTGTATTTGGTTTCTTCTTTCTGCATGTTTATTATAATATCACTTAATTCCAGAACAAACCACTTGTGGGACCTTCATTCCTGACCAAAGATCAAGCCCTAAATCTTTGGAATGAGGGCACTGACTCCATGATCCTAGACTACCAGAGAACTAATGTTAGGGAGTATCAAATTGCAAAAGATCACACAAAGGAAATCACTTGAATACAAGAACCACATCACTCAACCACCAGTAGCATCCTGTGAAGGACACCTCATCCAAAAAACAAACGAAACAAAAACCCAGTCCTCAAGAGACAGAATTACCACCTCACTCAGCCTTGCCTATTAGAGGAAAAATGAACAAATAAAAACTCAACACAAATCTCACCCTATAAAAACCATACACAAACCACTGGAGGGCAGAGCCCTAAGGGGGAAAAAAAAAAAGAATTCAAACTTGAAGCCTGAGGAAAAAAAGACCTGAAATACAGTAAGTTTGAAAAATAATAATTTAAAGGCAGAGAAATACTACATGAATGAAAAAACAACCTAGAAGCACAGAAGTCCAAATAAATGAAGAGGAAATAGGCAGACTACATGAAGAAAAGTTCAGAAAAATTACAGTAAAAATGATCAAAAATCTTGGAAACAAAATGGAGAAAGTGCAAGATCAATGACCAAAACCTAGGCACAAATTGGAGAATAAACATAGAGGCAAACAAAACAATTGTGGAATATATGTAATGTACTGCATGGCGAACATTATTCTAATAGTGAAACACTAAAAGTAATCCCCCTAAGGTGGGGAAAAAGAAAAGGGTGTCAACTTTCACAACAAGTGTTCAACTTGGTTTTGCAAGTCCTAACTGCAGCAATGACAAAAGAAAAATAAATAAGTGATAGATCAGAAAAGAAGAAGTAAACTCCTCAGTGTTTGTAGGTGACGTGATACTGTACATAGAAAGACCTAAAGATATTATCAGATAATTAATACAGATAATATTTCAAAGTCGCAGGATACAAAATTAATACACAGAAATCATTTGCATTCCTATACATTAACAATGAAAAATCAGAAAGAGAAATTAAGGAACCAATCCCATTTACCATTGCAACAAAAGTAATAAAATATCTAAGAAAAACTTGTCTAAGGAGACAAAAGAACTGTAGACAAAAAACTGTAAGACACTGATGAAAGAAACTGAAGAGAACATCAACAGATGGAGAGATATCCCATGTTGAGAGTGGGAAGAATCAGTATTGTGAGAATAACTATACTACCAAATGCAATATGCAGATTCACTGTGACCCCAATCAAATTACCATGTCATTTTTCACAGTGCTAGAACAAGAAATTTCACAATTCATATGGAAATTCAAAAGAATCCTAATAGGCAAAACTGCCCTGAGAAAGAAAAATGGGGCTGGAGGAATCAACATTCCTGACTTCAGATTATACTACAAAACTTCAGTCATCAAGAAAATATGGTACTGGCACAGAAACAGAAATATGGACAAATGGAACAAGATAGAAAATCCAGAAATAAACCTATGCACCTTTGGATGCCTTATTTTTGAAAAAGGAGGAAAGAATATAGAGTGGGGCAAAGAAAGACAGCCTCTTCAATAACTGGTGCTGGGAAAACTGGACAATTTCATGTAGAAGGATGAAATTAGAACACTTTTTAATACCATACACAAAGATCAACTCAAAATGGATTATAGACCTAAACATAAGACCAGAAACTATAAAACTCTTATAGGAAAAGATAGGCAGGACAGTAGATGACATAGATTAAAGTATGATCCCCTATGACGCACATCCTAGAGTAATAGAAATAAAAGCAAAATTAAATGAATGGTGCCTGACTAAGCTTAAAACCTGTTTCAAAGCAAGGGAGACTATAAGCAAGATTAAAGCACAACCCTCTGAATACAATAATAGCAAATGAGATAATAATAGGAAATGAAATAACTGACAAAGATTTAACATCTAAAATACCAAGCTGCTATTGTAAACAAAGCGAGAATCATGTATCAAAACCAAATTCCATGTTGGGATTCAAATAGCAAAAAAAGATGATTTTAAACTAAAAGGTCTCACACAGCCTCATCTTTTTAAAAATCTCTGCATCATGGGAAATCAGATTTCTGAGCCAATGGTCAGTTGAAAATATGGGTGATTTTTTTTCTTTCTTTTATTTGTTTTTGGCAACATTACATTCTCTGTTACAAGTGTGTATTGATTTTAAATAAAGTTATAAAGCATATTTTCAATATGTAAAGAATACATCTGAAATTTTATAAATTAAATTAATAAGCATTAATTTATTTCTCCATCAGAGGGCAGAATAAGCATAGTAAATATTTATTCATACACTTATATACTCTGGAGAGTCCCTTGCCCTGCAAGGAGGTCAAACCAGCGTATCCTAAAGGAAATCAGTACTGAATATTCATTGGAAGTACTGATGCTGAAGGCAGGAGGAGAAGTGGACAACAGAGGGTTAAATGATTTGAAGGCATCGCCAATTCAATGGACCTGAGTTTGAGAAGATTCCAGGTGTTGGTAATGGACAGAGAAGCATGGGGTTTCAAAGAGTAGGACACGACAGAGCAACTGAACTGACTGACAAATACATATAAAATCCCAATACAGCCTCAAAATGGACATACTATGTCAACAATTATATACTACACACGTTTTCATAATATATACCATAATGTGTGTGTATATATATATATATATATATGAAAACCTCTATATATAGTTAAAAGTATACAAGAATCTGTACAGTTACAACAATGAGGTCATTTGAGTTCACATGCATGAACAAAAAAATATGATCATACTAAGTGAAATGAGTCAGACAGAAAAAGACAAATACCAAATGATATCACTTAATTGTGGAATCTAAGATATGACACAAATGAACATCTGTATGAAAAGAAACACACTCATGAGCATATATAACAAACTTGTGGTTTCCAAGACAGAGAGAACTGGGGGAGGGTTGTAGTAAAAGATTGGGGTTAAGAGATATAAACTAGAGTACATGGAAAGGATAGACAGGTTCCTTCTGTAGAGCACAGAGAACTATATTCAGTATCCTATTATAAATCATAATGGAAAAGAAAATGTATATACATGGGATTTCTTGGTGGCCCAGTGGTTAACTTCACACATCCACAGCACCATTGCAGTAGGTTCAATCCCTGGCCAGAGAACTAATGGAAATGCTGCACAGCATAGCCACAAAAAAGAGAAAGATTATATAAATTAACCTGTGTGTATATATATATATATATGTGTGTGTGTGTGTGTGTGTGTGTGTGTGAGTGCATGTGTGTATGCAAGATATGTTACACATATATGCTCATAACTGAACCATTTTGCTGTAAAGCAAAAATTAACAGAATACTCTATTTTTTCTTATTAGTTTTGTTATACAACAGAATACTTAAAATCAACTATATCTGAACTAAAAAATAACATGACTTAAAAAATTGGTATATCATTGTACGCAAAATTTATATCCAAGGAAAATTGATGTAATCAAACATGGCTCACTACTAAATAGCAGTCTTGCTGTAATACTTATGGAGATCAATACTGATGTCTGCTATTTAACACAACATGTACCAAGGAATAAGATCAATTGATGAGTGGATAGAGGAATAGGCAAATAGATAGATATGTGGCAAAGGAAATATTATAAAATGGTTACAGTAAAATCAAGGTGGGAAGTCTTTGTGTATTGGCTATAATTTTTTTCCAGTTTTGTTGAATGTTTGAAATTTTTTTATAATAAAATATGCCTGAAAGTACAGAGCAAAGAACAATAAAAACCAAAATGCACATGAAGTATAACTCCAACTTTAAAAATATGAGATAAGAAATGATGAGAAATGAATGAGCTAACCTGTGAACTGTGGTGAAAGTAAAAAATAAATGGTCTAACATGTAAACAGGAATGAAAGTAATCATGGTTTTTCTTTACTTTTTCCCACTTTATGAACTGACTGAGTTCTTTTGCCAGTATCCACAGACTTCATTTTCCATAATGAAAATAGCATTACCTTCCCTCTGGCGCAAGGGACACAGGCCTACTGGTTAACAATATTGCCTTGCTTGTGCTCTCCTCCTGTTGACCTTGCCTTTGACCAGTGCTGGGGCTCCCAGAATCCTCCAATAACAGCTTTAGAGATGTAGCCCAGTTGGCCTCCCAAGGCTTATCAAGTCAGCTTATGGCTGACTCATCTGTTTGGAGTCCCAGGTGCAACCCCATCCTTCCCTGCTTCATCTTGGGCCATAATGGTTCTACTCACCTCCACTTCATTTCTCTCCCTCTCTCTCTGAAGTAAAAACTTACTGAAAAGTATACGTGGAAAGCCACACAGGTGATCACAGGGAGAGTTGTGCCCCCTCGACTCCCTCAATTCTAACCACACCCTCTCGCTTCCTAGAAGTTTTCTCACTTATTTCAATTTCTTATTCTAAGTGACCTTCTTTCAGAAATTAAAAAAAGGAAATTTAAAACAGTTTCTATGGCAAACATAATAAACAGAAATTATAAAATTACAATTGAGAAATATTTGGAAGTTACCTGACAAGAGTATATTTAGCTAATCTATGCAGAGTTCAAAAGTCAAAATAAGAAAAGAAGATAAAAAACACAGAAGACAAACATGAAGTAAACAAAGGGAACAAAGAAATACAAATTATTCGGAAGAAAAAGAATAAAAATTACCACAAAGCAGGAGGAAATCTTGAACCTAACTGGTAATGAAAGAAATGCAAACCAATACAATATAGGAATATGACTTCTCATCGTAGAAATTCTCAAAAGTTCAATGAAAGCATTAAGTGAGAACAAATATTTCCACCAAATTAAGAATGAGACATTGAAAACTGAGTGTTCATGTATTGCTGTAAAAGTGATGAAACTTTCTGAATGGCAATTTGACAGTATCTAGTAAATTCATAAATGCATGGAGCCATTTAGCAAGACTTGTTTGGCATTTGAATTGTAGAAATACTTCTGCAATTTCACCAATGTAAATATGATGTTCAATGCAATATTTTTTCCCATCATACTAGAAAACCTTTTGGGCCCCTTCCCCACACTGCCCTTCTGCCATGCAACCACTGTTCTCAGTTCTATCAGTATAGATTAGTTTTGCCTCACCTAGAACTTTCTATAAGTGGAGTCTAGAGTATGTACATATGTAGTTGCTTTACAATGTTGTGTTACTTCCTGCTGTACAGCAAAATAAATCAGCGGTGCATATGTGTGTATGTTTATATATATGTTTATATGTTTGTATATATATACATGTATATAATTTCCTACATATGCTATTTACAGGAGAACTAACTTCAACCTAGGGACACACGCATGCATAATAAAAGTGAGTGGTTGGAAAAATATATTTCATGCAAATGGAGACCAAAAGAAAGGAGGTTTAGCAATACTCATATCAGATAAAAGAGACTTTGAGGGAGGGAACTAAGATGGCGGAGGAATAGGACGGGGAGTCCACACTCTCCCCAACAAATACACCAAAAGAACATTTAAAAAACGAGCAAACTCCATAAAACAACATCTGAATGCTGGCAGAGGACATCAGGCATCTGGAAAGGCAGCCCATTGCTGACGAAAGAAGGTAGGACCAAAAAAAATAAAAAAGTAGAAAGAGAGGCAAAGAGTTAGAGACAGAGATACAACTCGGAAGGGGAGTCTTGAAAGAGAGAAATATTTCCGAACACCAGGAAACATTATCCCTGGCGAATATGAGGGATCTGAGGCGAATCTCAGAGAGCATAATAGCTGGAAGTAGAAGCTGATAAATAATTAAGCTCCCCAGAGTACGTCTCTAAGTGCAACTCTCAGCGGAGCGGCAGCCCGGGTGCCCCATCCCTCAGGAGCCAGTGTGGACTGCTCAGGGAGGGGCGGGCCGTGGGCTTAGGGTAAGGACTGGGATTGAACGCCTGGGGCAGACTGAGGGTCCTAAACAAGGGTGCTAACCGGAGATAGACCACTGGGTAGCCTTCCGGAGGAAGACACACACACTCTCCCCCCACCCTCCGTGGCCAGGCTCGCACTTAGCCTTCCAGAGGAAGACCCCCCGCCAGGCTCGCACACAGAACAAAGGGCAGCGAGGACTCGGTCCGCTGCATGAGACAGCAGGGCAGAGTTGGGCGGCTGCAGGCTGTGGACCCACCCAGCACCCGCCGGAGAGCGCCCTGGCGAGGCTTCTGCTCCCAAACCGCAGACAGAATTGGGTGCTAGCCAAGACCTCTCAGGATTCTGGACAGTCGCAGCCAGAATTCGGCGCTTCTCACACATGAGAAGATGCGCCCAGTTGCACGCCGAGAAAACCGAGCGGCTGGGTCAGGGGAGGGGAGAAGCTGTAGCCCTCAACCGCGCCAGGAGAGAGACCAAGAGCCTGAGCAGAGGGGGCGGGGAAATCACACTCACCAGGAGCGGGGCAAACCCCAGAGCCCTGAATAAACCCTGAAGAGACCATCAAACAGAAGAGGCTAAAACAAGCAGAGGGAACCGCTTAAGAGCCCAACCAGGAAACTTTGACAAAACACACATCCAACCCCTCCCATAGTGAGGAACCCCCACAATAAAGGGACAGCACAGCAAGATAAACAAAATGAAAAGGCAGAGAAATACCCAGCAGATAAAGGAACAGGATAAACATTCTCCACACCAAACAAAAGACGAAGAGATAGGATATCTACCTGATAAAGAATTCCAAATAATGATAGTGAGAATGATCCAAAACCTGGAAAATAAGTTGGAGTTGCAGTTCAATAACCTGCAGGCAAGGATTGAGAAGATGCAGGTAAGCTTTAACAAGGACTTAGAAGAAATGAAAAAGAGACAAAATACAATGAATAATGCAATAGATGAGATCAAAAACACCCTGGAGGGAACCAACAGTAGAATAACAGAGATAGAAGACAGGATAAGTGAGGTAGAAGACAGAAAGGCAGAAATAAATGAAACAGAAAGGAAAAATGAAAAAAGAATTAAAAGAAATGAGGACAATCTTAGAGACCTCTGGGACAATATTAAACACACCAATATTCGAATCATAGGAGTCCCAGAAGAAGAAGACAAAAAGAAAGACCATCAGAAAATTCTTGAAGAGATAATTGTTGAAAATTTCCCTAAATTGGGAAAGCAAATAACCTCTCAGGTCCAAGAAACACAGAGGGTCCCAAATAGAATGAACCCCAAGCAGAACACCCCAAGACACATATTAATCAAATTAACAAATATCAAATACAAAGAGCAAATATTAAAAGCAGCAAGGGAGAAACAAGAAATAACTCACAAGGGGAATCCCATAAGTATAACAGCTGATCTCTCAATAGAAACGCTTCAAGCCAGAAGGGAATGGCAGAACATACTTTAAGTCATGGAAGAAAACAAGCTACAACCCCGATTACTGTACCCAGCAAGGATCTCATTCAAATTTGAAGGCGAATTCAAAAGCTTTTCAGACAAGCAGAAACTGAGAGAATTCAGCAACACCAAACCAGCTCTCCATTGAATGCTAAGGATCTTTCCTAGATAGGAAACACAGATGGGGTATATAATCTCGAACCCAAAACAATAAAATAAATGGCAGCAGGATCATACTTATCAATAATTACCTTAAATGTGAACGGGTTGAATGCCCCAACCAGAAGACAAAGATTGGCCAATTGGATACAGAAACAAGACCCCTATATATGTTGTCTACAAGAGACCCACCTCAAACCAAGGGACATATATAGACTGAAAGTTAAAGGCTGGAAAAAGATATTCCACGCAAATAAAGACCAAAAGAAAGCAGGAGTGGCAATATTCATATCACATAAAGTAGACTTTAAAATAAAGGTGGTGAAAAGAGATAAAGATGGACATTACATAATGATCAAAGGATCAATCCAAGAAGAAGAAATAACAATTATAAATATTTATGCACCCAACATAGGAGCACCACAATATGTAAGGGAAATGCTAACAAGTATGAAATGAGAAATTAACAACAACACAATAATAGTGGGAGACTTTAATACACCACTCACACCAATGGATAGATCAACTAAACAGAAAAGTAACAAGAAAATTCAAACTTTAAATGATACAATAGACCAACTAGACCTAATTGATATCTATAGGTCATTCCACCCCAAAAGAAGGAATTTCACCTTTGTCTCAAGCGCACACGGGACCTTCTCCAGGATAGATCACATCTTGGGCAATAAATCTAGCCTTGGTAAATTCAAAAATATTGAAATCATTCCAACCATCTTTTCTGACCACATGCAGTGAGATTAGATATCAATTACAGGAGAAAACCATTCAAAACTTCTAACATATGGAGGCTCAACAACACACTGCTGAATAACCAACAAATCACAGAAGAAATACAAAATGAAATTCAGTTATGGATAGAAACGAATGAAAATGAAAACACAACAACCCAAAACCTATGGGACACTGTGAAAGCAGTGCTAAGGGGAAAGTTCATAGCAATACAAGCTCACCTCAGGAAACAAGAAAAAAGTCAAATAAATAACCAAGATGTTTCTTGAATCAACCCTCCTTCACTCAGAGCGATGATCTCCAGATTTATCTTTATCTCTGAAGATAACATGTTTCCATATTTCAAATTTTGATTCCTAATTAATTCCAGATATATATCACATTTCTTTATTCATACCCTTGTCTAGGTATACTATTTTCATTTTCATCTCTTGGATGTTCTCAACGGTGCCACAGGACCTGGTTTGGGGTGTTTGATGTTTGAAATCTATTCATTTCTGAAATATTCCAAGAAATAACCTGATTTATCATACTGTCCCTAACTCTTTATTTATATATATATATTTTTTTCTCTCATGGGAGTGCACTTTTATGGTCATGCTCATATGGCTCTTACCAGGTCCATCCCACCAGTACCTTAAAGCATCCACTATACTAATGCTATTGTACCATTGATGCCTTGTCAAGCTTTCCATACTTAGGCAGAGGTGATAATGCCCTCATAGCTTAGATGTCTGTATCTCTTAGACTTTGCCTTATGTGCAAATCGTCATGTGCTTTTTTAAAGAAAAACGGAATTGTGTGTACCTGTTCATATCCTCTTCCTGTTAGCTTCCCCTGCGTTTACTTTATTTTTTCTCCCCCTATGTGAGCAATGCCAATTTGTAAAGTGTGGGTATGCTTTAGAGTTCAGCACCCTTGTGAATAGTGCGTCCATCAGCAAGCATTTTAAGGTTGTTGATAGAGAAAATGTCCACGAGGTGGCAGCATTTCTTCAGTCCCTTTGTTGCTATGGTAACAGCAGCCTGGATGGTTATCCCAGGCCTGGTTGTAAATGAAAGTAAACTGAGACACAGGAAGTCATCAAAAGCTTTTGTCTCTTTAGTCTCTGAGTTTTTTTTAGTCTAGCTTTATTTCTTATTAAAGACTACACCGTTGCAGTTGTTACAGGTAAACGTCTCTGTACACTTCCACAGATACCTGGAGATTTCCAGCTGTAGTTATTGGCACAGCTATGGTTTTAGAACCTGTTGAGTACTTGTCTCTTGATACAGACAGTCCATGTGGATTATGAATTGCATAGTATCTGTGGTATAAGTTTGTTCCAGCCTTCACATTTTGTCCCTTCACCCATAGATACTCTTTGCTAACCGTAATTTTCTTATCAGGAGTGTCAATACATTTCACTTTTGTTTGGGTACTCATCAGCATCAATATTTTTTGTTAACCCCTCTCTGAAAGGCATATGATATGATATCTCTTAATCTGCCCTTCTTTCTGTCCTGGGGTTCGCTCTAGATGTCTGCTTATCCCTGAAAAAGGCGCTTATGTTTGTTTGTTTGTTTGCGTTTTCATAATGTTGGAGTCATATTTCATTGTGTATTTCTGTCCCATTTATTTCTCTTTTCACCTGAACCCAACGATTATCTTTCCTTTCTTCTCTTGTGCATGATGAATGCTGTTCCAATGCATGTTTGGGGTGTTTTCCACAAACTGTTCATTTCTCAGATACTCTAGAAGCGGAAGTGCCATAAGACATCATTTTGTGATTCTGAACCCTTTTACAGTCGTGCTCATAAATTCTCCGACCACTTACATCCCACCACTTCCATATAAGCATCCCCTTTACTAATATTTATCTACCATTCTTGTCTGTAGAGTTTCGGATAGTGGCCGTTTTGGTTTCTCAGTAGTGATATTGTTTTGCAGTTTACTTGTGACTAGTCCGTATCCATTAGTCCAAGTTTGAAGTTTGTTATTCCAGAAAGCGGTCACAGACAGCAGCATTTCTTCCGGTTCGCCTCTTGTTACTATGGTAACCGCATCTTTAGATGTATAGGCAATTCCTGCTTGTAAATGAGAGTAGAATGAGCTAGAGGAAACCCCCGAAAGCTTGTGTCTCCTTTCTTCTTGGTTTCATTGTGGAGTTGCCTTTTTGTGGCTTTACTGATTTTTGCTCCCTTACACTGATTGAGGCATTCAGCAGTGGTTATTTCCTCCGACCTGCTCTCAGAAAGTGTGTAGTACATCACTCTTGCTAAGTCGGTCCCTGTGGATTATGTATTTGAACAAGTATTTGTGTGAATTCATGAATTTAAGCCTTCCAATGTAAGCCTTCCTCTCACCCATCCCCTTTGCTAAGCATCAGTGTATAACCAGCACTGGGTGTCCATTTTACCACAATTGGGGTACTCAGCCAGCAATACTGTCCATCCTGTTTGAAAGTTAAATCCTATAACATAGCACTCATGACCCTCACTGAGTATGATTATCATCTGACTTGTCTGTACCTCTCTCAATGACATTATTTCCATCTTTCAATGCTTGAGTCTTGTTCCTTCTTGGACCTGCATCCCATTTTTTAATTCATTCATTTCTCCAGCCCTGTTTTCTTTTTCACTGTCATCTCTGGGCATTGGGAATGCAACTACAGTGCATGCTCTGGTGCTTGCGATTTTCAAAATCTGTGTATTTTTGATGGGTCCCAGGAGTGGAGAGGCTATGTGTTACTTTGTATCTCCTTTCTTCAATAAAAACACTTGGACAGTGATTCTTATACTGGCTCCTCCAACTGATATCTCCCTGCTATTATAAAAATATCTCCCTGACTAATGTCAGCCTACCGTTTCTGGTCTGGACGGTTTTCCATGGTGGCCTTTTCTAGTGCTCAGAGTTGATGTCTCATGGCGATTTATATTTTGTATCTCTAGCAAGAAACTATATGGAGCACTTTTCATGAGCTTTTTGCCGTTTGAATGCATTTTGAGCTGTATTCACCTGTTGATGTTTTCTTTCTGAGAGTGTCCTGGTTTTGTTTCGCTTGTGTTTTTGTTATCGTTTTCCATTTGATTGTGTGACTCCTGACATGTACAAAGGTAACTGTCATGTTGAGTCCAGCGGCCTTGTGAATATCAAATGTCCATCAGCGATACTTCTCAGGCTGCAGTTACATAGTAAAGCCTCCACACTGCAAGAATTTTTATCCCCTCATCTTTTGCTAGATGTATTCTAGCATCTTTTTCTATAGTTCAGTTCAGTCACTCAGTCGTATCCGACTCTTTGCAACCCCATAAATCACAGCACGCCAGGCCTCTCTGTCGATCACCAACTCCCGGAGTCCACTCAAACTTCTGTCCATCAGGTTGGTGATATCATCCAGCCATTTTATCCTCCATCTTCTCCTTCTCCTCCTGCCCGTAATCCTTCCCAGCATGAGGGTCTTTTCTAATGAGTCAATTCTTCACATGAGGTGGACAGCATATTGGAATTTCAGCTTCAACATCAGTCCTTCCAATGAACACCCAGGGCTGATCTCCTTTAGGATGGACTGGTTGGATCTCCTTGAAGTCCAAGAGACTCTCGAGAATTTATCCAACACCATAGTTCAAAAGCATCAATTCTTTGGCGTTCAGTATTTTTCACTGTTCAACTCACAACCATACGCGACTACTGGAAAAAGCACAGCCTTGACTAGACGAACCTTTGTTAGCAAAGTAATGTCTCAGCTTTTCAATATGCTATCCAGGTTGGCCATAACTTTCCTTCCAAGGAGTAGGCATCTTTTGATTTCATGGCTGCAATCACCATCTGCAGTGATTTTGTAGCCTCCCCCCACCCAAATAAAGTCTGACACTTTTTCCACTGTTTCCCCATCTATTTGCCATGAAGTGATGGGACCAGATGCCATGATCTTAGTTTTCTTAATGTTGAGCCTTAAACCAACTTTTTCACTTTCGTCTTTCACTTTCGTTAACAGGGTCTTTAGTTCCTCTTCATTTTCTGCCATAACGGTGGTGTTGTCTGCACATCTGAGGTTATTGGTATTTCTCCCTGTAATCTTGATTCCTGCTTGTACTTCTTTCAGGCCAGCATTTCTCATGATGCACTCTTCATATAAGTTAAATAAGCATGGTGACAATATACAGCCTTGATGTATTCATTTTTCTATTTGGAACCAGTCTGTTGTTCCATGTCCATTCTAACTGTTGCTTTCTGACCTGCATATAGGTTTCTCAAGAGACAGATCAGATGGTCTGATATTCCCATCTCTTTCTCACACTTTGTTGTGATCCACAGAGTCAAAAGCTTTGGCATAGTCAATAAAGCAGAAATAGATGTTTTTCTGGAACTCTCTTGCCTTTTTTGACAATCCAGCAGATGTTGACAATTTGATCTCTGGTTCCTCTGCCTTTTCTAAAACCAGCTTGAACATCTGGAAGTTCATGGTTCATGTATTGCTAAAGCCTGGCTTGGAGAATTTTGAGCAATACTTTACTAGCATGTGAAATGAGTGCAGCTGTGAGGTAGTTTGAGCATTCTTTCGCATTGCATTTCTTTGGGATAGGAATGTAAACTGAGCTTTTCCAGTCCTGTGGCTACTACTGAGTTTTCCAAATTTGCTGGCATATTGAGTGCAGCACTTTCACAGCATCATCTTTTAGCATTTGAAATAGCTCAACTGGAATTCCATCACCTCAACTAGCTTTGTTTATAGCGAGGCTTTCTAAGGCCCACTTGCCTTCACCTTGCAGGATGTCTGGCTCTAGCTGAGTGTCAGTGATCAGATCATTGTGATTACCTGAGTAGTGATCTCTTTTGTAAAGTTCTTCTGTGTATTCTTGCCACTTCTTAATATCTTCTGCTTCTGTTAGGTCCATGCCATTTCTGCCCTTTATCAAGCCCATCTTGGCATGAAGTGTTCCCCTGGTATCTCTAATTTTCTTGAAGAGATCTCTAGTCTTTCCCACTCTGTTGTTTTTTGCATTGATTGCTAAGGAAGTCTTTCCTATCTCTCCTTGCTATTCTTTGTAATTCTGCATTCAGATGGGAATATCTTTCCTTTTCTCCTTTTCTTTTCACTTCTCTTCTTTCACAGCTATTTGTAAGGCCTCCCCAGACAGCCATTTTGCTTCTTTATATTTCTTATTCTCAGGGATGGTCTTAATCCCTGTCTCCTGTACAATGTCATGAACCTCGGTTCACAGTACTAGAGTATTAGATGTATTCAGCTGTGCTTGTTTTCATCTACATATTATTAGAACATGTTTTGACTGCCCCCCTTTTTTTCTGAAGTAGGTTTTCCTGGATTCTGTATTTTATATATGTATTTGTGGGAAATAATTAATTCCAAGCTTCAGATGTACCTCTTCCATCCACCAGGGTCCTCTGCTACCTGTAAGTTTCTTGCTACGTTGGATGTCCACTTCACCTTTATGTCGGTCCTCACTGATGTAGATTTCTGTATCCCATCTTTTTGTTACATCCCATAATGCCTCTTTAATAGACCGTCATTTACACAGAGTGATGATCTCTGGATTTATCTCTATTCAAATTGAAATGAACACCCAGTGCTGGGAACACACTGATGCTCAGCAAAGGGGATGGGTGAAAGAAAGGCTTACTTTGGAATTCTGAAGTTCACAGATTCCCACTAATACCTGTTAAATACATAATCCATATGGACCAACTTAGCAAGTGTGATGTACTACACATTTTCTGAGAGCAGGTCGGAGGAAATAACCACTGCCAAATTCCTCTGTGTATCGGTGTAAGGGAGCCAGAATCGGTAGAGCTACAACAAAGGCAACTCTGTACACTAGATTCTTCAAATTAAAAAAAAATACAATAAAACCAAGAAGAAAGGAGACACCAGCTTTCAGAGACTTCCTCTAGCTCATCCTACTCTCATTTACAAGCACTAATGGCACATACCTCTAAAGATGCATTTACCCTAGTAACAAGAGAACAGGATTCTTCCTGTGACCGTCATCTTGTGGCCACAGTCTGGAATAGCAACCTTAAACCTTGGGCTGATGGACACTGACTATTTACATGAAGCTAGGCTCTAAATGACACATACAATTACAAAATGGCCTGGGGTCATACAAAGAAATAAAAACAAGAACAAACTATATGATTAGGAAGGAAAAATCAACAAGTAATTGCAATTCAATGAAGAAAGGCACCTCTGAAAATGTGCCTCATTTGCTTTATTATAAGTTATATGAAAAGTTAAACTGCAATGTCATATCACTACTGAGAAAGCTATAAAGGCCACTAGTAATATCTTCTGCTTCTGTTGAATCCATACCATTTCTGTCCTTTATTGTGCCCATCTTTCCATAAAATGTTCCCTTGTTATCTCTCATTTTAATGAAGAGATCTCTAGTCTTTCCCATTCCTTTTTCCCCTCTATTTCTTTGCATTGGTCACTGAGGAAAGCTTTCTTATCTATCCTTGCTATTCTTTGGAATTCTACATTGAAACGTGTGCATCTTTTCTTTTCTCCTTTATCTTCCACTTAACTTATTTATAAGACAATCTCAGACAACCATTTTGCCTTGTTGCATTTTTTTTTCTTATTGGAGGGGGGAAGCTCTTGATCCCTACCTCCTGCACATTGTCACAAAACTCTGTTCATAGTTTATCAGGCACTCTGTCTATTATATCTAATACATTGACTATATTTCTCACTTCCTTTGTATAGTCATAAAGGATATGATTTAGCTCATACATGAATGGTCTATATTTTTTTCCTACTTTCTCCAGTTTAAGCCTTAATTTGGCAAATAGAAGTTCATAATACGAACCACAGTTAGATCCCAGTCTTGATTTTGCTGACTGTATCAAACGTATTCATCTTTGGCTGCAAAGAATATCTATCTGACATCCATGTGTAGTTTTCTCTTGTGTTGCTTGGAAAAGGGTGTTTGCTATGACTCATATGTTCTCTTGGGAAAACTCTATTAGCCTTTGCCTTGCTTCATTTTGTACTCCAATGCCAAATTTGGCTGTTGCTCCAGATAGTTCTTAATTTCTACTTTTGCATTCTAGTCCCCTATAATAGAAAGGACATCTTTTTGGGGTGTTAGTTCTAGAAGATCTTGTAGGTCTCCTTAGGACCATGCAGCTTCAGCTTCTTCAGCATTGCTGGTCGGGTCATAGACTCGGAGTACTGTGATATTGAATGGATTGTTTGGAAATTAACAGAGATCATTCTTTCATTTTTGAGATTACATCCAAGTACTGCATTTAAGACTCTTTCATTGACTATGAGAACTACTCCATTTCTTCTAAGGCATTGTTGCCCATAGTAGTAGATATAATGGTCATCTGAGGTAAATCCATCCATTCCAGTCCTTTTAGTTTGATCATTCTAAATTGCTAATGTTTACTCTTGCCATCTCCTATTTGGCCACTTCAAATTTGCCTTGATCCATAGACCTAATGTTCCAAGTTCCTATCCAGTATTGCTTTTTACAGCATCAGACTTTACTTCCATCACCAATCACATCCACAATTGGGCATTGTTTTTGCTTTGACTCTATCCCTTCATTCTTTATGGAATTAGTTTTCTACTAATCTCCAGAAGCATATCAGACACCTACAGCTCTGGAGAGTTCATCTTTCAATGTCCTATCTTTTTGCCTTTACATACTCTTCATGGGGATCTCAAAGCAAGAATACTGAAGTGGTTTGCCATTCCCTTCTCTAACGAATCACATTTTGTCAGAACTCTCCACATTTTGTCAGAACTCTCTAACTTGTTTCACTGAGTTAGACAAGGCTGTGATCCATGTGATCAGATTGATTAGTTTTCTATGACTGTGGTTTTCATTCTGTCTGCCTTCTGCTGGAGAAAGATACTAGACTTACTGAGAGGGAAACTGGTCTTGTTCTGATGTGGGGCAGAATGCTCAGTAAATCTTCAATCCAAGTTTTTGTTGTTGGGTGGGGCTGTGTTCCCTCCCTGTTATTTGACTGAGACCAAACTGTGGTGGAGGTGATGGAGACAATGATGATCTCCTTCAATAGGTCCCACGCGGGGACTAATAGACTCAGTGCCTCCATCCCTGCAGCAGGCCACCATCAATCCAAGCCTCTGCTGGAGACTGCTGGACTGTCAAAGGCAACTCTGGCTCATTTTCTCGTGGGACGCTGCTTCTTTCTCCTGTATCCTGGTTGCCCAAGTTCTGTTTGTTCACTCCATGAGTCTATTTCCCTGTTCTGTATAAGTTCTGGTGGTTCTATGGTGGGGTTAATGGCAACATCTTCCAAGAGGACTTATGCCATATCCAGGTTTGCTGCACCCAGACCCTGCCCCCTCAGCAGTCCATTGTTGATGCACACCCCCATAGGAGACATTCAAACACAGTTCTGTCTTGGTCTCTGTGGGATGTCTGGGTCCTGATGTGCACAAGGTTTGTTTGATCCCTCTGAGCATCTCTGAAAGTTGTGGAGTTTGATTCTAAATGCAATTTTGCACATCTTACTGTCCTGCTGGAACTTCTCTGTCCATAGACGTGGAGTATTCACGACTGATATCCTTTAGGATTGACTGAATTGATATCCTTGCAGTCCAAGGGACTCTCCAGAGTATACATGGGTATGAATAAATAATTTTTGTCTTTACGCTACCCTTTCATGAAGAAATAGAAGAATGCTTTGTGTGTAATTTATAATACACAAGTGTATCCTCTGATATGTATGAATAAATATTTCCTGAGCTTTTGACACCATATTGTGGAGAAAGAAAAGAATGCTTATGCATGTTATTTATAAAAATCCAGATGTGTTTTTTATACATTGAAAAAGATACTATATAACTTTATTAAAAATTTAATACATGCTCATAACAGAAAATATAAATTTCCCAGAAGAACATAAAGAAAGGAACAACAACAACAACAAAAATACTCATGATTTCACTTTACCTTTGGCACAGAATTCTGAGTTCCTGGGACTGAGATTAAAAAGATGAGGGTGTGCTAGTTATTTTAGTACAGAATCATCTTTTCTGATATTAGAATGATAATACAGAACTTGATTTTGATACTTGATTATCGCTTTGTTTACTATCTTTGAGTCTCTACTTTCACAAGTACCAAGTAATTTGATTCCCTGTTTAGAGACTGCTTGTTCAAGGTTTGTTTGTTTTTTCTTCCACTTTTGGTATGATTAAAAAATGTTTCATTTCTTGGCTATGGCAATTAGTGCTATATTGAACAGCAGAGTGCATGTATCTTTTAGAATTAAGATTTTCTCCAGGCAAGGAATGGGAATCTTGGGTCATATGGTAATTCTATTTTTAGTTTTGTAAGGAGATATCCTACTGTTCTCCAAAGTGGCAGTACGAATTTACATACCCACTGACTCTGTGAGAGGGTTTCGTTTTCTCCACACCCTATCCAGGAATAATTTTTTATAGAATTTTTGATGATGGCTATTCAGAGTTGTGTGAAGTGATATACTACTTGTAGTTTTGATTTGCATTTACCTAATAATTAGTAGTGGTGAATTTCTTTTCATGTGCTTGTTGATCATTCGTATGTCTTCTTTGGAGAAATGTCTATTTAGATCTGCCCCCCCAGCCCCTTTTAGATACTGGAATAAATAAGCTGTTTATTTGGGGGAATAATACCTTGATAACTAACGAGATCCATCTGTGTAGCACAGGTAGCTGTCTTCAGTGCTCTGTGGTGAAATAAATGGGAAGAAAATTTTAAAAAACAGGGGATATGCACACACACACACGATTTACTTTGCTGTACAGCAGAAAGTAACCAAACATTGTATAGCAACTACAAGTGTACATACTGTAGGCTGCATTGATAGGAAGTTCTAGATGAGGCAAAACGAATCTATACTGATAGAACTGAGAACAGAGGTTGCATGAGGGAAGGGCAGTGTGTGGAAGGGGCCCAGAGAGATTTTCTAGGATGATGGAAAAAATAAATATTGCATCATATATATATAATATTGATGAAATTGAAGAAATATTTCTGCAATGTAAATTCCAAACAGGAGCTTGCTCAGTGGCTCCAAACATTTATAAATTTATTAGATATTGTCCAACTGTCCTTCAGAAAGTTACATCACTTTATGCTTTCAAAACACTTCATGAACACTCATTTTCCAATCCCTCATCCTCAATTTGGAGGAAAATTTTGTTATCTTTCAACTTTCTCATTGATCTTTTGGCAGTTTGCATGGTAAGAAATCATATTCCATTATTGTTTTGGGTTGCATTTGTTTTATTACCAATGAGGTTCCAAATCCCCTCCTGTTTTTTGGCAGTTTTTCTTTTTCCCCCACCCTGCAGTGGGTAATTTGTATTTCTTTGTTTTTCTTTATAGTCTTTGTTTACTTCATGTTTACCTTCTATTGGATATTTCATCTTCTTTTCTTATTTTAACTTTTGAACTCTGCATAAATTAGGTAAGTGAAAACTTTGTAAAGTATCTTCCAAGTATTTCTCAATTGTCATTTTATAATTGCTGTTTATTATACTTTGGCCACCTCGTGCAAAAAAATGATTCACTGGAAAAGACCCTAATGCTGGAGGTAGGAGGACAAGGAGACGACAGCTAATGAGATGTCTGGATGCCATCACAACTCCATGAACATGGATTTGGGTTGATTTTGGGAGTTGGAGATGGACAGGGAGGGCTGGCATGCTGCAATTCATGGGGTTGTAAGGATAGGACACGACAGAATGACTGAATTGCTTGTTTGGGTTTCTCCGTCTTTACTTTTCACTGATAATGAATATTAATAATTTAAGTGAGTTTCATGTATACAAGATATGTTCTGGCTCAGCAGTAAAGAATCTGCCTACAATGCAGGAACCATAGAAGACGTGAATTCCATTTCTGAGTCAGGAAGTTCCCTTGCAGGAGAGCATATCAATCCACTTCAGTATTCTTGCCTGGAGAATCCCCATGGACAGAGGAACCTGTTGGGCTTACAGTCTTTGGGGTGGCAAAGAGTTGGACATGACTGGGCAACTAAACAACAGACACGTATTCTGAACAGAAACTCAAAGTATACTACAAATAGATGACTGAAATCTCAGTCTAAACATAATGAAACCAAAAACCTAGACAGTAGAGATGAATTATAAAAAATAAAAACAAAAACAAAACAAAACTAGACACTAGAGCTGAGCTATAAAAGATTTTAGGCAATAAAATGTCTCTCAAAAATAGTGAAAAAAATTGTGTTCCACACAAGAGAGGGGAGAAATTTTTAATACTCACTCAATAGAATAACTTTCTACTTTTATTCATAAATTAAAAGAAATAAAAATGTCCAGAAAATAAACATTAGTATAAAATCTAATGATCATTTATTATCCAATTAAGCCTGTAAAATTGTAAGGGAATTTTTAAGAAACAACATCTGCAAAATACACAGTTTTAGCAGTCCCAGTGAATATAATTTTATTTTCATTTTTTTCATAGTCTCAAAATAACTGACAATTAAGAACGAATTTCACTTTAAAACATATTTTTCAAATTCAGCAGGATAGATTATGTTAAAATATAAGAATATTTTGTAATTTTAAAGCTAAAAACGTGTGTACTTTATAGTGAATACTTTCTTTCACTGATTTAGACATAAGAACATCTAACCAGTCCATCCTAAAGGAGATCAGCCCAGGGTGTTCATTGGAAGTACTGATGTTGAAGCTGAAACTCCAATACTTTGGCCACCTCATGTGAAGAGTTGAGTCATTGGAAAAGACCCTAATGCTGGGAAGGATTGGGGGCAGGAGGAGAGGGGGAAGGCAGAGGATGAGATGGCTGGATGGCATCACTGATTGGATGAACATGGGTTTGAGTAAACTCTAGGAGTTGGTAATGGACAGGAAGACTTGGTGTGCTGTGATTCAAGGGGTTTCCAAGATCAGACACACCTGAGCGATTGAAATGAACTGAACTGAAAACTCCATTGTGTGTCCTTATCTTCATAATCTTTGTAATATCACTGTGTATATTTAGAATGAACTGTTTGAACATGGGGGTGCATATTACTATGTTTCCTCAAGGACCGTAGGCTGTGCAGGAAGTAGTTTCAAGACCTTTCATACCATTAAGCACGCTCTATAGAATGAAGAGACATGGTAACCACAGAAGCCTGTGTCAGTGACAACTGTTTTAAAGGGTCTTCTCTTAATTCACTCCCTCATAGAAGACAATGGATTTTTAAAGAGAAGCACTAAAAAGGTGGTCGCATGAAATTATATATATATATAATATATATATATATATATTATACATATACATATACATATGTGTATATATACATATATATACTAAAATTTTGTACCTTGTGATAATAAATAAAATATTAAAACTAGACATAAATGACAACAAACTTTTAACACTTAAACAAGCAAAATTTGGATTTACAGTGGAAACATTTAATTATTGGTATTATTTTAGAGTAATGGAGTATAGAGATGGTAATAAACACAGAACCAGATTTTACTTGATTTTATTCTTGTAATAAACCTTTGCAGACAATTCCCCCAAATATTGCCTGTACTGGATGTGGCCACTCCCCCATCCTGTCTGTGGGAGGCCACTGCTCTATTCTAAGTTTCTTAGCTAAAAAGGGCCTAATTAATACTGCCTTTGTGACCTCCAAAAAAAAACACCATTATTTTCTTTCCTTTCTTCCCTTCTACCTCCCCCTTCTTTCTTTCTTTTTCTTCCTTGTTATACAATTGTTAATTTGGCTTTCCATTTATAGCAATTAAAATACTGTCCCTAATCCCAAGTTGTACAATACATAATTGAGTTCATCTTTCACCTAACACTTTGTGCGTCCCACTCCCTCACCTCTGTATTTCCCCTACCCATCCCCCTCATCACTGGTAACCAGTAGATTGTTCTCTATATCTGTGGGCCTCTATTGATTTATTTTCTCTATTTTTTGGTACGTTACGATTCTATAAGTGATATCATACAGTATCCGTCTTTCTTGTTTCACTTAGTATACCTTCCATGTTGCTCCAAATGGCATTATTTCATACAATTTTTGTGGCTGAGTAGCATTCCACCAGCAAGCCTTTGGTGGCTCAGTGGCAAATGATCTACCTGTGAAGTAAGAGATGTGGATGCCATATCTAGGTGCTTCTTGGAAAAGGAAATGGCAACTCAGTGGAGTAATCTTACTTGGAAAATGCCATAGACATCGCAGCCTGGAGGGGTAGAGTTCATAGGATCTCAAAGAGTGGGACATGACTTAATGACTGAGCAACATTGAGTGTCTCATAGTACATATATTCTATATCTTTATCCTTTCATCTGTATATCATCTGATATCCATTAAGGTGGCTTCTATTACTTGATGAGTGATGTTCTTCAGGAAACATTGGGGTACATGTGTTTTCTGTTTAATATTATTGGTTTTCTTTTTTAATATATATCCAAGAATGATATTGCTAAATCATGCCTTGCTAAATTTTTAGTTTTTAGACAAATTTCCATAATGAAAGCCACCAACATTTTATTCTTAAGAACTAACTTTCAGTAAGCAAGTCTGAGTACCTGAGTCTGTTAGTTGCTGACATCATACCTTGAGGTGTAATAAATACTACTATGAGGTAGGTCCCCTAGATTCAACTACTCTGTATGGCTTTTTAGCAAATTACACTACAACTGCACACATGACATGGCTCTCCAGCTAAGTTTCCACCTCTCCACTCACACGCAGAAACACCAAGTCCTATTCTACTTCTTCCTTGGGAAGTGTATCTTTGGGGATCAATGTGGCATCAATCACCCTCTTTCTGGCTGTCTAGAACTTCTGGTCCAATCTCCAACTCCACAGGAACCATCCTCTTCCCTCTTCACATGCTTATCCCTTCCCTGTTCTCTCTGCCCCACACTATTTATTAGAGAACTCAGAGACAAACATAATTTCAAATCAGGTTTATTTAATTTTATTTTCATTATTTATATATGTTGTTGCTATAAGATTCAACAACTACACCGTTTGCCATTTCACACTGGCGAGACCCCCAAATGTTTCTGAGATCTCTAGTCATGTTTAAAAGTCACTGGCTGCCCACTAGTTAGGCTGGAACAGCAGGGATCTCCACCCTGGGATCCCCTCTGGTTCATTCTTATTCAGTTTTTCATTCACCTTGGAACACTGGCTACAGAGTTTTGAGCCTCTGATTTTCGTTGATTTCTTTAACGTGGGAGTTTTTGAGAAGCTTCCTTTGTCAGCTTTGCTTGAATGTGCTCATGGTTACCCTGGCCACAGTTACCCATTTTTTTGTTTTTCTTTTTGGCTACACTGTGAAGCCTGTGGGATTAGTTCCCTGACTAGGGATTGAATCTGCATCCAGTGCAGCAGAAGTGTGGAATCTAGACTTCCACTGGACTGGAAGGGAAGTCTCATATATATTTTTTTCATATAATTTATCATAGGATACTGAATATAGTTCTCTGTGCTGAACTGAGAACATGGATTGCATGGGGGAAGGGCAGTGTGGGGAAGGGTATCAAAGAGATTTTTTAAGATGATGGGGATTTTTTTTATTTTTTTTATTTTTTGCACTGAGCATCATATATACAATCTTGGTGAAATTGTAGACATATTTCTGAAAAGTAAATTCCAAACAGGGTCGTGCTAAATGGTTCATGGATTTATAAATTTACTCAGTTCAGTTCAGTTCAGTCACTCAGTCGTGTGCGACACTTTGTGCACCCATGAACTGCAGTGCGCCAGGCCTCCCTGTCCATCACCAACTCCCAGAGCCTACACAAACCCATGTCCATCGAGTCGGTGATGCCATCTAGCCATCTCATTCACTGTCATCCCCTTTCTCCTCCTGTCCCCAGTCCTTCCAAGCATCAGGTTCTTTTCCAATAAGTCAACTCTTTGCATGAGGTGGCCAAAGTATTGGAGTTTCAGCTTCAACATCAGTCCTTCCAATGAACACCCAGCACTGATCTCCTTTAGGGTGGATTGGTTGGATCTCCTTGCAGTGCAAGGGACTCTCAAGAGTATTTTTCAACACCCCAATTCAAAGACATCAATTCTTTGATGCTCAGCCTTTTTCACTGCCCAACTCTCACATCCATTCATGACTAATGGAAAAATAATAGCCTTGACTAGATGGACCTTTATTGACAAAGTAATGTCCTGCTTTTCAATATGCTATCCAGGCTGGCCATAACTTTCCTTCTAAGGAGGATGCATCTTTTATTTCATGGCTGTAATCACCGTCTACAGTGGTTTTGGAGCCCCTCAAAATAAAGTCTGACACTGTTTCCACTATCTCCCCATGAAGTGATGAGACCAAATTCCATGATCTTAGTTTTCTTAATGTTGAGCCTTAAGCCAACTTTTTCACTATCCTTTTTCACTTTCATCAAGAGGCTTTATAGTTTCTCTTCACTTTTTGTCATAAGGGTGGTGTTGTCTGCATATCTGAGGTTATTGATATTTCTCCCAGCAGTCTTGATTCCAGCTTGTGCTTTGTCCAGCCCAGCATTTCTCATGAGGTACTATGCGTACAAGTTGAATAAGCAGGGTAGCAATATACAGCCTTGACATACTCTTTTTCCTATTTGGAACCAGTCCATATTTCCATATCCAGTTCTAACTGTGGCTTCCTGACCTGCATACAGGTTTCTGAAGAGACAGGTCAGATGGTCTGGTATTCCCTCCTCTTTAAGAATTTTCCACAGTTTATTGTGATCCATGCAGTCAAAGGCTTTGGCATAGTCAATAAAGCAGAAGTAGATGTTTTTCTGGAACTCTCTTGCCTTTTTTGATAATCCAGCAGATGTTGGTAGTTTGATCTCTGGTTCCTCTGCCTTTTCTAAAACCAGCTTGAACATCTGGAAGTTCATGGTTCATGTATTGCTTAAGCCTGGTTTGGAGAATTTTGAGCAATACTTTACTAGTGTATGAGACAAGTGCAATTATGCAGTAGTTTGCACATTCTTTGGCATTACCTTTCTTTGGGATAGGAATAAAAACTGACCTTTTCCAGTCCTGTGGCCATTGCTGAGTGTTCCAAATTTGCTGGCATATTGAGTGAAGCACTTTCACAGCATTATCTTTTAGAATTTGAAATAGCTCAACAGGAATTCCATCACCTTCACTAAGTTTGTTTGTAGTGATGTTTTCTAAGGCCCACTTGACTTCACATTCCAGGATATCTGTCTCCAGGTGAGTGATCACACCATCATGATTATCTGAGTCATGTAGGTCTTTTTTTGTACAGTTCTTCTGTGTATTCTTGCCACCTCTTCTTAATATCTTCTGCTTCTGTTAGGTTCATACCATTTCTGTCCTTTATCGAGCCCATCTTTGCATGAAGTGTTCCTTTGGTATCTCTAATTTTTTTGAAGAGATATCTAATCTTTCCCATACTGTTGTTTTCCTCTTTCTTTTCATTAATCACTAAGGAAAGCTTTCTTATCTCTCCTTTCTATTCTTTGGAACTCTGCAGTCAGATAGGAATAACTTTCCTTTTCTCATTTGCTTGTCACTTCTCTTCTTTTCTCAACTATTTGTAAGACCTCCTCAGACAGCCATTTTACTTTTTATGTTTCTTTTTCTTGGGGATGGTGTTAATCCCTGTCTCCTCTACATTGTCACCAACATCAGTCCACAGTTCATCAGGCACTCTGTCTATCAGATCTAGTCCCTTAAATCTATTTCTCACTGACACTGTATAATTACAAGGGCTTTGATTTAGGTCATATCTCAATTTTCTAGTGGTTTTCCCTACTTTCTTCAATATCTGAATTTGGCAATAAGGAGTTCACCTCCCAGTCTTGTTTTTGCTGATTTATAGAACTTCTCCATCTTTGGCTGCAAAGAATATAATCAAGCTGATTTCAGTGTTGACCATCTGGTGATATCCATATGTAGAATCTCCTCTTGTGTTGTTGGAAGAGGTTGTTTGCTATGACAAGAGTGTTCTCTTGGCAAAACTCTGTTAGCCTTTACCCTGCTCTGTTCTGTACTCCAACACCAAATTTCCCTGTTACTCCAGGTGTTTCCTGACTTCCTACTTTTGCATTCCAGTCCCCTACAATGAAAAGGACAGATTTTGGGGTGTTAGTGCTAAAACATCTGGTAAGTCTTCATAGAACCGTTCAACTTCAGCTTCTTCAGCATTATTGGGTGGGGAATAGGCTTGGATTACCGTGATATTAAATGGTTTGCCTTAGAAACGAACAGAGATCATTCTGTCATTTTTGAGATTGCATCCATGTACTGCATTTTGCACTATTTTTTTGGCCATGATGGCTACTCCATTTCTTCCAAGGGATTCCTGCCCACAGTAGTAGATGTAATGGTCATCTGAGTTAAATTAATCCATTCTAGTTTCCTAGAATGTTGACGTTCACTCTTGCCATCTCCTGTTTGACCACTTCCAATTTGCCTTGATTCATGGGCCTAAAATTCCAGATTCCTATGCAATATTGTTCTTTACAACATTGGACCTTGATTCTATCACCAGTCATATCCACAACTGGGCATCGATTTTGCTTTGGCTCCTTCCCTTCATTCTTTCTGGAATTATTTTTCCACTGATGTCCAGTAGCATATTGGGCACCTACAGACCTGGGGAGTTCATCTTTTAGTTTCCTATATTTTTGCCTTTTCATACTGTTCATGGGGTTCTTAAAGCAAGAATACGGAAGTGGTTTGCCATTCCCTTCTGCAGTGGGCCACCTTCTGTCGGAGTTCTCCTCCATGACACTTCCATCTTGGGTGGTCCACATGGCATGGCTTAGTTTCATTGAGTTAGACAAGTCCGTGGTACCTGTGATCAGCTTGGCTAGTTTTCTGTGATTATGATTCTAGTATGTCTGCCCTCTGATGCCCTTTCACAACATTTACCCTCATGCTTGGGTTTCTCCTCCCTTGAACATGGGGTATCTCTTCACAGATGTTCCACCAAAGTGCAGCCACTACTCCTTACCTTGGATGACAGTTGTCTCCTCACAGCCTTGCCCCCGACCTTGATTGTGGAGTAACTCCTCTCAGCCCTCCAGCTTCTGTGCAGCTGCCGCTCCTTGGGTGTGTGTGGGGTAGCTCCTCTCAGCCGCACTTCTGGGTTTCTCTTACCTTGGACACGGGGTCTCTCTTCACAGCTGTTCCAGCAAAGTGCAGCTGCTGCCCCTGATCTCGGACACAGGGTAGGTCCTCTCTGTCATTCTGATGTCTGGCCTGGGATAGCCCTTTTCAGCACCATCACACTAAATTTACTAGATAATGTTAAATTGTCCTTCAGAATGTTGCATAGCACTACACTTTCAGAATCCTGCCAGAGCACTCATTTTTCAATTCCTAATCCTCAATTTGGAGGAAAAAATTGGTATCTTTCAACATTCTTATTGAACTTTGGCAATCTGCATGGTAAGAAGTCATGTTCCATTATTGTTTTGGTTTGTATTTATTTTATTACCAATTAGGTTCAATATTTTCTCCTGTTTTTTTTTCCTTCTATGTAATCGATATTTGCACCACTTTTTTAATTTCATGGTTTTTTTTTATAGGGTTTTTCATCTTCTTTTCTCATTTTAGGTTTTGAATTCTGCATAAATTAAGTACAGGAGCCCTTTGTCAGTTATCTTCCAAACATTTTTCAATTGTTATTTTATAATTCCTTGCTTGCTATTTATTTACCCAGGCAGGAATCTTACTACAGAGTGTAAATTTTCACTTTTTAGCATCTGGAAAAAGATCACTTAAATTAAGAAATTTAAGTAACCAAGGTAACTCCAGGAAGCTAGAGGTTGTAGGTGAAAAGAATTCTGCCGGGGTTGGGCAACTCACTTTGACTTTACCTTGGTGCCTTTCCACATGTACTTTTCAATAGCCATTTTACTTTACCCTGAAATATATATATATGTATTATATATAAAGGAAGTGAAAGCAGTTACTGCCATAATGGGCCAAGATGAAGCCAGGTCCAGGACCGGCACCTAGGACTACAAACATACAAGTCAACCAATGTCTTGATCAGCCCTGTGAATCCAGTAGTGATATGTCTCTAGAGCTGTGACTGGAGAACTCTGGGAACCCCAGCAAGGGCTCAAAGCCAAAGTCACCAGGAGGTGATGATGTTGCCCTTGGGCCACATGGAAGGTGATCCTACTTTTATTATGGAAAATATAGTCTGTGGATATTGGGAAAAGAACTTGGTCAGTGCATGGAGTGTGAAAAATAAGCAAAAACCATGATAACTGTCACCATGGTGTCAATTTCTTGCCCATTTCCTCCCTATCATTTTTCAGCTCATGTTACTGAAGTTGGAATTAGATTTCATGTGCATTTTGCTTTTCACTCTTCTTTGCTCTGTACTTTCTGAACATTTTATTATAAATATTTCCAAACATGTCACAGAATTGAAAAATTTTCCTAGCTAATGAAGAATTCTACCTTAATTCTACTGTAACCATTTTACACTATTTTCTTTGTCACATATCTAACCATTTTTCTATCCCTCTTTCTATGGATAAATCCATCTTATTACATGGTGCATTTTGTGATAATTTGCAGAGATCAGTATGCAACTTCATAAGTTTTTCAGAAAGCCTACATTAAATAGTGAGCTATGTTTGTTACAGCAGTTTTCTTTAAAATATAAACTTTACATACAATGAAATACACCAATCATTTTTTCTCAGACATGCTATTTTTCAGTTCAAATATAGTTGATTTAAAATGTTGTATATATTTTTGCTTTTCAACAATTTGATTCAGTTATATACATATATGTGTTATATATATATCTAGTGTGTGTTATGTGTGTGTGTGTGTATAAACATTTATTTATTTAATCTTTTTTATAAGGCTACAATGTGCAGCATGTGTGATTATTTCCAAGACCTGAGATTGAACCTGCATCCCTTGCAATGGAAGTGTGGAGTCTTAAACACTGGACTGCCATGGAAGTCTCATATATATTATTTTCCATTACAATTTATAACTGGATACTGAATATAGCTCTGTATGCTCTACAGTAGTAACTTGTCTATCCATTCCATATACTCTAGTTTATATATATTAACCTGAATCTCTTACTCCATCCCTCCCCTTATTGTCTCTGCCCTTGGAAGCCTCAAGTCTGATCTTTATGTCCATGAGTGTTTTTTATTTAATAAATATATTCATTTTTATCTTATGTTAGATTCCACATTTAAGTGATATCATTTGGTATTTGTCTTTATTTGTCTGATGCACTTCACTTAGTCTGATCATCTCTAGGTCCATGCATGTTTCCTCAAACGGACTTATTGTTTGGCATAGTATATCCATTTTGAGGCTGTATTAGAAGTTTACATATATATATATATATATATCAGTCAGTTCAGTTCAACTGTATAGTCGAGTCTGACTCTTTACAACCCCATGGATTGTAAGACTCCAGGCTTCCTTGTCCATCACCAACTCCAGGAGCCTCCATTGAGTGTGTGATGCTATCCAACCATATCATCCTCTGTTATCCACTTCTGTTCCTGCCTGCAATCTTTCCCAGTTCTTCACATTCAGGTGACCAAAGTGTTGGAGTTTCAGCTTCAGCATCAGTTCTTCCAATGAATATTCAGGAATGATTTACTTTAGGATTGACTTGTTGATCTCCTTGAAGTCCAATGGACTCTCTTATGAATGTAATGTATAAACTTCAGGCGTATTATTTACATGTTGTAAATGATACTTTCATGCATTGGGGAAGGAAGTGGTAACCTACTCCAGTGTTCCTGCCTAGAGAATCCCAGGGATGGGGGAGCCTGGTGGGCTGTCCTCTGTGGGGTCGCAGAGAGCCAGATATGATTGAAGTGACTTACCAGCAGCAGCAAATGATATACATTTTATTGTGTTGGTTTTGCCATACATTGACATGAAATCGCCATGGGTATGCATTGGCTCCCCCTCCAGAACCCACCTCCCTCCTCCCTCCAGATTTGATCCCCCTGGGTCGTCTCACTGCACCAGCCTCGAGCATCAAACCTGGGCTGGCGATTGAGTTCATATATGATAATTAACATGTTTCAATGTCATTCTCCCATATCATCCCATCCTTGCCCTCTTCCACAGAGTCCACGAGACTGTTCTATACATCTGAGATTCTTTTTCTGTCTCACATGCAGGGTTCTCATTACCATCTTTCTAAATTCCATACATATGCGTTAGTATACTGTATTTTTGTTTTTTCTTCTGGCTTACTTTACTTTGGATAATAGGCTCCAGTTCTGTCCACCTGAGTAGAACTGATTCAAATGATTTTTTTTCTTTTTAATGCTGAGTAATATTCCATTGTGTATATGTACGAAAGCTTTCTTATCCATTCGTCAGTTGATGGGCATCTAGGTTGCTTCCGTGTCCTGGCTATTGTAAACAATGCAGCGATGAACATTGGGGAACATGTGTCTCTTACAATTCTGGTTTCCTCAGTGTTAATGCCCAGCAGTTGGATTGATGGTTAATATGGCAGTTCTATTTTCAGATTTTTAAGGAATCTCCACACTGTTCTCCATAGTGGCTGTACTAGTTTGCATTCCCACCAACAGTGTAAGAGGGTTTCCTTTTCTCCACATCCTCTCCAGCATTTGTTGCTTGTAGACTTTTGGATGGTAGCCATTCTGACTGGTGTAAAGTGGTACCTCATTGTGTTTTTGATTTGCATTTCTCTGATAATGAGCGATGTTGAGCGTTTTTTCAGGTGTTTGTTATCCACTTGTATGTCTTCTTTGGAGAACTGTCTGTTACGTTCTTTGGCCCACCTTTTGATTGGGCCATTTATTTTGCTGGAATGGAGCTGCAGGAGTTGTTTGAATATTTTTGAGATTAATAGTTTGTCCGTTGCTTCACTGGTTATTATTTTCTCCCATTCTGAAGACTGCCTTTTCACCTTGCTTATAGTTTCCTTTGTTGTGCAGAAGCTTTTAATTTTAATTAGGTCCCATTTGTTTATTTGTGCTTTTATTTCCCATATTCTGGGAGGTGGGTCATAGAGGATCCTGCTTTGATTTATGTCAGAGAGTGTTTTGCCTATGTTATCCTCCTGGAGTTTTACAGTTTCTAGTCTTATGATTCGATCTTTGATACATTTTGAGTTTATTTTTGTGTATGGTGTTGGAAAGTGTTCTAGTTTCATTCTTTTACAAGTGGCTGCCCAGTTTTCCAAGCATCACTTGTTGAAGAGATTGTCTTTTTTCCCTTGTAAATTCCTGCCTCCTTTGTCAAAGATAAGATGTCCATAGAGGTGTGGATTTATCTCTGGGCTTTCTATTTTGTTCCATTGATCTATATTTCTGTCTTTGTGCCAGTACCATACTGTCTTGATGACTGTGGATTTGTAGTAGGACCTAAAGTCAGGCAGGTTGATTCCTCCATTTGCATTCTTCTTTCTCAAGATTACTTTGGCTATACGAGGTTTTTTGTCTTTCCATACAAATTGTGAAATTATTTGTTCTAATTCTCTGAAAAAGACTTCTGGTAGCTCGATAGGAATTGCATAGAATCTATAGATTGCTGTGGGTAGTATACTCTTTTTCACTATATTGATTCTTCCAATCCATGAACACTGTGTATTTCTCCATTTCTTTGAGTCCTCTTTGATTTCTTTCATCAGTGTTTTATAGTTTTCTATATATAAGTCTTTTGTTTCTTTAGGTAAAAATGCTCCTAAGTATTTTATTCTTTTTATTTCAATGGTGAATGGAATTGTTTCCTTAATTTCTCTTTCTGTTTTCTCATTGTTAGTATATAGGAACGTTCAGGGATTTCTGTGTGTTGATTTTGTGGGCTGAAACTTTACTATATTCACTGATTAGCTGTAGTAATTTTCTGGCAGAGTCTTAAGGGTTTTCTATGTAGAGGATCATGTCATCTGCAAACAGTGAGTGTTTTACTTCTTCTTTTCCAATCTGGATCCC
>ML662466.1:1440724-1511100 GCA_007570785.1 Antilocapra americana
AGCATCAGCCCTGGGCTGGTGATTGATTTCACATACGATAATAAACATGTTTCAATGCCATTCTCCCATATCACCTCACCCTTGCCCTCTTGCAGAGAGTCCATGAGACTGTTCTATACATTTGTGTTTCTTTTGCTGTCTTGCATGTGTGTTTCTCATTACCATCTTTCTAAATTCCATATATATACATTAGTATACTGTATTTTTTGCTTTTCCTTCTGGCTTACTTCACTCTGGATATTAGGCTCAGCCACTACGGAAAACAGTGTGGAGATTCCTTTAAAAAACTGCAAATAGAACTGCCATATGACCCAGCAATCCCACCGCTGGGCATACACAACGAGGAAACCAGAATTGAAAGAGACACGTTTTCCCCAATGTTCATCGCTGCATTGTTTACAATAGCCAGGATATGGAAGCAACCTAGATTCCCATCAACTGACGAATGGATAAAAAAGCTGTGGTACACATACACAATGGAATATTACTCAGCATTAAAAAAAAATCATTTGAAGCAGTTCTACTCAGGTGGACAGAACTGGAGCCTGTTATCCAGAGTGAAATAAGCCAGAAGGAAAAACAATATAGTATACTAACGCATATATATGGATCCCTTATATTTCTTTTTGTGCTCTGAATGCTGTGGCCAAGACTTCCAACACTATGTTGAATAGTAGTGGTGATAGTGGGCACCCTTGTCTTGTTCCTGACTTAAGGGCAAATGCTTTCAGTTTTTCACCATTGAAGATAAAGTTTGCTGAGGGTTTGTCATATATAGCTTTTATTATGTTGAAGTATGTTCCTTTTATTCCTGCTTTTTGGAGGATTTTTATCATAAATGGATGTTGAGTTTTGTCAAAGGCTTTCTCTGCATCTATTGAGATAATCATGTGGTTTTTATTTTTCAGTTTGTTAATGTGGTGTATTACATTGATTAATTTGCAAGTATTGAAGAATCATTGCATCCCTGGGATAAAGCCTACTTGATCATGATGTATGATCTTTTTACTGTGTTGTTGGATTCTATTTGCTAGAATTTTGTTAAGGATTTTTGCATCTATGTTCATCAGTGGTATTGGCCTGTAGTTTTCTTTCTTTGTGGCATCTTTGTCGGGTTTTGGAATTAGGGTGATGATGGCCTCATAGAATGAGTTTGGAAGTTTACCTCCCTCTGCAATTTTCTGGAAGAGTTTGAGTAGAATAGGTGTTAGCTCTTCTCTAAATTTTTGGTAGAATTCAGCTGTGAAGCCATCTGGTCCTGGGCTTTTGTTTTTTGGAAGGTTTCTGATTATGGTTTCAATTTCCGTGCTTGTGATGGGTCTATTAATATTATCTATCTCTTCCTGGTTTGGTCTTGGAAAGTTGTACTTTTCTAGGAATTTTGCCATTTCTTCCAAGTTGTCAAGTTTATTTGCATGTAATTGCTGATAGTAGTCTCTTATGATCCTTTGTATTTCTGTGTTTTCTGTTGTGATGTCTCCGTTTTCACTTCTAATTTTGTTGATTTGATTCTTCTCCCTTTGTTTCTTGATGAGTCTGGCTAATGGTTTGTCAATTTTATTTATCTTCTCAAAGAACCAGCTTTTGCTTTGTTGCTTTTTGCTAAGATCTCTTTGGTTTCCTTTGCATTTATTTCTGCCGTTATCTTTAAGATTTCTTTCATTCTACTAACCCTGGGCTTCTGCATTTCTTCCTTTTCTAGTTGCTTTAGGTGTAAAGTTAGGTTATTTATATGACTTTTTTCTTGTTTCCTGAGGTGAGATTGTATTGCTATGAACTTTCCTCTCAGCACTGCTTTTACAGTGTCCCATAGGTTTTGGGTTGTTGTGTTTTCATTTTCATTCATTTCTATGCATGTTTTGATTTCTTTTTTGATTTCTTCTGTGATTCGTTGGTTATTCAGCAGTGTATTGTTGAGCCTCCACATGTTGGAATTTTTAAATGCTTTTCTCCTGTAATTGACATCTAATCTCACTGTATTGTGGTCAGAAAAGATGCTTGGAACGATTTCAAATTTTTTGAATTTACCAAAGCTAGACTTATGGCCCAGGATGTGATCTATCCTGGAGAAGGCCCCGTGTGCGCTTGAGGAAAAGGTGAAATTCATTGTTTCAGGGCAGAATGTCCTATAGATATCAATTAGGTCTAACTTGTCTAGTGTATCATTTAAAGTTTGAGTTTGCTTGTTAATTTTCTGTTTGATTGATCTATCCTTTGGTGTGAGTGGAGTATTAAAGTCTCCCACTATTATTGTGTTATTGTTAATTTCCCCTTTCATACCTGTTAGCATTTGCCTTACATACTGTGGTGCACCTATATTGGGGGCATATATATTTATAATTGTTATTTCTTCTTCTTGGATTGATCCTTTGATTATTATGTAATGTCCATCTTTATCTCTTTTCACAGCCTTTATTTTAAAGTTTAATTTATCTGATATGAATATTGCCACTCCTGTTTTCTTTTGGTCTTTATTTGCATGGAGTATCTTTTTCCAGCTTTTAACTTTCAGTCTATATGTGTCCCTAGGTTTGAGGTGGGTCTCTTGTAGACAACATATACAGGGGTCTTGTTTTTGCATCCAATTGGCCAATCATTGTCGTTTGGTCAGGGCATACAACCCATTTTCATATAAGGTAATTATTGATAAGTATTATCCCATTGCCGTTTACTTTATTATTTTGGGTTCAAGGTTATAAACCCTATCCGTGTTTCCTGTCTAGAGAAGATCCTTTAGCATTTGTTGGAGCGCTGGTTTGGTGTTGCTGAATTCTCTCAGCTTTTGCTTGTCTGTAAAGCTTTTGAGTTCTCCTTCAAATTTGAATGAGATCCTTGCAGGGTACAATGATCAGTGCTGTAGATTATTTTCTTTCATGACTCTAAGTACGTTCTGCCATTCCTTTCTGGCCTGAAGTGTCTCTATTGAGAGATCAGCTGTTATCTTTATGGGATTTCCCTTGTGAGTTATTTGTTGTTTTTCCCTTGCAGCTTTTAATATTTGCTCTTTGAGTTTGATATTTGTTAATTTGATTAATATCTGTCTTGGAGTGTTTCACTTTGGGTTCATCCTGTTTGGGACTCTCTGGGTTTCTTGGACTTGAGTGATTATTTCCTTTCCTAATTTAGGGAAATCTTCAACTATTATCTCCTCAAGAATTTTCTGATGGTATTTCTTTTTGTCTTCTTCTTCTGGGACTCCTATGATTCGAATGTTTGTGAGTTTAGCATTGTTCCAGAGGTCTCTGGGATTGTCCTCATTTCTTTTAATTCTTTTTTCATTTTTCCTCTCTGTTTCATTTATTTCTACCATTCTATCTTCTACCTCACTTATCCTGTCTTCTATCTCTGTTATTCTACTGTTAGTTCCCTCTAGGGCTTTTTTTATCTTATTTATTGCATTATTCATTGTATTTTGACTTTTTTTCATTTCTTCTAGGTCTCTGGTAAACCTTTCTTGCATCTTCTCAATCCTTGTCTGCAGGGTATTGAACTGTAAATCCAGTTTGTTTTCCAGATTTTGGGTCATTTTCACTATCAATATTCAGAATTCTTTATCAGGTAGATTTCTTATCTCCTCCTCTTTTGTTTGATCTGGAGGACATTTATCCTGTTCCTTTACATGTTGGGTATTTCTCTGCCTTTTCATCTTGTTTATCTTTCTGTGTTATCCCTTTGTTGTGGAGGTTCCTCACTATGGGTGGGGTTGGATGTGTGGTTTGTCAGTTTCCTGGTTGGGAAAGCTTGTGTGGTGTTCTGGTGGGTGGATCTGGGTTTCCTCACTCTAACGAGCAATGAAGTGTCCAGCAAATAATTTTGAGATGTCTGTGGGCTTGGTGTGACCTTGGGCAGCCTGTGTATTGAAGCTCCAGGCTACATTCCTGTGTTTCTGGAGAATTTGCTTGGTATATCTTACTCTGGAGCTTGTTGGCCCTTGGGTGTGCTTGATTTCAGTTTAGGTATTGTGGCATTTGATGAGCTCCTATTGATTAATTAACTCCTGGATCCAGGAATTCTCTGAAATTCTCAGGATCTGGGCTTAGCCTCCTGTCCTCCAGTAGCCTCAGGACTCCTCCATCTATGTAGTAATGATGGTGAAACGTCTTGTTTAATGATGAGAAGTTTCTCCACAGTGAGGGACACCCAGACAGGTACACAGAGTTACATGGCATGGAGCAGAGGGAGGAGAGAGATAGAGGTGAACATAAGGAGAAGAGAGGAATCAGATGGTGAGAGTCAAGTGGCCAGTGATCACTTCCCTGTGTGCTCTCCCAGCCTGGATCCCTCAGAGATGTTCACAGAGTTATACCAAAAGGAGAAGAGGGAGGAAGGAGACAAAAGTGGCCAGAGAGAGAAAAGAGGGAATCAGATGGACAGAGACAGACCCAGTAAGTGATCAGTTATCTCAGTGGTCTCCACAACGCGTAACACTTAAAAAGATTCCCAGAGCTGGGTAGAGAAGATAAGGGGGAGGAGGATGATAGAGGTGACTTGGTGGGGGAAAGAAAAAAAAAAGAGAGAGTCAAAAATAGGGAGAAAGCAGTCAAGCCAGTGATCTCATTCCCAAGTAACAATGGGCACTGAAGCTTGGATTCTTAAAGATACAAAGTTGACACCAAATACTAAGGAGCAAAGATTAAAAATCTAGAGTAAAGATTGGATTCTCAAAAATACATTTACATTAAAAAGAAAGAAAGAAAGAAAAATAAAGAATAAAATAAAATAAGAAATAAAAAAAATAATTAAAAATAATAAAGGGAAAAAGAGGAGCTATAAAAGGAAAGAAAAGAAATAAAAATTAAAAAATGGATAATAAAATAAGGGAGAAAGAGGAGATTAAAAAAAGAAAATAAAAATAAAGAGAAAAGATAACGGGGTTATAGGAGACTTAAAAATTAAAAAAAATAAAAATTTAAAAGTAAAAATAAAAAATATAGTATAAAAAAGTTTTAAAAATTTAAAAGATGATCCTAGTAAAATTATATCTAATGCTTTCTTTGATGCTGTTGCGTACACTGAGGGGTCAGTTCATTTTCAGATAGTTCCTTGTTCCTGCTTGTACTTCTCATGGTCTATAGACTCCTTTCTATGTAGTCTGTTTTAACTACAGGGTTTTAATCTGTTGCTCCTGTCTGTTCCAAAGTGGTTTCCTCTGCTTATTTTAGCATCTTCTGTTTTCTGGTCTCTTCAGTGTCTATTCAGCACTCTGGGGTTTTTCCCCGCTCCTGGCAAGTGTGCTTTCCCTGCCCTTTCTGCTCAGGCTCTCTGTTGCTCCGCTGCCAGGAACAGCCTGAGGTGGCGGTTGAGGCTGCTTGCACTTCCCAGGGCCGAGCTGCCTGGCGTGGTTGGGGGGCTTCTCTCCAGTGTGAGGTGACCACTGCGGCTGCCTGCCTTTCACAGGGCCGAGCCCCCCGGTGTGGTTGGGGGTTGCAACTTCTCCCCTCCCCCTGCCCAGCTGCTCAGTTTTCTCAGTGTGCAACGGGGCGCACCTTCTCAGGTGTGTGGAGCACTGATCTCTGGCGGCGTCCATCCAGAATCCCAAGAAGTCTTGGTTAGCTCCTAATTTTGCCCGTGGTTTGGCAGCAGAAGCCTCGCCCAGGCCGAATTGTTCCTACTGCTCTCCAGCAGGGGCTGGGCAGCTCCGCAGCCAGCAACTGCCCAGCTCCTCCTGGCTGCCCCACCTCACGCAGTGGACTGACTGCGCTGCTCATTGTTCTGTGGGCAGGCCTGGCAATTGCTCTTCCGAGGGAAAGCTACTCCGAAGTATAGATTGCTATCTCCGGTTAGCTCTCTTAGGTTGCCCCAGGGCATGCAGCCCTTTGTTCTGTGCGCCGTCCTGGCAGGGGCTCTTCCAAGGGAAAGCTGTCCCGCAGTCTAGGTTGCTATCTCTGGTTAGCTCCCTCAGGCTGCCCTGGTGCGTTCAGTCCCAGTCCTCTCCCAAAGCACGCGGCCAGCCCCTCCCTGAGCAGTCTGCGCTGGCTAATGGGGGATGGGGCACCCAGGCTGCCACTCTGCTGGGAGTTGCAGTTAGAGACATAATCTGGGGGGCTTAATTATTTTTCTGTTTTTATTCCCGGTAATTTTGCCCTCTGAGATTCGCCACAGATCCGCTGGGGAGAATGTTTCCTGGTGTTCAGAAACCTCTTTCTTTTTTGAGACCCCCTGCCCAGGACAGCTCTCCATCCCTAACTCTTTGCCTCTCTCTTTACTTTTTTTTTTTTTTGTCCTACCTTATTTCGTCAGCAATGGGCTGCCTTTCTGGATGCCTGATGTCCTCTGCCAGCATTCGGATGTTGTTTTATGGAGTTTGCTCAGATTTTAATGTTCTTTTGGTGTATTTATTTGGGAGAAAGTGGTCTCCCTGTCCTATTCCTCCACCATCTTAGTTCCCCCCTCCTCCACATCATTTTTTCAGCTAATATCTTTAAATATGAAATTATACTTCATGTGCATTTTGGTTTTCATTGTTCTTGACACTATACTTTCCCCCAACTCTTTATTATAAAAATTTCCAAACATTTAATGAGGTTGAGAGGTTTCCTAGCTAATACACAAAGATATCCCTCCTAGATTCTACTGTAACTATTTTAGAATGCTTTCATTTTTATGTATCTATCCATTTGTCCATACCAGTATCCATCCATCAATCCATCTTATTCCTCGTGTGTTTTGTGATAAATTGAAGACATCAGTATACACCTTGGTAAGAATTTCAGCAAGCCTTACATGAAATCTGTTCAATTCAGTTCAGTTGCTCAGTCTCATATGACTCTTTGTGCCTGCAGCACGCCAGGCCTCCCTGTCCAACACCAACTCCCAGAGCCCACTCTAACTCATGTCCATTCAGTCAGTGATGTCATCCAACCATCTCATCCTTGTCCCCTTCTCCTCATGCCCTCTATCTTTCCCAGTATCAGAGTTATTTCAAATGAGTCAGCTCTTTACATCAGGTGGTCAAAGTACTGGAGTTTCAGCTTCAATATCAGCCCTTCCAATGAACACCCAGGACTGATCTCTTTTAGGATGGACTGGTTGGATCTCCTTGCATTCCAAAGGACTCTCAAGAGTCTTCTCCAACACCACAGTTCAAAAGCATCAATTCTTCAGTGCTCAGCTTTCATTATAGTCCAACCCTCACATTTATTTTACTCATTTTACTAGACACATGAACAATATGCTTCAGGCTATATGTACTCCTGAAGCCTCAATGGCCTCACTTTGCAAGGTGTTAACTAATCCCCATGATGGAAAGTATCTTACTTACAATAATTCTAATTATTCCATTTTTTTTTTCTGTTTGCTCCATGTATCTGTAATTGTGTAGCTGGATTTATTTATAGTCGCATGAAGGCTTTTAAGTATGTGAGACAGTAAAAGAGACACAGGTATGTAGAACAGTCTTTGGACTATATGGGAGAGGACGAAGGTGGAATGATATAGGAGAATAGCATTGAAACATGCAAATTACCATATGTGAAATGAATTGCCAGCCCAGAATTGATGCATGATACAGGGCGCTTAAGGTTGGTACACTGGGATGACCCAGAGGGATGGAATTGGGAGGGAGGTGGGAGAGGGATTCTGGAAGGGGAACACATGTATACCCATGGTGGATTCATGTCAATGTATGGCAAAATCAACACAATAATGTAAAGGAAATGAATAAATAAATATATTAAATAATAATAATAATAAACCCCTCATCTTTAAAAAAATAACTTAAAAAGAAAGTTGCTCAGAATCTTGTGACTGCTATAGCTTCCTTCATCTACTACTTGGGACCCCCTGGATCAGAGACTGTCAATACAAGGATAAGGAGAATGTCCTGCCATACCAATTTAGGGATAATGCCCCTTATTGACTTGGAAGCTGTTATGGAATGAGAACAACCCCTTTTTCCCTAAGCAACATACTCCTCCTAAAAGAAAAAGGGAGAATGAGAGGGTAATGGGTAGAAATGACAGGGATCTCCAAACTGAGGAAAAAGGCTGCAAGTGTCAGACAGTTTTTTTTCCTCTCTCTCTCTCTCTCTCTCTCTCTCTCTCTCTCTCTTAAGTGGCAGGACGAAACAAACAAGAGTTATGTTATTTCCCATACTCTATATAAATATGAAAAAGAGATTTCTCTAAAAATTTTGTATTGCCATAATGACATCTGCTTCCACCTGAACTTAATTTGTCTCAAACCTTGAGCTAACCAATGCATATTTTTAATGGAAATATTTGTCTTAAGCTATATTAATGTACTATGCATTTACCCTAGACTCTGTCTTCAAATTAGTTTACCTGAAGGCTCAGAACTGACTTGATAAACCAGAATGTTATACTCATACATTGTTATCTTAACCTATGTTAATGAAACTATATATTTTTTATGGAAATCTGCCTTTCATGTGAATCATATTATGGCCTGGGGTGATTCATCTGGTGTATTCTCTGAGTTTTGAGACACTTCTTTTCTTTAATCATCATACTGTGAGCAGCTATATAACATCTAGCTAACCACTAGCCCATCCTAAAGGAGATCAGTCCCGGGTGTTCTTTGGAAGGACTGATGTTGAAGCTGAAACTCCAATACTCTGACCACCTCATGTGAAGAGTTGACTTATTGGAAGAGACAGTAATGTTGGGAAGGATTGGGGGCAGGAGGAGGGAGAAGGAGAAGGAGAAGGGTATGACAGAGGATGAGATGGCTGCATGGCATCACTGGTTTTATGAACATGGGTTTGGGTAGACTATGGGAGTTGGTGATGGACAGGGTGGCCCGGTGTGCTGCAATTCATGGGGTCGCGAAGAGTCAGACATAACTGAGCCACTGAACTGAACTAAAAGACTAGCAGGGGAGTGCTCTTTCTGTCCTCTTCTGATGTCTACACCAGATTTCTCTATCTCTTTTATACTCCAATAAAAAATTTTACACAAAATTTCTAAGTGATCAAGCCTCATCTCTGGCCCTGGGTTGAATTCTTCCCCTACACAGGCCAAGAATTCCAATGTCTTTCATGTTCAGCAACAATCTTTCATTGTTATAAAAAATCGCCCCAAAGACAAAAGCCCAGGAGCAGATGACTTCCTAGGTGAATTCTGTCAAACATTTAGAAATGAACTAATGTCAATCCTTCCAAAACTCTTTCAAAAACCTGCAGCAAAAGGAATGTTTTCAAACTCATGGCTTTCAAACTCATGAAGCCATCATTATCCTGATATGAAAACCAGACAAAGACAACACACAAAAAAGAAAACTACAGGCCAACATCACTGATGAATATAGATGCAAACATCCTCAACAAAATTTTAGCAAACAGAATTCAACAACGCATTAAAAAGCTCATACACTATGATCAAGATGGGCTTATTTCATAGATGTAAGAATTTTTCAATATACACAAATCAATCAATGTGATACACCATATTAACCAGTTTAAATGTGAAAACCAAATTCATGTTAATAGATGCAGAAAAAGCCTTAGACAGAATTCAGCACCCATTTATGGTTAAAATTCTTAAAAATAAAAAGGCATAGAAGGAATGTGCATCTGCATAGTTAAGGCTATATATGATAAGCCCACAGCAAACATTATTCTCAATGGTAAAACACTGAAAGCTTTCACCCTAGTGAGAGGTTAACAGGCATGAAGGACAGAGGTCTCCAAATGGAAGAAATAGGCTGCAAGTGTCAGACGTTTTTATTTCCCTCTTAAGCGGCAAAAGGAGACAAATTAGCGATATTTTTCCCCTTCTCTATACAAATTTAAAAGAGGTTTCTCTTAAAACACTGTGTTGTCATAATGACACCTGGTCTCACTTGACATTAACTATTCTCAAAATTTGAGTTAATCAATGTATTCTTCTTATGAAAATGTTTGTTTTAAGCTATATTAATGTACTATGCATTTACCCCAAACTCTTGTCTTTGATTCGGTTCCACCAAATGGCTTAAAACCTACTTGACAAACCAGCATGTTATACTCAGACATTGTTACCCTAATCTATGTAAATGAAACTATCTGTAGGTAAACTGCCCTTCTACAAGATTCAAGTCAATCGTTTTATTCCCCGGGGTGACTCGTCTGGTGCAAGGTTATCCCAAAATACATCTTCTGGCTGAGTGGCCTGGTGCCATTCTGAATTTTGAGACATCCCTTTCTTTCATTAGCAAACCGCTGGTACTATATAACATCCAGCCAAAAACTAGCAGGGGGTACTCTTTCTACCTGCTTCTGATGCCTATGTCAGGAGCTTTCTCTATCTCCTTTATACTTTAATAAAACTTTACTACACAAAAGCTCTGAGTGATCAAACCTCCTCTCTGGCCTCAGATTGGATTCTTCTCTTCTGGAGGCCAAGATTCCTGGCGTCTTTTTTGTGATTTCATCAACAACCTTTCACTAACATGGGGAACAAGACAAGGGTGACAACTTTCACCACTATCATTCAGCACACTTTTGGAAACCCTACCTATAGCAATGAGAGAGAAAAACAAATCAGTGGTAGATTGGAAAATAAGTAAAGCTCTCACTGTACATGACATGATACTATACATAAAAAACCCTCAAGAAATTATCAGAGAATTACTAAAGCTAATCAGTTAATTTAGCAAAGCTGCAGGATACAAAATCAATACTAGAAATCACTTGCATTCCTATATACTAACAAAGAAAAATCAGAAAGAGAAATGAAAGAATCAATCCCAATCACCACTGCAACAAAAATTTTAAAATATCTAGGAAAGTCTTACTTAAGGAGACAAAAGAACTGTATACAGAAAACTAAGACCTTGATGACAGAAAGCAAAAATGATACAGACAGATGGAGAGATATTGCATGTTTCTGAGTAGGAAGAATCAATACTGTGAAAATGACTACAAAATTCAATGTGTAGATTCACTGTGACCCCTACCAAGCTACCAATGGCATTTTTCACAGCGCTAGAACAAAAAAAATTCACAATTCATATGGAAACTAAAAAGACCCCAAGCAGCCAAAATAGTCCTGAGAAAGAAGAAAGGAACTGGAGGAATCACCCTTCCTGACTTCAGATAATACTGCAAAGCTACAGTCATAAAGAAGTATAGTACTGGCATAAAACAGAAATCTAGACCAATGGAACAAGATAAAAAGCCCAGAAATAAACCCATGCACATATGGGTACCCTATTTTTGACAGATGAAGCAAGGATGCACAATAGGGCAAAGATAGTCACTTCAGTAAGTGGTGCCAGGAAAACTGGACGGTTACATGTAAAAGAATGAAATTAGGACACTTCCTAACACCATACATGAAAATCTACTCAAAATGGATTAAAAACTTAAATGTAAGACTGGAACCTTTAAAACTCTTAGATGAAATCATAGGCAGGACACTCAAGGACATAAATAAAAGCAAGATCCCCTATGACCCACCTTCTAGAGTAATAGAAATAGAAACAAAAGTAATAAAATGTGTCCTGATTAAACTTGAAACCTATTTCACAGCAAGGGAACCTACTCAGAATGGGGGGAAATAATAACAAATGAAACAACTGATAAAAGTTTGAGTTCCAAAATATATAAGCATCTCATATAACTCAATACTAGAAAAAGAAACAACTCAATCAAAAAGTGGGAAGATCAAAAACTAGGAAAATGATATAATCAGACATTTCTCCAAAGAAGATATACAGAACGCTAATAAAAACACATACAAAATATGCTCAGTGTCACTCATTATTATAGAAATGCAAATGAAATCTACAATGAGATGTCAAGTCCCACCAGTCAGAATGCTCATCATCAAAAAGTCTACAAACAATAAATGCTCGAGAGTGGGTGTGAAGTAAAGGGAACCCTCTTAACCCTTTGGAGGCAATATAAACTGATACAGCCACTATGGAAGACGTTATGGAGATTCCTTTGAAAATTAGAAATAAAACCACCATATGACCCAGCAATCTCACACCTAGACATATAACCTGAGGAAGCAAAAATTGAAAAAGACACATGTATGTCACTATTCATTGCAGCACTATTTACAATTGTGAGAACATGGAAGCAACATAGATGTCCATCCACAAATGAATGGGAAAAGAAATTATGTTACATATACACAATGGAATATTCAGTTCAGTGGCTAAATTGTGTTTGACTTTTTGCAATCCCATGGACTGCCACAAGTCAGGCTTCCCTGTTCCTGTCCATCACTAACGTCTGAGGCTTACTAAAACTCATCTCCATCAAAGTAGATGATGTCATCCAGCCATCTTATCCTCTGCCATCCCCTTTTCCTCCTGCCTTCAATCTTTCCAAGAATCATCAGGGTCTTAACCAATGAGTTAGTTCTTCCCATCAGGTGGCCAAAGTATTGGAGACTCAGCTTCAGCATCAGTACTTTCAACATACATCCAGGACTGATTACCTTTAGGATTGAGTGGTTTGCTCTTCTTGTAGTCCAGGGAGTGTCAAGAGTCTTCTCCAGATCACTGTACCAAAGAATAAATTCTATCCTCAACTTTGTTTATACTCTATTTGACTGCTGGAGAAACCATACCTTTGAATACACGAACATTTGTCAGCAAAGCAATGTCTCTGCTCTTTTATATGCCATCTAGGTTGGTCACAGTTTTCCTTCCAAGGAGCAAGTGTCGTTTAATTTCATAGCTGCAGTCACCATATGCAGCAATTTTGGAACACCCCAAAATAAAGCTGTTGTTGTTTCCGTTGTTTCCCCATCTATTTGCCATGAAGTGATGGGACTAGATGCCATAATCTGAGTTTTTCAAATGTAGAGTGTTAAGCCAGATTGCCACCATCTTTCACTTTCATCTAGAGGCTCTTTAGTTCTTCTTCACTTACTTCCATAAGGATGGTATCCTCTTAGTATCTCAGGTTATTGATATTTGTCCTGACAATCTTGATTCCAGCGTGTGCTCCATCCAGCCTGTCATTTCACATGATGTACTCTGGTTGTGAGCTAAATAACCAGAGTGACAATATACACCCTTGATGTATAGCTTTCCAAAATTGAAACCAGACTATTGTACCACATCTGATTATAACAGGTTCTTCTTGATTTGCATGCAGATTTCTCAGAAGACAGGTAAGGTGACTTAGTGTTTGCATGTCTTGAAGAATTTTCGACAATTTGCAGTGATTTACACAGTCAAAACATTGGTAGAATCAATACAACAAGGGTAGACATATTCCTGAAATTCCTTTGTTGCTTCTGTGATCCAACAGATGTTGTCAATTTGATGACTGGTTTCTCTACCTTTTCTAAAGTCAGCTTAAACATCTAGAATTTCCTAGTTCACATGAGGTTGAAGCCTTGCTTGGAGAATTTTGAACATTATTTTGCTAGCATATGAGATGAGTGAAGTTGCACAGTAGTGTGAAGGCTTTTTGGCATTGCCCTTTTGGGGACTGAAATGAAAACTGACCACAGGACTGGAAAAGGTCAATTTTCAATGGAATATTACTCAGGCATGAATATGAATACATTTAAGTCAGTTCTAATGAGGTGGATAAACCTAGAGCCTATTATACAGAATGAAGTAAGTCAGAAATCAAAAGATAAATATTATATGCTTATGCATGTATGTGGAATCTAGAGAGATAGTACAAAAGAATTTATTTGCAGAGCTGCAAAAGCGAATCAGACATAGAGAACAGAATAATGGATATGGGAAGAGGGAAAGAGAGGGTGAGATGTATGGAAAGAGTAAGATTAAAACTTGCATTTCCATATGTAAAACAGATAGCCAACAGTAATTTGCTGTATGTCTCAAGAAACTCAAACTGGAGCTCTGTATCAAACTAGAAGGGTGGTCTGGGGATGGAGATGCAAATAAGTTTTATGAGGGAGGGGATATATATGTATACTTATGGTTGATTCATGTCAAGGTTTGAGAGAAAAAAGAAACAAAATTCTATAAAGCCATTATATAAATATCTTATACAAATTTTATTTAAAAGTCATTAAAATAAAAAAGGAAAATTATTTTTTTTTTTTTTAACAAACACACAAACATTTTAATATGTATATTTTAATTTCTGGAACAACCAGTAAAACCAGTAGATGAATTAAAATTTGATATTAAAAATAGTGAAATTATCTAAAAAAAGGAAAGGAAGCAAGAGCAGATAAATAAGCAAAAGTAAAAACAAGGGTGACATTTAAGAGAGAGAACCAACAAAGACCTACTATATTACACAGAGAAGTCTCCTCAATATTCTGTAAAATCCTAAATGGGAAAAGAACTTGAAAAAGAATAGATACATATATAAGTATAACTGAATCACTTTGCTGTACACCTGAAACTAACATAGCATTGTTAATCAACTATACTCCAATAACAAGTAAAAATTTTTAAGAAATCAAGGGAAAGAAAACCCCCCAAGGGTACAATCAGAAAAATAACAAAAAGTAACAAAATAGTAGATGTAAATCAACCTTTCCCACAAGTTACACTAAATGTGAATGATCTATAAACAGTAATTAAAAGTTTGAGATTGGAATTAAAAAACCCCAAAGTGAGCCCCAGTTATTATCTATAACAGAGTCATTTTATAATTATATATATATATATTTTTTTAATTTTTTTATTTTTTTAAGTATTGTTTTAGCCATACATTGTTATGATATCACCATGGGTTTACATATGCTTCCCCTCCGGGTCCCCCCTCCCTCCTCCCTCCCCCCCCGGGAAATCTCGCTGCACCAGTCCCGAGCATCAATCCTGGGCTGGCGATTGATTAGACACATGACAATTAACATGCTTCAATGCCCTTCTCCCATCTCATCCCACCCTTACCCTCATCCACAAAGTCCACAAGTCTATTCTATACATCTGCGTTCCTTTTGTTGTCTCCCATGTTGGGTTCTCATTGCTGTCTTTCTAAATTCCATATATATGTGTTAATATACTGTATTATTAAGTTAAAAATAAAGCTTTAAAATTAAAAAAAAAAAACAATCAAAATGACTCAAATGTCCATCAACTGATGATCAAATAAATAAAACATAGATTGCAATATTATTCTGCCATCAAGTGAATGGAGTTCTGATACATACTGCAACATGTAATACATCTGAAATGTTTATGTTAATTAAAAGAAGCCAGGCAAAAAAGGCTACATATTGCATTATCACACTCATATGAACAAATATGTCTCAGATTAGGAAATTCTCTTAAGACAGAAAATAGAGGAGTAGATGCCAACATCCCGATGAAGAGGAAATGGAAAATGTCTAATACCTGAACAAAATATTTCCCTTTGAAATTCTGAATATATTCTAGAAAGGGCAAGTGGCTATGATTATGCAACCTATGAAGAAATGATAAATCAATGAATTATAAAGTCTAACTTGTAAATTCATGATAAATGAAAAAGATGTCAATAAATAAAAACTTTTCTTCAAATAAAACTACTGAGCTGAGCTTCTATGTCCAGGAAAATCATCCTTCAAAAATAAAGGAGACATAGATATTCTCATATGAACAAAAATTATTCAATTTAGTCTCAGCAGATATCTGGTCTGTAAGAAATGTTCAAAGTAGTTACTGACACAGATGATATAAAGAGAAGCAGTGAGTTAATAAAGAAAGTGTCATTAAAATAAATAAATGAAGGCAAAATAAAATAAAGTTTTAATAATAAATTTTTATTTTATAAAAATTCTGGTTTGGATGTCTCTATCTTCACTTTTCACTAATTATAAATCCTCATACTTAAAGTGGCATTCCTGTAGACAACATATATTTTGCCTCGATGGTAAAGAATCAGCCTGCAATATAGGAGCCGTAGCCAACATGAGTTCCATCTCTGGGTCAGGAAGGTCACTTGGAGGAGAGCTTGGCAACCCACTTTAATATTCTTGCCTGAGAATCCCAATGGACAGAGGGGCCTGAGGGCTTACAGTCCATAGGGTAGCAAAGAGCTGGACATGACCGAGCACTAAACAACAACAGACACACATTCCTAATGGAAACTCTTAACATACAAGAAATAGATGACATAGATGTATAGAACAGTCTTTTGGACTCTATGGGAGAGGGCAAGGGTGGGATAATATGGGAGAATAGCATTGAAACATGTAAATTATCATATGTGAAATGAATCGCCAGCCCAGAATTGATGCATGATACAGGGTGTTCAGGGCTGGTGCACCAGGATGACCCAGAGGGATGGAATTGGGAGGGAGGTGGGAGGGATGTTCTGGAAGGGGAACACATATATACCCATGGTGGATTCATGTCAATATATGGCAAAATCAACACAATAATATAAAGAAAATAGATAAATACACATTTTATAAATTTATTTATTTTCAAGATTGAAAAAAGTAGATGAGAAAATTCTCAGCCTAAACAAACTGGAAAAAAAAAAAAAACAGACTTAGACAGTAGAGATGAATTATAAAATACCTAGACACTAAAGTTAAATTGTTAAATGTTTTAAGCAATAAAAGTTTCCCAACAATAGTGTAAAGGGTGTGTTCCACACAACAGATAGGAGTAATATTTAATTCCCATTCAATAGAACAACTTTCTTGTTACATTCATGAATTAAAGGGAATGATAATGACTATAAAATTGCAAGAAAAATTATCTGCAAAAGATACAGTTTAAGGAACTCCAAGTAATGTGATAGTATTTTGTTTGGCCCATAATCTAAAAATAACTGAGAATGAAGATATTTTATGTTACAATATAAAAAGATGTTGTACCTTTCAAGCTGAAAAAGTTTGTACCTTACAGTGAATACTTTGTTTCACTGATTTAGACATAAATAAAGCACGTTATGCATCTCTACCTTGACAAAGTCCTCCACTCAGAAAACAGAGATTAATCTATACTCCTATGGTAACCTAATATAAAAATAAAGGAGGCTAGAACACAAGATGGAGAAAACACAGTCTTTTCAATAAGTGGTGACAGGAAAACTGGACAGCTATATACCAAAGGATAAAATTAGAACAATACCTGACATCATGCACAATAATAAACACAAAATGGATCAAAGATCTAATGTACAACCAGATGTTATAAAAAAAAAACTCTTAGAGAAAAAAAGGAAAAACACTCTTTGACATAAAGCACAGATTTGTTTTGAGCCAACTCGTAGTGTAACAAAAATAAAAACAAACAGGACATAATTAAACTTCAGGGCTTTTGCATTAAAATGGAAACCATAAAAGAAAATTAAAACACAGGCCTCAGAATGAGAGAAATCATTTGCAAAGTAACAAAGAATTCATCTTCAAAATACATAAAGAACTCATGTGGCTCAATATTAAAAAAAAAAAAAAGGAAACGACCCAATCAAAAAATGGGCAAGGACACTCTTGGTGTTCCAGTGATTAAGAATCCCACTTCCAATACAGGGGACATGGATCTGATCCCTGCTCTGTGAAGATTTCACCTGACAAGAGGCAACAAAGAACATGCAGCACAACTACTGAGACCATACACTGAGGCAACTCAAACTGGCAATCCCTAGAGCCCTTGCTCTGCAACAAGAGAAGCCACCACAATGAGAATTCCTCACACTGCAACTAGAGGAGAGCCTCCTTCACTACAACTAGAGAAAATGCAATATACAACAAGAAAGACATACTGCAGCCAAAAATAAATCAATAACATTAAAAAAATGGGCAGAAGACCTAAATAGATATTTCCCAAGAAGACATATAGATGGCTAACTTGTAAATGAAAACAAGCATTATATCCCTAATTATTAGCGAAATGCAAATCATAATATCAGTGAAGATGCAAATCTTACAACAGTCCTAATGGACACCATCAGTTCAGTTCAGTTGCTCAATCATATCTGACTCTTTGAGACCCCATTAATCACAGTACGCCAGGCTTCCCTGTCTATATAGACTCCTGGAGTCTACCCAAACCCATATCCGTCCACCAGTGATGCCATCCAGCCATCTCACACTCTGTTGTCCCCCGCTCCTCCTAACCAGTATTACGGTGTTCTCCAATGAGTCAACTCTTCGCATTAGGTGGTCAAACTATTGAAATTTCAGCTGCAATATCAGCCCTTCCAATGAACACCCAGGACTAATTTCCTTTAGGATGGACAGGTTGGATCTTCTTGCAGTCCAAGGAACTCTCAAGGGTCTTCTCCAACACCACAGTTCAAAAGCAACAATTCTTTGTCTCTCAGCTTTCTTCACCATCCAATCCTCACATCCATACACTACTACTGAAAAAATCATAGCTTTGACTAAATGGACTTTGTTGGCAAAGTAATGCCTCTTCTTTTAAATATGCTCTCTAGGTTAGTCATAAACTTCCTTCCAAGGAGTAAGCTCTTTTAATTTCATGGCTTCAGTCACCATCTGCAGTGATTTTGCAGCCCCCCAAAATAAAGTCTGACACTCTTTCCACTCTTTCTCAATGCATTTCCAATGATGAGATATAGTGAACTGATGAAGTAAAGGGACCAGAAGTGATGGGACCAGGTGCCATGATCTTAGTTTTCTGAATGTTGATCTTTAAGCCATTTTTTTCACTCTCCTCTTTCACTTTCATCAAAAGGCTTTTTTTCCCTCTTCACTTTCTACCATAAGGGTGGTGTCATCTGCATACCTGTGGTTATTGATATTTCTTGCAGCAATTTTGATTCCAGCTTGTGCTTTTTACAGCTCAGCATTTCTCATGATATACTCTTCATATAAACTAAATAAGCAGGGTGACAATATATAGCCTTGACATACTTCTTTTCCTATTTGGAACCAGTCTGTATTTCTAACTCTTGCTTCCTGACCTGCAAACAGATTTCTCAAGAGACAGGTCAGAAGTTCTGATATTTCCATATCTTTCAGAATTCTCCATAGCTTATTGTGATCCACACAGTCAAAGGTTTTGGCATAGTCAATAAAGCATAAATAGATGTTTTCCAGGAATTCTCTTGGTTTTTTAATGATCCAGCAGATGTTTACAATTTGATCTCTGGTTCCTCTGCCTTTTCTAAAACCAATTTGAACATCTGGAAGTTCTCAGTTCATGTATTGCTGAAGCCTGGCTTGGAGAATTTTAAGCATTACTTTACTAGTGTGTGAGATGAGTGCAATCGTGCTGTAGTTTGAGCATTCTTTGGCATTGCTTTTCTTTGGGATTGGAATGAAAACTGACCTTTCCCAGTTCTGTGGCCATTGCTGAGTGTTCCAAATTTGCTGGCATATTGAGCACAGCACTTTCAAAGCATCGTCTTTCAGGATTTGAAGTTCAACTGGAATTCCATCACCTCCACTAGCTTTGTCTGTAGTGATGTTTTCTAAGGCCCACTTGACTTCACATCCCAGGATGCCTGGCTCTAGGTGAGTGACCACACCATCATGATTATCTGGGTCATGAAGATCTTTAGATCTTTTTTGTACAGTTATTCTGTGTATTCTTGCTACCTCTTTTTAATATCTTCTGCTTCTATTAGATCCATCCCATTTCTGCCCTTTACTGAGCTCATCTTTGCATGAAATGTCCCCTTGATATCTCTAATTTTCTTGAAGACATCTCTAGTCTTTTTCATTCTGTTGTTTTCCTCTATTTCTTTGCATTGTGTGTTGAAAAAGGCTTTCTTATCTCTCCTTGCTGTTCTTTGGAACTCTGCATTTAGATGGGGATATCTTTACTTTTCTCTTTTGCTTTTCACTTCTCTTTTTTCCACAGCTGTTTGTAAGGCCTTCTCAGACAGTCATTTTGCTTTTTTTGTATTTCTTTTCCATGAGGATGGTCTTATTCTCTGTCTCCTACACAATGTCATGAACCTCTGTCTATAGTTCATCAGTCATGCTGTCTATCAGATCTAATCCCTTAAATCTATTTCTCAATTCTATAATCAAATGGGATTTGAATTAGGTATATCTGACTGGTCTGGGTATACCTACTTTCCCTACTTTCTTCAATTTAAATCTGAATTTGGCAATAAGGAGTTCATGATCTGAGCCACAGTCAGCTCCTATTCCTGTTTTTGGTGACTGTATAGAGCCTCTTCATCTTTGGCTGCAAAGAATATAATCAATCTGATTTCAGTGTTGACCCTCTGATGATGTCCATGTGTAGAGTCTTCCAGGAGGCTCCAAAATATGAACTGTAGTGAAATTTAACATTGCTTTTATTTACTTTTTCATACTCCATGAACTGACCAAATCCTTTTGCTGATATCCACAGACCATATTTTCCATAATGAAAGTAGCATCGCCTTTCCTCTGTCCAAGTAGCATATAGGTGGTAAGTCTTTGTGTATTAGCTAGAAAAAAATTTCAACTTTCTTAAGTGTCTGGAATTTTAAAAAAAATATTTAGGAAGTACATAACAAAGAACAATGAATGCAAAATAATGTATGTGAAATGTATTTCCAATTTTAAAAATATGACCTGAAAAGTTATGAGGAGGAAGTGTACTAAAATGTGAACTGTGGTGAAATGAATCATGATTTTTACTTACTTTTTCACACTCTGTGCACTGACTAAGTTCTTTTTCCAATATCCAGAGACTACATTTTTCCATAATAAAAGTAGCATCTTCTTTCCTGTGGCCCAAGGGAGACAGGCCTACTGGGCAGCATCATTATCCTGCTTGTGTTCCCCTTCTTGTGACCTTGGCTTTGAGCACCTGCTGGGGCTCCCAGAGTCCTCCAGTCACAGTTCTAGAGATGTGTCCTAGTAGGCTTCACAGGGCTGACCAAGAATATGGCTGACTCATCTGTTTGGAATCCCAGGTGCGGCCCCATAAATCCTAGCTTCTTCTTGGCCCATTTTTGCACTACCGACATCCACTTCAGTTTTTTTTTCTCTTATATTTGAGGGTAAAGTAAGAAGCTTATTCAAAAGTATATGTGGAAAGTCATCCAGGTGAACTAAGAGAGTGTTGCCCATCTCCCCACCCCGATTCTTTTAACCAGACCCTTTAATGTCCTAGAGTTTTTGTACATTATATAATTTATTTTTATGTGGTCTCTGTCCAAGAGTTAAAAAGGAAAATTTTACATAACTTTCTTTATAGTGAAATTCGTGAATGGCTAACAAACAATAATTTAGGGATTATAAAATGGCAATTGAGAAATATTTTGAAGATGTCTGACAAAGAGCACATTTACCTAATTTATTCAGAGTCCAGAGTTTAAATAAGAGATGCTGCTGCTGCTGCTAAGTCGTTTCAGTAGTGTCTGACTCTGTGAGACCCCATTGACTGCAGCCCAGCAGGCTCCCCCATCCCTGGGATTCTTTAGGCAAGAATACTGGAGTGGGTTACCATTTCCTTCTCCAGTGCATGAAAGTGAAAAGTGAAAGTGAAGTCATTCAGTAGTGTCTGACTCTTTGCGACTCCATGGACTTTAGCCTACTAGGCAACTCCGTCCATGGGATTTTCCAGGCAAGAGTACTGGAGTAGGTTGCCATTGCCTTCTCTTAAATAAGAGATGAAAAATCTAATAGAAGGCAAACCTGAAGTAAACAAGGCTTACAAAGAAATACAAATTACCCAGAAAGAGAAAAAGAAAAATTACCAAGAAACAGGAGGAAATGTTGAATCCAACTGGTAATAACAGATATTCAAACCAAAACAGTAAAGGAGTGCAATCTATCAACCGGCAAACTGACAACATTTCAATGAGAAAGTTGAAAGATATGAAATATATATTCCAATCTGAGGATGAGGGTTTAGAAAATGAGTACTCATTCATTGCTCTGAGAGCATAAAGCGATGCAACTTTCTAAAGAACAATTTGACAATAAGTAATACATTTATAAATGCGTGGAGCCAGTTAGCAAGACCCTGTTTGGAATTTACATTGCAGAAATATTTATGCAATTACACCAAGATTATGCATATATCATGGTCACTGAAAATTTTCTTTTTCCCCATCATCCTAGAAAGTGTCTTTAGTACCCATCTCCACACTGTCTTTCTTCCATGCTAGTTCTCCTGTTTTCATATTTATCAGTATAGATTAGTTTTTCCTCAACTAGTATTAGTATCAGTTTAGTTGCTCAGTCATATCCAGCTCTTTACATCTCCATGGACTTAATCACGCCAGGCTTACCTGTTCATCTCAACTCTAAGTCTACTGAAATTCATGTCCATTGTGTCAGTGATGCCATCCAACCATCTCATTCTCTGATATCCCATTCTTCACCTGCCAGCAATCTTTCCCAGCATCAAGGTCTTGTCAAGTGAGTCAGCTCTTTGCATGAGGTGACCAAAGTATAGGAATTTCAGCTTCAACATCAGTCCTTCCAATGAACACCCAGGACTCATACCCCTAGGAAGAACTGGTTGGATCTTCTTGCAGTCCAAGGGACTCTCAGGAGTCTTCTCCAGCACTACAGTTCAAAAATATCAATTCTTTTGTGCTCAGCTTTCTTTATAGTCCAACTCTTACATCCATACATGACCAGTGGAAAACCCATAGTGTTGACTAGATGGACCTTTGTTGACAAAGTAATGTCTCTGCTTTTTATTATGCTGTCTAGGTTGGTCATAATTATCCTTCCAAAAAGTATCTTTTCATTTCATGGCTGTGATCATTGTCTGCAGTGATTTTGGAGCCCCCAAAATAAAGTCAGCCACTGTTTCCCTGTCTATTTCTATGAAGTGATGGGACAGGATTCTTTGATTTAGTTTGAGCTCTAAGCCAACATTTTCACTCTCCTCTTTTACTTTCAGCAAGGGGCTCATTAGCTCTTTTTCACTTTCTGCCATAAGAGTGGTATAATCTGGATATCTGAGGTTATTGATATTTCTCCTGTGATCTTGATTTCAGCTTGTGCTTCATCCAGCTTGGCATTTCACATGATGTAACTCTGCATATAAGTTAAATAAGCAGGGTGACAATATACAACATCAATATACTCCTTTCCTGATTTGGAACCAGTATGTTGTTCCACATCCAGTTCTGTTTCTTTTGACTTGCATATAGATTAATCAGGAGGCAGATCAGGTGGTCTGCTACTCACATCTCTTGAAGAATGTTCAACATTTTATTGTGTTCCACATAGTAAAAGGCTTTGGCATAGTAAATAAACAAAAGTACTTTTTTTTTTCTGACACCCTCTTGCTTTTTGTGATACAGCAGATATTGGAAATTTGATCTCTGGTCCCTCTGCCTTTGGTAAATCCAGCTTGAACATCTGGAATTTAACAGTTCATGTACTATTGAATCCTGGCTTCAAGAATTTTGAGCATTAGTTTTCTAATGTTTGAGATGAGTGCAATTGTGTGGTCGTCTGAGCATTCTTTGGCATTGTCTTTCTTTGTGATTGAAATGAAAAATGACCTTTTCCAGTCCCATGTTCACTGCTGAGATTCCAGATTTGCTGGCAAATTGAGTGCAGCACTATCACAGCATCAACTTTAAGAATTTGAAATAGTTCAACTGGAATTCCATCATCTCCACTAGCTTTGTTCACCATGATGCTTCCTAAGGCCCACTTGCCTTTGCATTCCAGAATGTCTGCCTCTAGGAGAATGATCACAACATTGTGGTTATCTGGATCATGTAGGTTTTTCTTGTATAGTTCTCTGTTTATTCTTGCCACCTCTTCTTAATATCTTCTGCTTCTGTTAGGTTCCTACCATTTCTGTCCTTTACTGAGCCCATCTTTGCATGAAGTGTTGCCTTGGTATCTCTAATTTTCTCTACAAGATCACTAGTCTTTTCTATTCTATTGTTTTCCTCTATTTCTTTCCATTGATCTCTCAGGAAGACTTTCTTATCTCTCCTTGCTATTCCTTGGAACTCTTCATTCAAATGTGTATATCTTTCATTTTCTCCTTTGCTTTTTGCTTCTCTTCTTTTCTCAGCTATTTATAAGACCTCCTCAGACATCCATTTTTCCTTTTTGCATTTCTTTTTCTTGGGGATGGTCTTGATCCCTGTCTCCTGTAAAATGTCATGAGCCTCTATCCATAGTTCATCAACAACTCTATCATATAATCTAGTTCCTTAAATCGATTTCTCATTTCCACTGTATAATGGTAAGAAATGTGACTTAGGTCATACCTGAATGGTCTAGTTAGTTTTCCCAACTTTCTTCAATTTAGTCTTGATTTGGCAATAAGGAGTTCATGATCTTAGCTAAGTCTGGATTTGGCAATTAGGAGTTCATGATCTGAGCCACAGTCAGCTTCCAGTCTCGTTTTTGCTGACTGTGTAGATCTTCTCCTTTTTTGATTTCAAAGAATATAATCAATCTTATTTTGATTTTGGCCATATGTCCATATGTAGAGCTTTCTCTTGTGTTTTTGGATGAGGGTGTTTGCTGTGACCAGTGTGTTCTCTTTGCAAAGCTATGTTAGCTTTAGGCCTGCTTCCTTCTGCACTCTACGGCCAAATTTGCCTGTTACTTATGGTATTTCTTGACTTCCTACATTGTATTCCAGTCCCCTATGATGAAAAGGGGAATGAAAAACATATTTTGGGGATATTAGATATAAAAGGTCTTGTAGGTCTTAATAGAAACATTCAAGTTCAGCTTCTTTAGCATTACTGGTCAGGGCATAGAGCTGGATTTCCATGATATTGAATGGTTTGCATTGGAAATGAACAAAGTTCATTCTGTCATTTTTGAGATTGCATTCAAGTACTACGTTTTGGACTGTTATGTTGACTATGATGGCTACCCCATTTCTTGTAAGGGATTCTCGCCCACAGTAGTAGATACAATGGTCATCTGAGTTAAAGTCACCTATTCAGTCCATTTTAGTTTGCCAATTTGTAAAATGTTGATATTCACTCTTGCCATCTCCTTTTTGACAACTTCCAATGTGCTTTGTTTCATGGACCTAACATTCCAGGTTCCTATGCAATATTGCTCTTAACAGCACCTGACCTTACTTCTATCACCAGTCATATCCACAGCTGGTAACTGTCCTCAATGCTCTGTGGTGATCCAAATGAGAAGGAAACTTAAAATGAAGGAGATACACACAAACACATACACACACGACTAATTTACTTTGATGTATGGCAGGAAGTAACACAACATTGTAAAACAACTATGTGTGTACATATTGTAGGCTCGATTTATAGAAAGCTCTAGATGAGGCGTTGCATGTGAGAAGGGAATTTTGAGGAAGGGGACTGAGAGATTTTCTAGTATGATGGGAAAAAAAATTACAGTGAACATCATGTATTGGTGATATTGTATAACTATTTCTGCAATGTAAATTCCAAACAAGTATCTCCATGCATTTATAAATTTGCTATATACTGTCAAATTGTCCTTCAGAAAGTTCCATCACTTTATGCTTTCACAAGAATACATGAGCGCTCACATCCAACCTTCATCTTCAATTTGGAGGAACCATCTGATATCACTCAATGCTTTCATTGAACTTTTGGCAACTTGCATGATGAGAAATTTTATTCCATTATTGTTTTGACTTGCATTACTTTGATTACCAAATATGTTCACAATTTCCTCATGTTTCTGGAGGAGTAATTGTTCTTATTGTTCCTATGAGCAATTTGCATTTATTTCTTCCTTTTGTTTACTTCATATTTATCATCTATTGGGTTTTTTATCTTGTATTCTTATTTTAATTTTTGAGCTCTGCATAAGTTAGGTAAATGCACTCTTTGTCAGCTATCCCCCATATAGTTCTCAATTTCATTTTATAACTCCTTATTTATTAATTATTTACCCATTAAGGAATTTGTGTACAAAGTGTAAATTTTCCCTTTTTAGCTGCTGGACAAAGATCACTTAAATTAAGAAATTTAAATAATGGAAATATCTCAAGGAAAACAGAGTGTGAATGTTGAAAGACTGTTGGAAGGATTTGCAACTCTCTTTGAGTTCACTTGTGTGCCTTTCCACATGTAATTTTCAATGAGCTGTTTACTGAAATATATATATATATATAAATAGAGCAAAAATGAAGTGGAACCAGGTAGCACCATGATGAGCCAACAGGAAGCCAGCCAGCTGCACCTGGGATTTCAAACAGAGGAGTCAGCCATTAGCTTGGTCAGCCCTGTGAAGCCAATGGGGATACATCTCTAGAACAGTGATTGGAGTACTCTGGGAGCCGCAGCAGATTCTCAAAGCCAAGGTTATGAGGAGAGGGAGCACAAGCAGGATGATGACGCTGCCCAGTTGACATGTCTCTCTTGGGTCAGAGGGAAAGTGATGTTAATTTTACTATAAAATATAGTCTTGATACTGGGAAAATAACTTGTTCTGTTCATGGATTATCAAAAGTAAACAGAATTATGTTTAATTTCACTACAGCTCATATTTTGTGACTTCCTTGCTGGCTCAGTGGTAAAGAACCAGCGTGCCAGTGCAGGAGTCAGAAGTTAGATACCTGGGTTGGGAAGATTGCCTGTAGAAGTGATTGGTAACCTACTTCAGTATTCTTGCCTGGAGTATTCCAAGGACAGAACAGCCTGTTGGGCTACAGCCTATGGGGTTGCAAAAGAATCAGACATGACCGAGTGACTGAGCACACCGTACTTTAGCCTATCTCCTCTGCATCTTTTTTCACCTCACACTTTTAATTTGAAATTATACTTCATGGGCATGTTGGTTTTTCATTGTTTTAGTTCTGTACTTGTCCCCACACTTTATTCTAAATATTTCCAAATATTCAACAATATTGAATGCACAAATATTTCCCACTTAGATTCTACTGTAACTGTTTTCAAAACTTCCTTTCTTATGTGTCTATCTGCCGGGAGCCGTCAGGATGCCCCCTTGCTCGGATGACAAGGTCACGAGACTAAGAAAGAAATTGCAAAACTGACTTTCTTTATTGGGGCATCCTGGGCAAGCCCCACCCTGGTATTTTTCTTGGAAGTTCTGTCCATGCTTGGAACATTGGCTCATCTCAGTAGGTCAGTCACAGTTGGAAATAATTTGTCCTGAGATAATCCCCCCAGACCTTATCGGCCAGAGGATCCTGGAAGGTGGATCACCTTCCCCAGGGGCTAAGGAGGAATGAAAGGGACATTTAAATAGATTGCTACTCCTCCTACTAATTACTGGGGAGTTTACCAAGAGTTCTCTGGGGGTCATGGCAAGGCCACCACCAGAAAGGCTCGTAATTGGGTCACCTTTCCACCTCCCACTCCCCTGACCACTCCACGGAGGAGGCTCTCTTCCTTGAAGAAATCAGGCTCGATTGGGACTAAGGAATGCTCATAATTGTGGCCAGCATAGTTGGAGATGTTGATTGCTTTAGGATAATGTAGACATAGGAATTCATTATAGTAGTTATAAGGTTAATAGGGTTTTATTGCTAAAAAAGTGCTTCTGGATTGTCTCTTAGTCCTCTTAACTATCTTAGTCCTCTTTCCTCTTTCTAAACTGTCTCTCTGTCCTCTTTCCTCTTTCCTTGTAAGAACTGAAGTAGGTTACTAGAATAAACAGTCTCAAGCTTAAGCCCTTCCCTCTAGCTTCTACATAGTTGTACCTGATAAGAGAAATGTAACCTTTCTATTCAGGTTGATGTACTTATCATGATTGAATGAAGTACACTTAAGACATTCAAATGGTAAACATACTATTGTTAAATCTAATTACATAAAAATCTGACTTCTGCAAAGGCAATATTTCATGATAGATTGGGGAATGAGCTCAATGATAAGGTTGCTATGGAAGGTAGAAAACAAACAATTGTATAGAATGATAGGTGATGTAATGATGTAATGGGGATGTCTTTTGGATATAAAACTGTAAACCAACAACAATAAACTGAGAGACTTCTCCATCTCCTTTTGGAGAGACTTCTCCATCATCCCACAAACTAACAGCAATAAAGAGAGATTGCTCCATCACCACACATCGACTCAGCTCAGTTCTTCCACTGATGCCACTCATCCCTCAAGACCCCCGGACCCCGCTAGGGCTGGACCCTGGCATCTATCCATTTTTAATCCCTCTATCCATCCATCAACCCATTTTATTCCTTGGTGTATTTTGTGATAAATTGCAGACATCAGCATGCATCTTCATAAGTATTTCAGCAGGACTTCCATGAAGTAGTGAGCTGTATTTGTTAACAGCCCTTTTCTTTGGATATAAATTTTACATACAATGAAATATATCAATCTGTTTATTCCCATTATTGGGGAATAAAATAATTATTTATTCCCATTATTGTTCATTTTTTGAGTTATACAATATTGTGATAATTTCTATTTTAGAGCAAAGTGATTCAGTTATACACATATATGCGCATATATACATTGTGTGTGTATGTGTGTATATATATATGTTTGTGTGTTTATTTATGTGCATGTGTGTGTGTGTGTGTGTGTGTGTGTGTGTGTGTGTGTATGTGTATATATATATATGTTTTTAATCTTATTTATTTATTTGCTCTGCTGCAGGGTATGTAGGGTTAGTTTCCTAACTATTGATTAAACCTGCATTCCCTGCAGTTGAAGTGTGGCAACTTAACCACTATACCACCAGGGAAGCCTCATATATATTCTTATCCTATATGGTTTACCCTAGGATATTGAACATAGTTCTCTGTGCTCTACACTAGGACCTTGCTGTTTATATATTCCATATATAATAGTTCACATCTGCTAACCCCAACCTCCAATTCCTCCCACCCCAACCTCCTCCTTCTTGGGAACCACAGGCTGTTCTCTGTTTCCATGAGTCTGTTTCTGGTTCAGAGATATGTTCATTTGTGTCATACTTAGATTCCACATATAAATGATATCATTTTGTATTTTTTATTCTCTGTCTGTCTTATTTCACTTTATACGATAATCTCTATGTCCATCCATGTTGCTGCAAATGGCATCATTTTAATTTTTATGTCTGAATACTTTTCCATTTTATATATGTACAACTACATTATCCATTCATCTGTCAATGAACATTTAGGATGTTTATGTTCTGGCTATTGTGAATAATGCTGTTCTGAACATCAGAGTGTATTCATATTTTAAGATTACAATTTTCTCTGGGTTTATGCCAAGGAATGGAATTTATGGATCGTATGATAATTCTAATTTTAGTTTTCTTTGGAATTTTCATATTTTTTTTCCATTGTGGCTGCACCAACTTACATTCTCACTAACAGTGTAGGAAGGTTCCTTTTTATACACATCCTCTCCAACATTTCTTACTTGTAGACTTTTTGATGATGACTATTGTGTCTGGTGTTGCATGATACCTTATTGTCATTTTCATTTACATTTCTGCTGCAATTAGGGATATCAAGCATCTTTTCATGTACCTCTCAGCCATCTATATGTCTTCTTTGGAGAAATATCTATTTAGGTCTTCTGTCTATTTTTTTTAATTTAATTTATTTATTTTTGGCTGCCCTTTGTCTTCCTTGATGTGCATGGGCCTTTCTCTAGTTGTGGTGAGAAATGGCTACTCTCTAGTTGCAGTATGAGGAGTTCTCATTGTGGTGGCTTCTCTTGTTGCACAGTAAGGGCTCTAGGGCATGCAGGTTTCAGTTGTTTTAATGTGTGGGCTCAGTAGTTGTGGTGCATGAGTTTAGTTGCCCTTTGTCATGTGGAATCTTCACATAGCAAGGATCTTAGTTTTGTTTCCAGTTTCCTTTTTTTGCAAAAGCTTTGAAGGATTATTGTGCCCCATTTGTTTTTGTTTTCATTACTCTATAAGATGGCTCAAAACAAGATCTGTGATTTATGTCAAGTGTTCTTCCTCTTTTCTTCTAAGAATTGTATAGTGTCTGGTCATATGTTAGATCTTTGATCTATTTTGAGTTTATTTTTGTGTGTAATGTCAGGTAGTGTTCTAATTTTACTCTTTGGCATGCAGCTGTCTAGTTTTCTTGGCATCACTTGTTGAAGAGACTGTCTTTACCCCATCGTATGTTCTAGCCTCTTTTGTTATGTTTTAGGTGACTATAGCTGTACAGATTATATCTCTGGGCTTTCCTTCTTATACCATTCATCCATATTCATGTTTTTGTGCCAATATCACATGGTTTTGATCACTGTAGCTTTGGGGTATTATCTGACATAAGGGAGACTGATTCCTCAAGCTCTGCTCTTATTTCTTAAGAGTACTATGCCTGATTGGTGTTTTCTGTGTTTCTATACAAACTGTAAAATAAATTTGTTCTAATCTGTGAAAATGCTTTTGGTATTTTGGTAAGAATTCTACTGAATCTGCAGATTGCTTTGAGTAGTATAACAATTTTCATAATATCAATTCTTTACATCCTAGAATATGGTATATCTCTCTGTCTCTTTGTGCCACTTTCGGTTTTCTCATATGGTTTTCTGAGTACAAGTCTTTGGCTTTCTTAGGTGGGTTTATTCTTAGGTATATTTTTCTTTTTGTTGTGATGGCAAATGGGCTCATTTGCTTAATTTATATTTCTGATCTTTCTTTGTGTGTAGGAATACAAGATATTTCTCTTCATTAATTTTATAACCTGCAGCTTGACCAAATTCGTTGATTATCTCTAGTAATGGTCTGGTGCCATCTTTAGGATTTTCTGCATATACTAACACGTCATCTTAAAAGAGTGACAATTTTACCTATTTTCCAATTTGTATTCCTCTTATTTTTTCTTCTCCTAGACAGAGGATAAGACTTCCAAAACTATGCTGCATAATGATGACAAGAGTGGACATACTTTGCTTATCCCCTATCTTAAAGAACTTTTAGTTTTTTAGCATTGAGAATGATGTTTGCTGTTAAAGTATTTTTGTATATGGCCTTTATTTGGTTGAGATATGTTCCCTTTATGCCCACTTTCTCTAGAGTTTTTATCCATAATGGGTTTTGAATTTTAACGAAAGTCTTTCTGCATCTATTGAGATTATCAAATGACTTCTATCCATCAGTTCGTTAATATTATGTATCACGTTGATTGCTTTGCACGTATTGAAGAATGTTTGCATTCCTCTGATGAATCCCACTTGCTCATGATGTATGATCATTTTAAAGTATTTTTGGATTTCTGTTAGTATTTTTTGTGTGTATGTGTGTGGATTTTTGTGTTTTATGTTCATCAGTGATAGTAATCTGTATGTTTCATTTTTTCTGATATTTGTCTGGTTTTGGTATCAGGATGATGGTGGCCTCCTAGAACGAATTTAGGAGTTTGGGAGCCTTCTTTTCTTTGCAACATCTTGGAAGAATTTGAGAATCATAGATTATTTTTGTTCTCTAAGTGTTCTATTGAAGTGTCTGTAAAGCCATCTTGTCCTGAACTTTGTTGTTGTTGGAGGATTGTCTTTTTAAAGTTATATTAATTTATTTTTGACTGTGCTGTGTCTTGCTGCTTGAGCTCATCTTTTGTTGTGTAAGTGGGGGCTACTCTTGACTTCTCATTGAATGACTTTTCTTGTTGCATAACATGACCTCTGGGGACACAGGATTCAGTAGCTGCAAATCTCAGGCTCAATAGAAAGGGCTCAGTACCTGTGGTGTACGAACTTAGTTACTCCACAACTTAAGAACTATTATATATATTTTTATCCTCTATCATTATAGGCTATGATAAGATCTTGAATATAATCCCTGTGATATACATAAAATCCTCGTTGTTGTTGTTGTTTAATATATGGTAATCAGTATTAATCCCATATTCTCAATTTATGCATCACTCACCATCCCCTTGGTAACAATGTTTGTTTTCTACATCGGCGACTATTTCTTTTTTTATAAATAGTTTTATTTTCACTATTTTTTGATTATACACATAAATTACATCATATGATGGCTATATTTCCTTGTTTGACTATCTTAGTATGATCATCTTTAGGTCCATCTATGTGGAATATACAGCATGATTTCATTCTTTCTTATGGCTAATATTCCATTGTCTGTATAAAAATAACCTTTCTCTAACGATTTACCTCTCTAGGAAAATTTAAGGTTGTCTCCATGTTTTTGCTACTGTCCATTTTGTATTATAAAAACTGTTGTGCATGTCTCTTTTCTGATGGGAGTTTTCATCTTAGCTGGATATATGCCCAATAGTGTAATTACTAGATAATATGGTAAGTGAATGTTTAGTTTTTTTGTTTCTTTTATTTTATTTTTTTGCCATTTTCTTTTATTTTTAAATTTTTTTTATTGTTTTTGCCATACATTGTCATGATATCACCATGGGTTTACATATGCTTCCCCTCCAGAATCCCCCTCCCTCCTCCCTCCCCCCCTGGAAATCTCGATGCACCAGTCCCGAGCATCAATCCTGGGCTGGCGATTGATTAGACACATGACAATTAACATGCTTCAATGCCCTTCTCCCATATCATCCCACTCTTACCCTCATCCACAAAGTCCACGAGTCTATTCTATACATCTGCGTTCCTTTTGTTGTCTCCCATGTTGGGTTCTCATTACTGTCTTTCTAAATTCCATATATATGCGTTAATATACTGTATTGTTGTTTTTGCTTCTGGCTTACTTCACTCTGGATAATGGGCTCCAGTTTCGTCCATCTGAGTAGAACTGCTTCAAATGAATTTTTTTTTAATGCTGAGTTATATTCCATTGTGTATATGTACGAAAGCTTTCTTATCCATTCATCAGTTGATGGGCATCTAGGTTGTTTCCATGTCTTGGCTATTGTAAACAATGCAGCGATGAACATTGGGGTACACGTGGCTCTTTCAATTCTGGTTTCCTCGGTGTATATGCCCAGCAGTGGGATTGCTGGATCATATGGCAGGTCTATTTGCAGCTTTTTAAGGAACCTCCACACTGTTTTCCATAGTGGCTGTACTAGTTTGCATTCCCACCAACAGTGTAAGAGGGTTCCCTTTTCTCCACATCCTCTCCAGCATTTATTGCTTGTAGACTTTTGGATGGCAGCCATTCTGACTGGTGTAAAGTGGTATCTCATTGTGGTTTTGATTTGCATTTCTCTGATAATGAGAGATGTTGAGCATCTTTTCATGTGTTTGTTAGCCATTTTTATATCTTCTTTGGAGAAGTGTCTGTTAAGTTCTTTGGCCCACCTTTTAATTGTACATATATAAAATGGAATCTTACTCAGCCATAAAAATTGAAAAGATGACATTTGCAGCAACGTGGATGGACTTAGAGCTTATCATATAAAGTGAAATAAGTCAGACAGAGAGACACATATCAAATAATATCACTTATATGTGGAATATAAGTCTGATACAAATGAATGTGTCTATAAAAGAGAAACAGATTCCTGGAAACAGAAAAGATCTATGGTTTCCAAGAAGAAGGGTGTTAAGTGAGGGAGAAACAGGAGGTTGGGGTTAGCAGGTATAAACTATTACATATGGAATATACAAACAGCAAGGTCCTACTGTAGAGCACAGAGAACTATATTAAGTATCCTTTGATAAATCATATTGGAAAAGAATATTAAAATGAATATATATGGGACTTCCCTGGTGGTCCAGAGGCAAAGACTCCACAAATCCACTACAGGGGTTGTGGGTTCAATCCTTGGTCAGGAAACTAATCCCTCAAACCCTGCAGCATAGCCATATATATATATATATATGCGTGTGTGTGTGTGTGTGTGTGTGTGTATACATATGCATATATATAAAGGTTTGTCTAGTCAAAGCTATGGTTTTTCCAATAGTCATGTATTAATGTGAGAGTTGGACGGTGAAGAAAGCTGAGCACCATAGAATTGATGCTTTTGAACTGTGGTGTTGGAAAAGACTCTTGAGAGTCTTTTTCCAATGGACAGCAAGGAGGTCCAACCAGTTCATCCTAAAGGAGAACAGTCTTGGATGTTCACTGGAAGGACTGATGTTGAAGCTTAAATCCCAAATACTCTGTACACCTGATATGAAGAGCTGACTTATTTGAAAAGATTATGATACTGGGAAAAATTGAGGGCAGGAGGAGAAGGGGACCACCAGCTAGATGGCATCACTGACTCGGTGAACATGGCTTTGGGTATACTCTGGGAGTTGGTGATGGACAGGGAGATTTGGTGTGCTGCAATCCACAGGGTTACAAAGAGTCGGCCATGACTGAGTGTCTGAACTGAACTGATACACATCCCCCCATGCACACACACAATGTATATACAGACATGTATGTGTATAACTGAATCACTTTGCTGTAAAGAAGAAACTAAAACAAGACTGTATACTTATATAAAAAATTAACATGGCTGGGGGAAAATATTAATATATTTCACTGTATGTAAAGTTTACATCCAAAGAAAAGTTCTTTAAACAAATACAGCTTACCACTTCATGGAAGACTTGCTGAAATACTTATAGAAATGCATACTGATGCCTGCAATTTATCACAAACTACACCAGCAAAATGATGGATTGATGGATGTATAGTGGAATGGACAAATAATGGATAAATAAATAAATAAAAGTAAATGCACACACAAAATGAAACTGGGCACTCAAAGGAAGAAAACTTCAACAGGTAAATACAATTCAAAATGCATTCAAAAAGCCCATGAACAGTGCTCCATAGGGCTTCTTATCAGAGATACGGAATATAAACTGCCACAAGACAACTCTCAGCACTGTAAAAGGTGACCATGGAAAATGGTCTAGACCAGACATGGTAGATTAACATTAGTCAAGGGGAGCCTTTTATAGTAGTGGGAGCATATCAGTGGAAGGACCTAGTATAAGAATCACTGTCCACACGCCTTTATAGAAAAAAAGAGAGAGAGAGAGAGAGAGAGACAGAAAGTCTGACATGGCCTCTCCACTCCTAGGACACTTCAGAAATACACAGGTTTTGAAAACCACATGCCCCAGAACATACACTGTAGCAGCATTTTTAATGCCCAGAGATGAAAGCAAAGAATGTACACAAAGATGGAGAGATGAGTCGATCTAAGGAATGGAATACAGGTTCATGATGGAAGATGACTCAGGCATTGAAACAAGGAAATATTTTCATTGTCAGAGGTACAGATAAGTGTGGTGATAATCAGAGTCAGTGAAGAATGGCAGATTACAGACAGGTCATATGATTTACCTTTCAAATGATACAAACAATATTGCAGTCAGTGAGTGCCATGACTGAGGTAAAATGGACACCCAGTTCTGGGAGCACCTTGATGCTTAGCAAAGGGGATGACTCAGAGGAAGGCTTACTTAAGCCTGAAATTCATGGATTCCCACAAATATCTGTAAAATACATAATCTACAGGGGCCAATTTAGCAAGAATGATGTACAACACACTTTCTGAGAGCAGGTCAGAGGAAATAACCAAGGCTGAATGTTTCTGTGTATCGGTGTAAGGGAGGAAGAATTGGTACAGATTCAACAAAGGTAACTGTACATCAGCTTTGTCAAACAAGAAATATGAACCACAATAAAACCGAGAAGGAAGGAGATATAGGCTTCTGAGGGGCTTCCTCTAGCCCATTCTACTGTTACTTACAAGCGGAAATTGTGCATACAGCTAAAGAGGCAGTTACCATAGTAACAAGAGGTGACCACCCCCCACCCCCATCCAGCCCAAGAAATGCTGCCGCCTCGTGGCCGCTTTCAGGAACAGCAACTCGGAAATGCACACTCATTTTTCACAAGGAGGCCAGGCTCTAAAGGACAAAAAATGGACAGGGGTCGCACAAAAAATAAAAACAAGTACAAACCACATGATCAGGAAGGAAACATCAACAGGCAAATACAAGTCAATGCTTAAAAAATTCCTCTGGAAATGTGGGTCATTTGCTTTATTATCTGTGATACGAAAAGTTAAACTGCATCGCAATATCACTACTGAGAGGCCAAAAAAGCCACTATCCAAAACTTTACAGACAAGAAATAGTAGAGCGATATAAGTAAAGAGGACCCTTATACACCCCTTATGGGAAGTAAGTGGTTGGAAACTTTATGGGCATAACTGTGTAAGTGCCTTAGAATCACAAAATGAGACAGATAATATCATGTGGCAGTTCCATTCTCCAAAGGATTTGAGAAGCCTACATATGGTGGAAAACAAACGATCACACCCACACCTTACAAACATGCACTGCAGCAGCATTAAAAACGCCCAAAAGATGAAAGGAAAGTGAATCGTTGGGTGCAGATGAAAAGAGAAAGAAATGTGACAGAGAGACACAACAACATATGACTCCAATATTAGGAAAATTCAAGAAAAAAGAAAAGCCATTTTTAGGGATACACAGAAATCTAGAGCAAATCACAGTAAGTAATGAAGGATAGATTAAAGAGATGTCACATCATATACCTTCCAGAGGGGATTAAAAAAAAAAAAAAAACACAGATGGTAATTAGTACTGCAACAAAAGTGAAATGGACTGACATTCCTGGTAAGAAAATTACAGCTAGCAAAGGGTATCAGTGGATGAGAGGCCAAAAGGTGAAGGCTTGAATAAACTTATAGTCACAAGTACCTATGCAATTAATAATCAACATGAACCTCCTACTTCAAGAGATATGTGCTCAACAGATAAACATACTGCTGTGACATTAACCACAGTTGAATGCCTCCAGATATCTGTGGAAAGCAAGGAGAAAGTGCTTCCATAAATCGACTACGATGGCATCAATAGTCTTAAGTAAGATATAAAGTTTCACTTGAAGAATAACCTCAAAGACTAAAGATAAAAACTTTTAGTGACTTCCTGTGTCTCTTTTTACTCTCATTTACAACCAGGCCTACGATAACATGCTATTATCACAGTAACAAGAGGATGAAAAATGTTGCTGCCTTGTGGACATTTTCTCTAACAGCAACTTTAAAATATTCATGGACATACTATGCACAAGGGTACTGAGCTCTAACATATACCCACTCTTAACAACTTGCCAGGGCTCACACAGGGAGAAAAAAAAACACTAAAGTAAACAAGGGGAAGCTAACAGGAAGAGTATATGAATAGATAAACACAATTCTATGTTTCTTTCAAAAACCACATGCCAATTTGCACATAGGGTAAATTCTAACAGATACACACATCTAAGATTCAAGGACATCATCATCTTTGCCTGAGCATGGATATAGGCCACTGTCAAAATCAGGACATGGCATCCTTGGTAGAATAACATTGATACAGTGGATGCTTTAGGGTACTAGTGGGATGGACCTCATAGTGGACCAGAGCCACTATGATGAGTATGAATAGAAAAGTGCACTCCCATGAGAGAAAACTAACTAAATAAATAAAGATGTAGAGACAATATGATAAATCAGTTCCTCTCCTGGAACATTTCAGAAACAAATGATCTTTGAACACCATGCACCCAAAACCTAGTCCTGCACAGCATTCACAGAATTGAAGAGATGAAACTAAAGGTAGTATACCTGTAGAGAGGGATGGGTAAAGAAATGTGATGTGTGTCTAGAATGAATTTTGAATCAAGGACTGAAATATGAAAGTAGGCCATCTTCAGAGATAGAGATAAATCCAGAAATTGCACTAAGTGAATGAGGGTCTATTCAAGAAACATCATGAGATGCAACAGACAGATGGGATACAAAAACTCACTATAATGAGCACCTACACAAAGGTGACATGGACATCCAACCTGAAAGAAACTTATGGGTAGCAGAGGCCCCTGATGGATGGAAGGGATACATTTGGAACTTGGCATTAATTTCTTCCCACAGATACATATAAAATACAGAATCCATATATACTTATTGCAGCAAGACTGGTAGATGAAACACCTTCTAATAATATGTCAATGAAAGCAAGCACAACTGAATACAAATAGTAGTATCAGTATCATGGAATATGAGCCTGTACATGTAAAACCCACTCATCATTGTCTTCAATTTAACGAAAATAGGAATGTTCAAAATAGGAATGTACTTCAAATGTTCCAAGAGTGAAAAGAAACCCATTTTGGTGGCTTCCTCTGGCTTGTTCTACTCTAATGTACATCTAGGCCTGACAAAACACTCAAGTGTCATAGGCCATCCTAAAAGAGGAGGGAATAATAAAGCCCTGAAACATGATGGGTTTTCTGTGTAACAGCAGCCTAAAAACTATCACTGATGGACATCTGATATTCATAAGACTATTGGACTCGACCTGACACCTACCCTTGAACATAACAGAGGTCACTCATTAAAAAAAAAGTGTAAAAGGAAATTCAAGACACTCTCAGGAAGAAAACATCAATAGCTAAATACAGCTGAAAGGGCTTAAAAGAAGAAGAAGAAGCACTTAATATTCTGAAAGCTTCTGGGCTTTAAAAGATATCTATCTTTCAAAAATGGCTGCTCATCTCCTGTGAATGAAAAATGTCAAATAGCACACTGTATCTGGAATAAAATATAAACAGGTAGATATAATTCTCAGTATTTCTTTAAAAGCACATGAAATATGCTCATTACAGTGAATTATTGTGAACTCTTTCGGGTTCAACTGTTTGTGATCCCAGAGACCATAGCCCACCAGATTCCTCTGTCCAAGGAATTTTCCAGGCAAGAATTCTGGAGTGATTTGCCATTTCCTCTTCCAGGGAACCTTCCCAACTCACATCTCCTTTAGCTCCTGCCTTTGCAGGAGGAGACTTTGTGGCTCAGAGGGTAAAGTGTCTGTCTGCAATGTGGGAGACTCAGTTTAATCCATGAGTCGTGAAGATCCCCTGGAGAAGGAAATGGCAGCCCACTCCAGTACTAATACCTTGAGAACCCCATGGACAGAGAAGCCTGGTAAGCAACAGTCCATAGGGTCGCAAAGAGTCAGACACGACTGAGCAACTTCACAACTTCATTTTCTTTACAACTATGCCACCTAGGAATCCCAAGGTATAATTAGAGATTAAGAACCATACTAATGAGTTATCTCCTGTGAGTAGTGAAAAACTATCAGTATTGCACAGAGAAGACATGGTAGAGGAACATTTTTAATGGAGACTTTTTATGGTACTTGTAGGATATATTTGGTAGGAGCCATTATAAATGTCATTACAAAATGCCTTATAAAGATAACAAGGAACTGACCATATGATCTGGCAGCTCCGCCCCCAAGGGTATTAAAAAAAGAAAGAAAGAAAACAGATTTTCAAAAGCACATGTAAGCCAACCATGCACTGCAGCAAGATTAACAAAATCCTAGAAATGAAATTCAGGACACTGATACAACCACTATTGAAAACAGTAAGCAGTTCTTTTAAATTGATTTTTATATTTTTTTAATTGAAAGATAATCACAGTGTTTAGAGTAGTACTTTGTACAGTATCAATGACTTGGAAACAATGTTAAATGTCCATAGATAGGTGAATGGATAAAGAAAGATATATTATACATACAATGGGACTATTAGCCAAAGGAAATAATGTTATTTTTTCAACATGCATGGACCTAGAGATGGTGATACTAAGGTAGCCAAACAGAAAGAGATAAGATGAGCTTAGGTGGGCTCAGCTCACCTTGACACTTCTTTTGAACCTCAGTTGATAGGAGTTCTTCACCTTTTCCTCCTGGGTATATGGACTCAGCCATTCGTAACTGCTCTAGAGCCTTGTATATTTCCAATCATGTTAGTCATTTTTAAGACTTCCACTGGTCTGTTCCAGACCCCTGAGACCCTCTATATATACCCCTCCCTTGGGGGCAACACCCTTATGCTTAATGAGGTCAGTACGTCATGTCCACAGCCAACGTTGGCCCTGGGTGAGCCTTGACATTACAAAGTCCCATTCTGATACAACTAGGGGAAGATAGAGAGCAATTTATATGATTTGGTGGGAGAAATGAGGCATTGTTAATGTCCCTAAAGAGCCCTCCAAACTCGCCTGCCATCCTATCTAAGTCAACTTTGATGAGTCACATGGCAAGGAGAGTGTGTCTCCTCCAAACCTTCCTTCAGAAACACTATTCAGGGTGTCATTCTATTCCCTCAAATTTCAATATTATGTAGTTTTTATTATCTTGGCTAAAATCCATCCATGATAATTAGGCAGTATTTCAGTGTCTGTGAAAATGAGAATCATTCCACTTTCCTCCAAGTTCTCTTAATCCACCTTGAAGACCCTTTTATTTTGGGCCTCCTACCAGGAACCCTTTCCATCCTACTTACTTTTCTCACTGTTTATGTAGCTTTCCTCAGTTTTCTAGTTTCCAGTCTGATAACCACTGTCTTCAGCCTGTGAGAATGCCCTGAATACACTTGTCCTTGGTTCACTCAGAACTGTCTTGTTCCAAATATAGGATTCATAGGTGATCACCTCACTACATAAACTACTCAGGTTTGTGTTTTAATAGGGTGGTGGGGATGAGGGAGATAAATGCATACTTCGAGTTGTGCTAGGTGATCCCAACAAGGAAATGGCCACCTGTGGCTGATTAGTATTCCCAGAAAGAGGTGGAGCGAGCCCAGATGTGTGTGAGCCTCATATGCAAAGGGCTTATCAACAATCTCTTTTCTCATCTTGTTTTCCTGCTGGTACTTCAGTTGGAGATTACTTCACTGTCAACATCACGATGGAATTCATTTCCATGAATAGCTACCACAAGCTTCCAGCTTCCTGGATGAAACCCTAAGTAATCATGCCCTGCCCACTTTGTTCCCAAGGTCTCTCAGTGAAGTGGTTTGTGTGGAGGAAACAGGAATGAGTTTTGGGCTCAACTGCTGTTCTTGTATGCTTAATTGACAAGCAGGGTCAGCCAGCTTGAGGTGTGCTCCGAGGGACAGTTTTTTTTTTTGGCTTAGTGCAACTTCCTGGGTTTCCTCTAAAGTGCTAATTTCCTGGTGCCCACTGGTTTCTTATTCACCTAGGATGCATCAGTTATCAGTTCAGTCACTCAGTCATATCCGACTCTTTGCAACTCCATGAACCACAGCATGCAGGCCTCCCTGTCCATCACTAACTCCCAGAGTCCACACAAACCTATGTCCATCAAGTTGGTGATGCCATCCAGCCATCTCGTCCTCTGTCTTCTCTTTCTCCTGCCCCCAATCCTTCCCAGCATCAAGGTCTTTTCAAATGAGTCGACTCTTTGCATGAGGTGGCCAAAGTATTGGAGTTTCAGCCTCAACATCTGTCCTTCCAATGAACACCCAGGACTGCTCTCCTTTGGGATGGACTGTTTGGATCTCCTTGCAGTCCAAGGGACTCTCAAGAGTCCTCTACAACACCACAGTTCAAAAGCATCAATTCTTTGGCGCTCAGCCTTTTTCACTGTCCAACTCTCACATCCATACATGACTACTGGAAAAACCTTAGCCTTGACTAGATGAATGTTTGTTGGCAAAGTAATGTCTCTGCCTTTCAAAATGCTATCCAGGTTGGCCATAACTTTCCTTCCAACTAGTAGTCGTCTTTTGATTTCATGGCTGCAAACACCATCTGCAGTGATTTTGGAGCCCCCCCAAAATAAAGTCTGACACTTTTCCCACTGTTTCCCCATCTATTTCCCATGAAGTGATGGGGCCAGATGCCATGATCTTAGTTTTCTTAATGTTGAACCTTAAATGAACTTTTTTACTCTCCTCTTTCACTTTCAGCAAGAGGTTTTTTAGTTCTTCGTTCTCTGCCATAAGGGTGGTACCACCTGCATATTTGAGGTTATTGATATTTCTCCCAGAAATCTTGATTCCAGCTTGTGGCCTACCATGGTCTAGGGGTTTTCCATACTTTCTTCAATTTAAGTCTGAATTTGGCAATAAGGTGTTCATGGTCCAAGCCACAGTCAGCTACTGGTCTTGTTTTTGCTGATGTGTAGAGCTTCTCCATCTTTGGCTGTGAGGAGTATAATCAATCTGATTTCAGTGTTGACCACCTGGTGATGTCCATGTGTAGAGTCTTCTCTGTGTTTTTGGAAAAGGGTGGTTGCTATGACCCTTGGCAAAACTCTGTTAGCCTTTGCCCTGCTTCATTCTGTGCTCCCAAATTTGCCTGTTACTCCAGGTGTTATCTGACTCCCTACTTTTGCATTCCAGTCCCCTATAATGAAAAGGACATCTTTTTTGAGGTGTTTGTTCTAAAAGATCTTGTAGGTCTTCATAGAACCATTCAAATTCAACTTCTTCAGCATTACTGGTTGGACTATAGGCTTGGATTACCGTGATATTGAATGCTTTGCCTTGGAAATGAATAGGGATCATGCTGTCATTTTTGAGATTGCATCCAAGTACTGCATTTTGCACTCTTTTGTTGACCATGATGGCTACTTCATTTCTTCTCAGGGATTCCTGCCCACAGTAGTAGATATAATGGCCATCTGAGTAAAATTCACCCATTCCAGTCCATCTTAGTTCACTGATTCCTAGAATGTCAATGTTCACTATTGCCATCTCCTGTTTGACCACTTCCAATTTGCATTGATTCATGGGCCTGACATTCCAGGTTCCTGCTCAGTATTGCTCTTTACAACATTGGACCTTAGCTCTATCAATAGTCACATCCACAACAGGGCATCAGTTTTGCTTTGGCTCCATCCCTTCATTATTTCTGGATTTATTTCTCCACTCATCTCCAGTAGCATATTGAGCACCTACCGACCTGGGGAATTCATCTTTTAGTATCTTATCTTTTTGCCTTTTCATACTGTTCATGGGGTTCTCAAGGCAAGAATACTGAAGTGATTTGCCATTCCCTTCTCCAGTGGACCACATCCTGTCATACCTCTCCACCATGACCCTTCTGTCTTGGGTGGCCCCATGTGGCATGGCTTAGTTTCATTGAGTTAGACAAGGCTGTAGTCTGTGTGATCAGATTAGCTAATATAGTTCTAGTATGTCTGTTCTCTGATGCCCTTTTGCAACATTTAGCCTCTTGCTTGGGTTTCTCCTACCTGTGACATGGGATACCTCTTCATGGTTGCTCCAGCAAAGTGCAGACATTGCTCCTTACCTTGGATGATAGGTATCTCCTCATAGCCATCCCTCCTGACCTTGATTGTGGAGTAGCTCTTCTTGGCCCTCCTGCACCTGTGCAGACACCACTCGTTGGGTGTGGGGTAGCTCTTCTCAGCCTCCACCCCTGACCTCCGGTGTGAGGAGCTCCTCTTTGTTGCACTTCTGGGTTTCTCTTAACTTGGACATGGGGCCTCTCTTCACAGCTACTCCAGCAAAGTGCAGCTGCTGCCCGTGATCTCAGAAGCAGGGTATCTCCTCTCAGCCACCACCCCTGACCACCAGCCCAGGATAAGTCCTCCCAACTGCCGCTCCTGACCTCTGGGGTAGCTCCTCCCAACTGCTGCCCCCGACCTCCAGCCCTGGGTAGGTCCTCCCAACCGCCAACCCCAACCTCTGGCCTGGGGTAGCTCCTCTCAGCAGTGCTCAGTGCACCATTATGAGCATAGGATGTATCACATTGCTTACAATTTAAGAGCTAGAACAAAGCACACCATAAACAAACACAAAAGATGACACTTGAAAATTTTAGAACAAAGAGCCTGAAAAATGATAGGAAAATGTGAGAAGACTTGAAGCAATAATTTATAAGAAAAGTGTAGTACAGGCCATTCGTTTTAGTAAGAGTTGCTTAAAAGACATGAACAGCCAACTGAAAAGAAAGATATGGAACTAGACCCTAACCACATTTAAAAGATGTTGAATCTCACTACAATAAGAAAAATCATATTAAAATTCCCTTGAGAAATCAAGATGATCCAGAAGGGGAAGAAATATTAGAAATTGCAGAGACATTAAAATACTTTGAACAACTGTGTTTTGTAAGTTCTAAAATTAAGTAGAGACATGGAAATGATAAAATAGACCTAATTTCATCTTATGGATATTGAAACTATAGTGTCACATGACACTAGAAAGAATAAGTGACAGATTAGACAGGGAAGCATTAGAAAATTTTGTAGTTGAAGAGGTAAAAAATAAAGTGTTCAGAATGAAGCACAGACTACACCAAATATACAAAGTACAACACAGCACAATCTATTGATTTTTGTCCCCCTAAGAATGCAGCATTGGTTAAACATTTGAAAATCAATCAGTGTAATTCAACTTGCCAAAGAATTAAAAATGAAAAACAGGGACATCATAATAAAAGCTGAAAAATTACTTTATAAAATATAATCTGTATTCCTGAGTAGGGAAGAACCCCTGGAGTAGGGATAGGTAACACATTTCAGTATTCTTGGGCTTCCCTGGTGGCTCGTTGTTAAACAATCTGCCTGCCATACAGGACACCTGGGCTACCTCTCTGAGCTGGGAAGGTCCCCTGAAGGAAGACATGGCAACCTACTGCAGTATTCTTACCTGAAAAGACCCCAAGGCCAGAGGAGACTGTGTGGCTTACTCTCCATCATGTTGCAAAGAGCTGGACAAAACTGAGCGACTGAGCACATTTTGTATAAAAACTCTTAGCAAACTAGAAATATAAAACTTTCTCAACCTGATGAATGTAATAAACAAACATCACACTTTATGGTAGAACATTGAGTACTGCTTAATTTTCCTACTGTTTTTCATCCCTTGCAGTTAATCTTTAATGTATGTAAATCTTCTTTATCTACTTCCATTCAACTTTGCATATTTTTTCTTTTTTTCTTTCCCTTCCTCTAAAAATATTTGTTATTTTCATTGCTTTATTCCCCAGTTGGCACCATGCTATAGTTTTGTTTTATAGTTTGTGCTTCAGTTAGATTTCTTCTGGTAGAATTAATTTTTGTTTCCCTTTAAATCAGGTCAATCCATTGTATTTTATATTTTTTGGACTTTTTGACTTTACTTGATTTTGCAGTTCTGTGGAGTTTTCCTGATTTTTCTGTTTTGTGTTTCTTTCCTTTCCTGTTTTTATATTCTTTTCTTTGTGAGATTTTTAATTTATTTTAGACTACTATATTTCTACATTTATTCAGTTGTTTGTCTTTCCATTATTCTTTTCCCATTGCATTTGTGTGTGTTTTATTGACATTATTTTATTTTGTTTTTAAAATTTTATTTATTTATTTTCTTTACATTATCTTGTTGATTTTGCCATACATTGACATGAATCCACCATGGGAACACATGTGTTCCCCTGCTAGAACTCGCCTCCCACCTCCCTCCCTATTCCATCCCTCTGGGTCATCCTGGTACACCAGCCCTGAGCACCCTGTATCAAGCATCAAACCTGGTGATGATATGATAAGTTATATGTTTCAATGTCGTTCTTCTGTATCATTCCACGATTGCCCTCTCCCATAGAGACAAAAAGCATGTTCTGAATATCTGTGTCTCTTTTGCTGTCTTGCATACAGGAGACAGCAAATATCATTATCATTTTCTAAATTCCATATATATGTGTTAGTATACTGTATTGGTGTTTTTCTTTCTGGCTTACTTCATTCTGGACAATAGGCTCCAGTTTTGTCCGCCTAAGTAGAACTGATTCAAAAGTATTTTTTTAATGGCTGACTAATATTCCATTGTGCTTATGTACCAAAGCTTTCTTATCCATTAGTCTGTTGATGAACATCTAGATTGCTTCCATGTCCTGGCTATTGTAGACAATGTAGTGATGAACATTGGAAGTACATGTATCTCTTTCAATTCTGGTTTCCTAGGTATGTATGCCCAGCAGTGGGATTGCTAGGTCATATGGCAGTTCTATTTCCAGTTTTTAAAGGAATTTCGACACTGTTTTCCATAGTGGCTATACTAGTTTGCATTCCAACCAACAGTGTAAGAGGTTTCCCTTTTCTCCACATCCTCTCCAGCACTTATTGCTTGTAGACTTTTGGATTACAGCCATTCTGACTGGTGTAAAGTGGTACCTCATTGTGGTTTTGATTTGCATTTCTCTGATAATGAGTGATGTTGAGCATCTTTTCATGTGTTTGTTATCCATTTATATGTCTCCTCTGTTGAAATGCCTGTTTAGTTCTTTGGCCCACTTTTTGATTGGGTTGTTTATTTTTCTAGAATTGAGCTGCAGGAGTTGCTCTTATATTTTGAGATTAATTGTTTGTCTGTTGCTTCGTTTGCTAATATTTTCTCCCGTTCTAAAGTCTTTCTTTTCACCTTGTTTTTAGCTTCCATTTTTTGTGCAGCAGCTTTTAATTTTAATTAGGTCCCATTTGCTTATTTTTGCTTTTATTGCAAATATTCTGGGAGGTGGGTCATAGAGGATTCTGCTTTGGTTTATGTCAGAGAGTGTTTTGCCTGTGTTTTCCTCTAGGAGTCTTATAGTTTCTGGTCTTACATTTAGATCTTTGATCTATTTTGAGCTTAATTTCTGTTTATGGTGTTAGAAAGTGTTCTAGTTTCATTCTTTTACAAGTGGCTGTCCAGTTTTTTCAGCACCACTTGTTATAGAGATTGCCTTTTCTCCACTGTATATTCTTGCCTCCTTTGTCAAAGATAAAGTGTTCATGGGTATGTGAATTTATCTCTGGACTTTCTATTTTGTTCCATTGATCTATATTTCTGTCTTTGTGCCAGTACCATACTGTCTTGATGACTGTGGCTTTGTAGTATGAATTAAAGTCAGGCAGATTGATTCCTCCAGTTCCATTCTTCTTTCTCAAGATTGCTTTGGCTATTTGAGATTTTTTGTATTTCCATACAAATTGTGAAATTATTTATTCTAGTTCTCTAAAAAAGACCTCTGGTAGCTTGATAGAAATTGCATTGAATCTATAGATTGCTTTGGGTAGTGTACTCATTTTCATTATATTTATTTTTCCAATCCATAAACACAGTATATTTCTCTATCTAGTTGTGTCCTCTTTGATTTCCTTCATCAGTGTTTTATAGTTTTCTATATACAAGTCTTTTGTTTCTTTAGGTAGAAATACTCCTAAGTATTTTATTCTTTTTTTTTTTTTTGGTTAATGGAATTTTTCCTTAATTTCTCTTTCTATTTTCTCATTGTTAGTGTATAGGAATGTAAGGTTTCTGTGTGTTGATTTTATATCCTGCAACTTTCCTACATTCACTGATTAGCTCTAGTAATTCTCTGGTAGAGTCTCTAGGGTTTTCTGTGTAGAGGATCATGTCATCTACAAACAGTGAGAGTTTTACTTCTTCTTTTCCAATCTGGATCCCTTTCATTTCTTTTTATGCTCTGATTGCTGTGGCCATGACTTCCAAAACTATGTTGAATAGTAGTGGTGAGAGTGGGCACCCTTGTCTTATTCCTGACTTCAGGGGAAATGCTTTCAGTTTTTCACCATTGAGGATAATGTTTGCTTTGGATTTATCATATATAGCTTTTATTATGTTGTGGTATGTTCCTTCTATTCCTGCTTTTTAGAGGGTTTTTATCATAAATGGATATTGAATTTTGTCAAAGGCTTTCTCTGCATCTATTGAGATAATCATGTGGATTTTAATTTTCAATTTGTTAATGTGGTGTATTACATTGATTCATTTGCGGATATTGAAGAACCCTGCATCCCTGGGATAAAGCCTACTTGGTCATGATGTATAATCCTTTTAATGTATTGTGTTCTATTTGCTAGAATTTTGTTAAGGATTTTTGCATCTATCTTCATTAGTAGTATTGGCCTGCAATTTTGTGTGTGTGTGGCATCATTGTCAGGTGTTGGTATTAAGGTGATGGTGACCTCATAGAAGGAGTTTGGAAGTTTACCTTCCTCTGCAATTTTCTGGAAGAGTTTGAGTAGAATAGGTGTTAGCTGTTCTCTAAGACTTCGGTAGAATTCAGCTCCGAAGCCATCTGGTCCTGAGCTTTTGTTTGTTGGAAGATTTCTGATTACAGTTTCAATATCTGTGCCTGTGAAGGGTCTGTAAGGTTATCTATCTCTTCCTGGTTTAGATTTGGAAAGTTGAACTTTTCTAAGAATTTGTCCATTTCTTCCAAGTTGTCCAGTTTATTTCCATATAGTTGCTGATAATAGTCTCTTATAATCCTTTCTATTTCTATGTTTTCTGTTGTGATTTCTCTTTTTTCATTTCTAATTTTGTTGATTTGGTTTTACTCCGTTTGTTACTTAGTGATTCTGGCTAATGGTCTTTATTTATCTCCTCAAAGAACCAGCTTTTGGCTTTGTTGATTTTTGCTATGGTCTCTTTTGTTTATTTTGCATTTATTTCTGCCCTGATCTTTAAGATTTCTTTCCTTCTACTAACCCTGGGGTTCTGCATTTCTTCCTTTTCTAGTTGCTTTTTGTGTAAAGGTAGGTTATTTATTTGACTTTTTTCTTGTTTCCTGAGGTAAGTCTATATTGCTATGCACCTTCCCCTTAGCACAGCTTTTATAGTGTCCCATAGGTTTTGGGTTGCTCTGTTTTCATCTTCATTCATTTATATGCATATTTTTATTTTTATTTCTTCTGTGATTTGTTGATTATTCAACAGCATATGGTTGAGCCTCCAAATGCTGGAATTTGTAAATACTTTTCTCCTGTAATTGACATCTAATCTCACTGCATTATGGTCAGAAAAGATGCTTGGAATGATTTCATTTTTTTTTTAATTTACCAAGGCTAGATTTACAGCCCACGATGTGATCTATTCTGGAGAAGGTCCCGTGTGTGCTTGAGAAAAAAGTGAAATTCATTGTTTTAGAGTGGAATGTCCTATAGATATCCATTAGGTCTAACCGGTCTATTGTATCATTTAAAGTTTGTGTTTCCTTGTTAATTTTCTGTTTAGTTGATCTATCCATCGGTGTGAGTGGGGTATTAAAATCTCCCACTATTATTGTGTTATTGTTAAGTTCCCCTTTCATACTTGTTAGCATTTGGCTTACATATCTTGGTGCCCCTATGTTGGGTGCATATATATTTATAGTTGTTATATCTTCTTCTTGGATTGGTCCTTTGATCATTATGTAATGTCCATCTTTATCTCTTTTCACAGTCTTTATTTTAAATTCTAATTTATCTGATACAAGTATTGCTACTCCTGCTTTTTTTTTTTTTCTTGGTCTTTATTTGCTTGGAATATCTTTTCCAGCCTTTAACTTTCAGTCAATATGTGTCTGTAAGTTTGAGGTGGGTCTTTTATAGACAACGTATATAGAGGTCTTGTTTTTGTATCCAGTTGGCCAATCTCTGTCTTTTCGTTGGGGCATTCAACCCGTTTACATTTAAGGTAATTATTAATAAGTATGATCCAGTTGCCATTTACTTTATTGTTTTGAGTTCGAGATTATATACCCTATCCATGTTTCCTGTCTAGTGAAGATCCTTTAGCATTTGTTGGCACACTGGTTTGGTGTTGCTGAATTCTCTCAGCTTTTATTTATTTGTAAAGTTTTTGATTTCTCCTTCAAATTTGAATGAGATCCTTGCTGGGTACAGTAATCGGGGTTGTAGTTTATTTTCTTTCATGACTTTAAGTATATCCTGCCATTCCCTTCTGGCCTGAAGTGTTTCTATTAAGAGATCAGCTGTTATCCTTATGGGATTCCCCTTGTGTGTTATTTGTTGTATTTCCCTTGCAGCTTGTAATATTTGGTCTTTTTTTAAAAATCTTCTTTAATTTTTAAGCTGTTTCACTATAGCATGCAAACACTAAGCATCAGAAAGCTAGAATTTCTATGTTTCCACATATAAGACAAAGTAAATTTAAAGACAAAGAGTATTTTCAGGAACCAAGAGTGATATTGTAACAATAAAAGGTCAACCAACCAAGAAAATACAACAATTCAAACTGTGTGGTCACTTAATAGCAGAGCATCAAAATATACGAAAGCAAAAATTGGCAAGACAGAAATCGATCTGCAGTCATACTTGGAGGTTTTAATACTTCTCTTTCAATATGTGATAGAATAAATGGACAAAAATATCAGTGAGGAAATAGGAGATTTGAATAGCATTCTTACCAACTTGACCTAACTGACATATTTAGATGATCCAAAAATTGCAGAGTACACATTCTTTACAATTGCATATCAGACATTCACCAAGATATATTTTATGCTACTGGGCCATATGTGAAATTTAAAAAGAAATACTAATTATGAAAGCAGCACAATAAAATACTTAAGAATGAACAAATTTAACAAAAAATGTGCAAAACATCTACACTGAAAAATACAAATATTATGGAGAGAAATTAAAACCTAAATAGAGTGGAAACTGGAAATTGTTCATGATTAGAAGCCTTCATATTATCATGATGTCAATCCTTCATAAACTGATCTTTTTTTAATTTAATTAATTTTTTTATTAGTTTTGCCATACAATGACATGTTATCGCCATGGGTTTACATATACTCTCCTTGTAGAACACCCTCCCTCCTCCCTCCCCCCGGGAAATCTATATGCACCAGCCCCGAGCATCAATCCTGGGCTGGCGATTGATTACACATATGATAATTAACATGCGTCAATGCCATTCTCCCATATCATCCCACCCTTGCCCTCATTCACAGAGTCCACGAGTCTATTCTATACATCTGCGTTCCTTTTCCTGTCTCGCATGTTGGGTTCTCGTTACTGTCTTTCTAAATTCCATATATATGTGTTAATATACTGTATTGTTGTTTTTGCTACTGGCTTACTTCACTCTGGATAATGGGCTTCAGTTCGGTCCATCTGAGTAGAATTGATTCAAAGGAATTTTTTTTAATGCTGAGTAATATTCCATTGTGTATATGCACCCACCACAGCTTTCTTATCCATTCATCAGCTGATGGGCATCTAGGTTGCTTCCATGTCCTGGCTATTGTAAACAATGCAGCGATGAATATTGGGGTACAGGTGGCTCTTTCAATTCTGGTTTCCTCGGTGTATATGCCCAGCAGTGGGATTGCTGGGTCATATGGCAGGACTATTTGCAGCTTTTTAAGGAACCTCCACACTGTTTTCCATAGTGGCTATACTAGTTTATATTTCCACCAACATTGTAGGAGAGTTCCCTTTTCTCCACATCCTTTCCAGCACTTATTGCTTGTAGACTTTAGGAATACAGCCATTCTGACTGGTGTAAAGTGATACCTCATTGTGGTTTTGATTTGCATTTCTCTGATAATGAGTGATGTTGAACATCTTTTCATGTGTTTGTTAGCTATTCTTATTTCTTCTTTGGAGAAATGTCTGTTAAGCTCTTTGGCCCACTTTTTGATTGGGTCGTTTATTTTTCTAGAATGTAGCTGCAGGAGTTGTTAGTATATTTTTGAGATTAATTGTTCGTCCGTTGCTTCATTGGCTATTATTTTCTCCCATTCTGAAGGCTGTCTTTTCACCTTGCTTATAGTTTCCTTTGTTGTGCAGAAGCTTTTAATTTTAATTAGGTCCCATCTGTTTATTCATGTTTTTATTTCCAGTATTCTGGGCAGTGTGTCATGGAGGATCCCGCTTTGGTTTATGTCAGAGAGTGTTTTGCCTATGTTATCCTCTAGGAGTTTTATAGTTTCTGGTCTTATGCTTAGATCTTTGATCTATTTTGAGTTTATCTTTGTGTGTGGTGTTAGAAAGTGTTCTAGTTTCATTCTTTTACAAGTGGCTGTCCAGTTTTCCCAGCACCACTTGTTAAAGAGGTTGTCTTTTCTCCATTGAATATTCTTGCCTCCTTTGTCAAAGATAAGGTGTCCATAGATGCGTGGATTTATCTCTTGGCTTTCTTTTCTGTTCCACTGATCTATTTTCTGCTTTGTGCCAGTACCATACTGTCTTAATGACTGTGGATTTGTAGTATAGCCTAAAGTCAGGTAGGTTGATTCCTCCAGTTCCATTCTTCTTTCTCAAGATTGCTTTGGCTATACGAGGTTTTTTGTATTTACATTCAAATTGAGAAATTATTTGTTCTCATTTTTTAAAGAAAACCTCCGGTAGCTTGATAGGAATTGTATTGAATCTATAGATGGCTTTGGGTAGTATACTCATTTTCACTATATTGATTTTTCCAATCCACGAACATAGGACATTTCTCCATCTGTTTGTGTCCACTTTGATTTCTTTCATCAGTGTTTTGTAGTTTTCTATATACAAGTCTTTTGTTTCTTTAGGTAGAAATACTCCAAAGAATTTTATTCTTTTTGTTTCGATGGTGAATGGAATTGTTTCCTTAATTTCTCTTTCGGATTTCTCACTGTTAGTGTATAGGAATGCCATGGATTTCTGTGTGGTGATTTTGTATCCTGAAACTTTGCTATATTCACTGATTAGTTCTAGTAATTTTCTTGTAGAGTATTTAGGGTTTTCAATATAGAGGATCATGTCATCTGCAAACAGAGAGAGTTTTACTTCTTCTTTTCCAATCTGGATTCCTTTAATTTCTTTATCTGCTCTCATTGCTGTGGCCAAGACTTCCAAAACTATGTTGAAAAGTAGTGGTGAGAGTGGGCACCCTTGTCTTGTTCCTGATTTCAGGGGGAATGCTTCCAGCTTTTCACCATTGAGGATAAAGTTTGCTGTGGGTTTGTCATATATAGCTTTTATTATGTTGAGGTATGTTCCTTCTGTTCCTACTTTTTGGAGCGCTTTTATCATAAACGGATGTTGAATTTTGTCAAAGGCTTTCTCTGCATCTATTGAGATAATCATGTGATTTTTATTTTTCAATTTGTTAATGTGGTGTATTACATTGATTGATTTACGAATATTGAAGAATCCTTGCATCCCTGGGATAAAGCCTACTTGATCATGATGTATGATCTTTTTGATGTGTTGTTGGATTCTATTTGCTAGAATTTTGTTGAGGATTTTTGCGTCTAAGTTCATCAGTGATATTGGCCTGTAGTTTTCATTTTTTGTGGCATCTTTTTCGGGTTTTGGAATTAGGGTGATGATGGCCGCATAGAATGAGTTTGGAAGTTTACCTTCGTCTGCAATTTTCTGGAAGAGTTTGAGTAGAATAGGTGTTAGCTCTTCTCTAAATTTTTGGTAGAATTCAGCTGTGAAGCCATCTGGTCCTGGGCTTTTGTTTTTTGGAAGATTTCTGATTACGGTTTCAATTTCCGTGCTTGTGATGTGTCTATTAATATTATCTATCTCTTCCTGGTTTAGTCTTGGAAAGTCGTACTTTTCTAGGAATTTGTCCATTTCATCCAAGTTGTCCAGTTTATTTGCATATAGTTGCTGATAATAGTCTCTTATGATCCTTTGTATTTCTGTGTTTTCTGCTGTGATCTTTCCGTTTTCATTTCTAATTCTGTTGATTTGGTTCTTCTCCCTTTGTTTCTTGATGAGTCTGGCTAATGGTTTGTCAATTTTATTTATCTTCTCAAAGAACCAGCTTTTGGCTTGGTTCATTTTTGCTATGGTCACTTTTCTTTCCTTTGCATTTATTTCTGCCCTGATCTTTAAGATTTCTTTCCTTCTACTAGACCTGGGCTTCTGCATCTCTTCCCTTTCTAGCTGCTTTAGGTGAAAAGTAAGGTCATTTATTTGATTTTTTTCTTGTTTCCTGAGGTGAGCTTTTATTGCTATGAACTTTCCCCTTAGCATTGCTTTCACAGTGTCCCATAGGTATTGGGCTGTTGTGTTTTCATTTTCATTCGTTTCCATGCATAACTGAATTTCAGTTTTGATTTTTTCTGTGATTTGTTGGTTATTCAGCAGTATGTTGCTGAGTCTCCATATGTTGGACGTTTTGAAAGGTTTTCTCCTGTAGTTGATATCTAATCTCACTGCATTGTGGTCAGAAAAGATGCTTGGGATGATTTCAATATTTTTGAATTTATCAAGGTTAGATTTATGGCCCAGGATGTAATCTATCCAGGAGAAGGTCCCGTGTGCACTTGAGAAAAAGGTGAAATTCCTTGTTTTGGGGTGGAATGACCTTATAGATATCAATTAGGTCTAGTTGTTCTATTGTATCATTTAAAGTTTGAATTTCCTTGTTACTTTTCTGTTTAGTTGATGTACCCATTGGTGTGAGTGGTGTATTAAAGTCTCCCACTATTATTGTGTTGTTGTTAATTTCCCCTTTCATACTTGTTAGCATTTGCCTTACATATTGTGGAGCTCCAATGTTAGGTGCATAAATATTTATAATTATTATTTCTTCTTCCTCGATTGATCCTTTGATCATTATGTAATGTCCATCTTTATCTCTTTTCACTGCCTTTATTTTAAAGTCTACTTTATCAGATATGAGTATTGCCACTCCTGCTTTCTTTTGATCTTTATTTGCATGGAATATCTTTTTCCAGACTTTAGCTTTCAGTCTATATGTGTCCCTAGGTTTGAGGTGGGTCTCTTTTGGACAACATATATAGGGGTCTTGTTTCTGTATCCACTAGGCCAATTTTTGTCTTTTGGTTGGGGCATTCAGACTGTTTACATTTAAGGTAATTATTGATAAATATGATCCCATTGTCATTTATTATATTGTTTTGGGTTCCCTATTATCTATCCCATCCTTGTTTCCTATCTAGGCAAGGTCCTTTAGCATACGTTGGAGGGCTGGTTTGGTGTTGCTGAATTCTCTCAGTTTCTGCTTGTCTGAGAAAATTTTGAATTCTCCTTCAAATTTGAATGAGATCCTTGCTGGGTAGAGTAGTCGGGGTTGTAGATTGTTTTCTTCCATGACTTTAAGTATGTTTTGCCATTCCCTTCTGGCCTGAAGCGTTTCTGTTGAGAGATCAGCTGTTATCCTTATGGGATTCCCCTTGTGAGTTATTTTTTGTTTCTCCTTTGCTGCTTTTAAAATTTGCTCTTTATATTTGATATTTGTTAATTTGATTAATATGTGTCTCGGGGTGTTCTGCTTGGGGTTCATTCTATTTGGGACCCTCTGTGTTTCTTGGACCTGTGTGGCTATTTGCTTTCCCAATTTAGAGAAATGTTCAACAATTATCTCTTCAAGAATTTTCTGATGGTCTTTCTTTTTGTCTTCTTCTTCTGGGACTCCTATGATTCAAATGTTGGTGCATTTAATATTGTCCCAGAGGTCTCTAAGATTGTCCTCATTTCTTTTAATTGTTTTTTCATTTTTCCTTTCTGTTTCATTTATTTCTGCCATTCTGTCTTCTACCTCACTTATCCTATCTTCTATCTCTGTTATTCTACTGTTTGTTCCCTCCAGGGTGTTTTTGATCTCATTTATTGTATTATTTATTGTATTTTGACTCTTTTTCATTTCTTCTAAGTCCTTGTTAAAGCTTACCTGCATCTTCTCAATCCTTGCCTGCAAGTTATTGAACTGCAACTCCAACTTATTTTCCAGGTTTTGGATCATTTTCACTATCATTATTCAGAATTTTTTGTCAGGTTGACTTCCTATCTCTTCGTCGTTTGTTTGGTCTATGGGGTAGTTATCCTGTTCCTTTACTTGCTGGGTATTTCTCTGCCTTTTCATCTTGTTTATCTTGCTGTGTTGTCCCTTTATTGTGGGGATTCCTCTCTATGGGAGGGGTTGGATTTGTGGTTTGTCGAAGTTTCCTGCATGGGAAAGCTTGTGTGGTTTTCTGGTGGGTGGGTCTAGGTTTCCTCACTGTTAGTAGCAAGAGACAAAAATGGCGAGAAAGCAGTCAAGCCAATGGTCTCACTCCCAGGTAACAATGGGTACTGGAGCTTGGATCCTTAAAGGTATAAAGTTGGTACCAAGTACTAATGAGCAAAGATTAAAAATCTAGAGTAAAGACTGGATTCCCAAAAATCCTTTTAAAAAAAATGAAAGAAAGAAAGCTAAAGAAAAAAAATAATTTAAAGAATCCATTAAAAAATAAAATTAAAAAGGGGGAAAAAGTGGAGATATAAAAATTAAGAAAAGAAATAGGATGGAGGATACAATAAGGGAGAAAGAGGAGATTTTTTACAAAATGGAAAATACAAATAAAGGAAAATAAAGAAAAAAGAAAAAAATAGCAAGGTCATAGGGGACTTGAAAATTAAAAAGAAAAGTATAAAAAAGTTTTAAAAATTTAAAAGATGTTCCTAGTACAGTTATAATTAAGGCTTTCTCTGGTGCTGATACGTACAGCGAAGGGTCAGTAGATTTTCAGATGATTCCTTGGTCTGGCTTGTCCTTCTCACAGTCTATAGACTCCTTTCTATGCAGTCTGAGCCACCTTCAGGGATTTAATCTGCTACTCCTGTCAGTTCCAAAGCTGTTCGCTCTGCTTGCTTTAGCGTCTTCTGTTTGCTGGTCTTTTAAGTGTCTATTCAGCACTTTGGAGTTTGCCCTGCTCCTGGTGAGAGGGCTTCCCCCTCCCCCCTCTGCTCAGGCTCTCTGTCGTCCGCCCAGCACAGTTGAGGAGTGCGGCTTCTCCCCTCCCCCAGCCAGCCGCTCTGTTTTCTCAGCGTGCAGCTGAGCTCGCCTTCTTGGTCCGGCTTGTCCTTCTCACAGTCTATAGACTCCTTTCTATGCAGTCTGTGCCACCGGCAGGGATTTAATCTGCTCTTCCTGTCAGTTCCAAAGCTGTTCGCTCTGCGTACTTTAGTGTCTTTTGTTTGCTGGTCTTTTAAGTGTCTATTCAGCGTTTTGGGGTTTGTCCCACTCCTGGTGAGAGGGCTTTCCCCTCCCCCTCTGCTCAGGCTCTCGGTTGTCCGCCGAGAGTTTGGGAGTGCGGCTTCTCCCCTCCCTTGGCCCCACCGCTCAGTTTTCTCGGAGTGCAGCTGAGCACGCCTTCTTAGGTGTGTACAGTACCTATCCGTCCAGAATCCCCAGAAGTCTTGGTTAGCCTCTCCGGGGCTGGGTTATGCCCACTGCTCTCGGGCGGGGGCTGGGCTGGTCCGCAGCCCACAGCTGCCCAGCTCCACCCGGCCGGCTGCCTGTGGGCCCTGGGGGTGGGGCTCTTCCTGGGAGGTTAGGTCCCTCAGGCTGCTCCGTTCCCTGAGCGGGCGGCCAGCCCCTCCCTGAGGAGGAGCAGTCCACTTTGGCTAGTGGGGGGTGGGGCACCCATGCTGCCGCTCCGTTGTGCCTTGTAGCCAGAGACGTACCTTGCAGGGCTTAACTATTAATCTGCTTTTACTCCCAGCTATATTGCTCTTCAAGATTCACCGCATATCCGCCAGAGAGAATGCTCCCTGGTATTCGGAAACCTTTCTCCTCTTTTTTTTCCTCTTTATTCCAGACTCCCCTTCTGGGATGGAACCCTTCCCCAGCTCTTTGTCTCTCCCTTTACTTTTTTTTCTTTCTTTTGTCCTACCTCCTCACGTAGGCAATGGTTCGCCCCTCCAGATGCCCGATGTCCTCTGCCACCATTCGGATCCTGTTTTATGGAGTTTGCTCGGCCTTTAAACATTCTTTTGGTATATTTATTGGGGAGAGAGTGTTCTCTCCATCCTATTCCTCGACCATCTTAGTTCCCTCCTCCTAACATTTGGTCTTTCTGTTTGATCATTGTTAATTTGATTAATATGTGTCTTGGAGTGTTTCGCTTTGGGCTCATCCTGTTTGGGACTTTCTGGGTTTCTTGGAATTGAGCGATTATTTCCCTTCCCAATTTAGGGAAATTTTCAACTATTATCTCCTCAAGTATTTTCTGATGTTCTTTCTTTTTGTCTTCTTCTTCTGGGACTCCTATGATTCCAATGTTGGTGCTTTTAACATTGTCCCAGAGGTCTTTGAGATTTTCCTCATTTCTTTTCATTGTTTTTTTTTTTTTTTTTCATTTTTCCTCTCTGTTTCATTTATTTCTACCATTCTGTCTTCTACCTCACTTACCCTGTCCTCTATCCCTTTTATTCTACTGTTAGTTCCCTCCAGGGTTTTTGATCTCATTTATTGCATTATTCATTGTATTTTTATGCTTTTTGATTTCTCCTAAGTCCTTGTTAAACCTTTCTTGAATCTTTTCAACCCTTGTCTGCAGATTATTAAACTGTAACTCCAATTTGTTTTCCAGATTTTGGATCATTTTCACTATCATTATTCGGAATTCTTTATTAGGTAGATTTCCTATCTCCTTATCTTTTGTTTGGTCTGGAGGGCATTTATCCTGTTCCTTTACCTGCTGGGTATTTCTCTGCCTTTTCATCTTATTTATATTGCTGTGTTATCTCTTAATTTTGGAGGTTCCTCACTATTGGTGGGTTTGAATGGGTGGTTTGTCAGTTTCCTGCTTGGGAAAGCTTGTGTCAGTGTTCTGGTGGGTGGATCTGGATTTCCTCACTCTGACGAGCAATGAAGTCTCCTGTGAAGAGTTTGGAGATGTCAGTGAGCTTGCTGTGGCTTTGGCAGCCTGTGTATTGAAGCTCCAGGCTATGTCCCTGTATTGCTGGAGGATTTGCTTGGTATATCTCACTCTGGAGCTTGCTGGCCTTTAGGAGGTGCTTAGTTTCAGTTTAGGTGTGGAGGCGTTTGATGAGCTCATTTCAATTAGTTAACTCCAGGATCCAGGAGTTCTCTGGTATTCTCAGGATTTGGGCTTAGCCTCCTGTCTCTGGTTTTCAGCCTTATTCATACAGTAGCCTCAGGACTCCTCCATCTATATAACAACAATGGTAGAATGTCTAGTTTAATGATGAAAAGTTTCTCCACAATGAGGGACACCCAGAGAGGTACACAGAGTTACATGGCATGGAGAAGAAGGAGGAGAGAGAGAGAGGTTATCAGAAGAAGAGAGAAATGGTGAGAGAATGAGGTGGCCAGTGATCACTTCCCTGTGTGCTCTCCACAATCTGGGTCCCTCAGAGATGTTCACAGCATTATACTGAAAAAAGAAGAGGGAGGAAGGAGACTGAATTGGCCAGAGGGAGAAAAGAGGCAATCAGATGGAAAGAGACAGATCCAGCCAATAATCAGTTATCTAAGCATTCTTCACAACTCGTAACAATCAAAGAGATTCACAGAGTTGGGTAGAGAAGAAAGGGGGGAGGGGTATGATAGAGGTGATTTGGTGGGAAAAAAGGAGAGTCAAAAATGGGGAGAGAGCAGTCAAGCCAGTGATCTCACTCCCAAGTAAAAATGGGTACTGAAGATTGAGTTCTTAAAGATATAATGTTGATAACAAATACTCAAAAGCAAAAATTAAAAATGTAGAGTAAAGGCTGGATTCTCCCAAATACAATTATTAAAAAAAAGAAGAAAAAAAAGATAAAAGAAAGAAATATAAAAAGAAATAATAAAAAAAATTAAAAAGGGAAAGGAGGAGATTAAAAAAGGAACAGAAAAATAAAAAAATTAAAAAAAATTTAAAAGGGGGAAATGATATATTAAAAAAAAACAGGCTACCAACAGCAACGAAAAAACAAAGTCACTGAAATTTACTTAAAAAATAGGATTTCATGGGGTTTTTTTGGCTTGGTAATAGATGGTTGTAAAAATGAAAATTGAAGGAGTTAATAATAAAAATATAAATATATAAAAATAAAAAAATAGTTTAAAAAGTTTTAAAAATTTAAAAGATGATCATAGTAAAAATATATACAAGGCTTTCTCTGGAGCTGTTGCATACAGTGAGGGGTCAGTTCATTTTCAGATAGTTCCTTGGTCCAGCTTGTACTTCTCAAGGTCTATAGGTTCCTCTCTATGTAGTCGGTGCTAACTGCAGGTATTTCATCTCTTATTCTTGTCAGTTCCAAGGCAGTTCTGTCTGCTTATTTTAGCGTCTTCTGTTTGTTGGTCTCTTCAGTGTCTATTCAGCGGCTCTGGGGTTTGTCCCTGCTCCTGGCATGTGTGCTTTCCCCGCCCACACTTCTCAGGCTCTCAGTCGCTCTGCCAGGAGCAGCTGGAGGCAGCTGCTGGGGCTGCCTGCACTTCCCAGGTCTGAGCTTCCAGCGCGGTTGGGGGCTGTGTCTTTTCTCCTCTCCTGTCCCAGCCACTTGGTTTTCTTGGTGTGCATCTGGGTGTGCCTTCTCAGGTGTGTGGAGAGCTGACCTCTGGCAGTGTCTGTCCAGAATCCCAAGAAGTCTTGGTTAACAACTAATTCTGCTTGTGGTTTGGTAGCAGATGCCTCGCTGGGGTCGTGATTGTGCTTGCTGGTCTCCAGTGGGAGCTGGGCCAGTCTGCAGCCCACAGCTGCCCAGCTCTGTGCAGCCGCCCAGCTCCTTGTGGCCGCCCAGCCCAGCGCAGGCCTTTGTTCTGTGCGCAGGCCTAGCGGTGGCTCTTCTGTGGGAAAGCTACTCCACCAGACTTGAAATTTTAAGGTGCTACGGTATGTCCTCTAGTCTTTCCCATTCTATGGTTTTCCTCTATTTCTTTGCCCTGATCACTGAGGAAGGCTACCTTATCCTTCCTTACTATTCGTCAGAACTCTACACTCACACGGACATATCTTTCCTTTTCCCCTTTGCCTTTCGCTTCTCCTCTTTTCTCAGCTATTTGCAAGGTCTTCTCAGACAACCATTTTTATTTTTTTCATTTCTTTTTCTTGGGGATAGTATTAATCATTGTTTCCTGTACAACATGATGAATCTCCATCCTTAGTTCTTCAGGTACTCTATTAGTGAATAAATTTTGTCACTTTGACTGTACAATCATAATCAATTTGATTTAGGTCATAACTGAGTGTTCTAGTGGTTTTCTCTACTTTCTTCAATTTAAGTCTGAATTATCAAATAAGGAGTTGATAATCTAAGTGACAACCAACTCCAAGTCTTGTTTTTGCTGACTGTACAGAGCTTCTCCATCATCACCTATAAATAACATAATCTGTCTGATTTTGGTATTGAACATCTGGTGATGTTCATATGTAGAGTCATAATTTGCGTTGTTGGAAGAGCATGTTTGCTATGACCCAGTGCGTTTTCTTGGGAAAAGTTTTGTTGGCATTTGTCTGCTTCATTTCGTACTCCAAGGCCAAATTTTCCTGTTGCTGCACGTATCTCTTTACTTCTTATTTTGGCATTTCAGTCATCTATAATGAAAAGGACATTTTTCTTTTATTTTCTTTTTTTCCTCTTTGTTAGTTCTAGAAGGTCTTGTAGGTCTTCATAGAACTGTTCAACTTCAGCTTCTTCAGCTTTACTGGTTGAGACATAGACCTGGATTACTGTGATGATAACTAGTTTGCCTTAGAAATAAGAGCCCATTCTATTATTTCCAAAATTGCACTCAAGCACTGAATTTCAGATTCTTTTGTTAACTATGAGGGCTACTCCATTTCTGCTAAGAAATTATTGCCCACAGTAGTAAATACAATGGTCACCTGCATTAGATTCCCCTGCTCCAGTCCATTTTAGTTGATTGATTCCTAATGTGTTGATGTTCACTTTGACCTACTTTCAATTTACCTTGATCCATGGACCTAACATTCCAGCTTCCTATGAAATATTGTTCTTTACAGAATCAGACTCTCCTTCTATCACCTGTCACATTCGCAACTGGCTATCACTTTCCCTTTGGCTCCATATCTTCATTCTTTCTGGATTTATTGCTTCAGTCTTTTCCAATAGCATACCTGGGAAGTTATTCTTTTCATATCCTATGTTTTGCCTTTTCATACTGTTCATGGTGTTCTCAAGGCAATAATACTGAAGTGGTTTGTCATTCCCTTCTCCAGTGGGCCACATTTTGTCAGAACTCTCCATCAACACCCGATCGTCTTAGGTGGCCCTACATGGATGGCATGGAACATAGTTTCACTGAGTTAGACAAGGCTGTGGCCCATGTAATCAGTTTGGCTAGTTTTCTGTGACTGTGGTTTTGATTTTGTCTACCCTCTGATGGAGAAGTATAAGAAGGTTATGGAAGCTTCTTGATGGGAGAGACTGACTTTGAGGGAAACTGGGTCTTGTCCTGATGGGTGGGTCATGCTCAGTAAATCTTTAATCCAATTTTCTGTTTTAACTGAGGCCAAACTATGGTAGGGGTAAGGAAAATAATATCCTTCTTCAATACTATTTGTACGGGCATGCTTGTATTCAGTGCCCCTGACCATTCAGGAGGATACTGTCGACCCATGCTTCCACCAGAGACTCCAGGACACTCACAGGGAAATTTGGCTCAGTCTCTTGTGGGGACACTGTTTCTTTCTCCTGGCTCCTGGTGCACACAATGTTTTGGTTTTTGCCCTCCAAGAGTCTACACTTCCTGTGGAAGATCTGTAATCAAATCCTCCTGGCTTCCTAAGTCAAAAGGATTCTCAGTTCCTTTGTCAGCTCTCCAGTTATGGAAATCTGTTATTGGTCCTAGAACTTTCTTAACAGTGCAATAATTTCTTTGGTATACTTATTCTGTGGTTTGTGGGTCATCTGCTCAGTGACTCAATGGGGGCTAATGGAGATCTCCTCCATAAGGGCTTAGGTTACACGTTCTGTTACTCAGGTCTGCTGCACCCAGAGCCCCTACCCTTGCAGCAGGCCACTGCTGATCCAATCTGAAAAGGAGGCCCTCAAACACTCAAAGTCAGGACTGGCTCATTCTCTGTAGGGTCTCTGGCTTTTGGGGCACACAAAGTTTGCTTGAGCCCTCTGAGCATCACTGGTGGATATGGGGTTTGATTCTAAGTGCAATTCTTTCCCTACTACCAACTTGTTGGTGCATGTCCTTTGCCCTTGAATGTCCTTTTTTGGTGGGATCCAACATTCTCCTCTTGATGGTTATTCAGCAGAGCTCTTATTTTAGAGTTCTCAAAGGAGAAGATGAACATAGGTCCTTCTACTCTGCGCTCTTGAGAGAATAGTACTGCCCTTAAGAAATGTCCTAGGCATAGTCATTGATAAAGAGTCCAATAAACAGCAGAAGTTCAAGAAGGCAACTTCAGGAGACAGTTTCACTCACACTCCAGATTAAATTCAAGGGAAGTTGTGAAGCTCATTGTCCTTCTGGGAGCCCACATTTGTGAGAATCACTGTAGGTGCTTAAGAAGAGATGGCAAGAATATGCAGAACTATACGAAAAAGACCTTAATGACCCAAATAACCACAAAAGCGTGATCACTCACTTAGATCCAGACATCCAGGAGCATGAAGTCAAATGAGCCTTAAGTACCACCACTATGAACAAAGCTAGTGGAGGCAACGGAATTCCCAAGCTGAGCGATTTCAAATCCTAAATATGATGCTATAAAAGTACTACACTCACTATGCCAGAAAATTTGGAAAGCTCAGCGGTGGACACAGGACTATGAAAGGTTGGTTTTCATTCCAATCTCAAAGAAAGGCAATACCAAAGAATATGGAAACTACTGCACAATTGCACTCACCTCATACACTAGCAAAGTACTGCTCAAAAATCTCCAAGCCAGTCTTCAACAGTATGGAGACCAAGAGTTCCAGGTACTCAAGCTGGATTTATAAAAAGGCAGAGGAACCAGAGCTCGAATCACCGTCATCTGTTGGATCATAGAAAAAGAGAGTTTCGGTAAAAAAAAAAAAAAAAAAAATCTGCTTATACTTTATTGCCTGTCCCAAAGCTTTTGATTGTGCACATCATGAGAAACTGGAAAATTCTTAAAGAAATGTAAATACTTGTCCACCTTACTTGCTCCTGAGAAATCCACATGCACGTCAGGGGGCAACAATTAGAACTGGATATGAAACAGTGGACTGCTTACAAATTGGGAAAGGAGTACATCACAGATGTCTATTGTCACCCTGCTTATTTAACTTTCATGCAGAGTACCTCATGGAAAGGCCAGGCTGGATGAAGCACAAGCTAGAATCAAGGTTTCCAGGAGAGATATCAACAACCTAAGTATGCAGATAACATCATCCTTATGGCAGAAAGCAAAGAGGAACTGAAGAGCCTCTTGATGAGAGTGAAAGAAGAGAGTGAAAAAAGCTGGCTTAAACCTCAACACTCAAAAAATTAAGATCATGACACCCAGTCCCACCTCTTCTTGACAAACAGATGTGGAGACAATATAAATAGCTCGAGAATTTACCTTCTTGGGGCTCCAAGATCACTGCAGATGGTGACTGCAACCATAACATTAAAAGACACTTGTTCTTTGGAAGAACAGCTATGATCAACCTAGACAGCATATTAAAAAGAGACATACTTGGGGATGAAGGTCTACTCAAAACTATGGTTTCTCTGGTAATCATGAATAGATGTGAGCCCTAGACTACAGAGAAAGCTGAGAGTCAAAGAATTAATGTTTTTAAAGTGTGGTGTTGAAGATGACTCTTGAGAGTTCCTCAGACTGCAAGGAGTTCAAACAAGTCAGTCCTGAAGGAAATCAGTCCTGAATTCTCATTCAAAAGGCTGATGTTGAAGCTTCATCTCCAATACTTTGGACACTTGATTTAAGAACCGCCTCAAAAAAGACCTTGATGTTGGGAAAGATTGAAGGCAGGAGGCAAAGTGGAGGACAGAGGATGAGATGGTTAGATGGCATCACTGACTGGATGGACATGAGTTTGCAGGACCTGAGGGAGTTGCTAATGGACAGGAAAGACTGGCATGCTGCAGTCACAGGGTGTCAAGGAGTCTGACACGACGGAGGGAATGAACTGAACTGAAAGCATGTATTGTTAGAAGGGAAAAATGAAAAGCAGCTATGGGAAAGTTTACTTCTTTAATTTTTCTGTTTCCACCCAAATACACTGGATTGAACTCAAGGGTTCCTAAGCTTTCTCTACTTCTTGCTTTACTTCACTACTGAGCTACGAAGGAAGCCCCCCCCAAAATGATGTAATCACTGTGCTTTACTTTGTACCAATTTTAAAATGGCACACCAGTCCAATATTATCTCCTGGAGCAATCCATTGACAGAGGAGCCTGTGGGACTGCATGCCCTGAAGTCACAGAGAGTAGTGAAGCACTGAGCTAGTAACACCAGTGCGTGCAGCCACCAGAGGGAGCCATCTTCCCGCCCGCGCCCCCGGTCCCGCAGCACACGTGATGACGTGTCACGTGCTGCTGACGTCCAGCGTGCCTCACTAGTGGGCGGGGCAGACGGACAGAAGGCGCTCTCGGCCGCAAGCGAAGCGGCTGCCTTCTTGGCTCTGCATTTGAGGTAAAACAGCGTAGCAGTGGAAGGGACAGCAGGGAGAGCGGGCAAGGCCGAGGCTATGGCAGCTCTCCGTTAGCTGTTCAGGGGGAGGGAAGAGGAAAAAGAGCGCGTTGGCTGGGCTGGGCTTCTGCTCCACATGGAGTTGCCTGCAGAGCGGCGTGGCGAACTGGCGGGTAACGAATGGCTTCTCCCCGCTGCCCTCCCCTGGTAGCACTTTCAGGCAGGGGTTTTTAGGCCGCTCTTTTTCAGTAGGGTGTTCAGGATCTCTTGGGATACAGGAGGAGAAGGGGATGACAGAGGATGAGATGGTTGCATGGTATCACTGACTTAATCGACTTGGGTTTGGGTGGACTCTGGGACTTGGTGATGGACAAGGATGCCTGGCATGTTGCAGTTCATGGGGTCGCAAAGAGTCGGACATGACTGAGTGACTGAACTGAACTGGGATATCTTAAACTGAGCTTAAGGGACAGTGTAAGTTCTGGCGCAAGGGCATAACAGCCAAGTTCAGAGTGGATGTTACCCTTCCTTCCCTTGGATTCCAAAATTGGACCTCAGAGCTCCAGAGGCCCCAATTTCTGCATTTAGAGACTCAAGTCTACCATATCTAGTAGTAAAAAAAAATCTTATTCCCTAGTATGTTACAGCATACCTAGCATTGTAGTGCTAGGAACTTACCCTTGTGAATAGGAAAGAACATTTGGACAATGATTCTTTGCAAATCATTGCTGAGCAGGGTTAGCTTTGTCCTATTTTATTTAGTTTGAAAATGGAAACTAATGAAAGTGTATGATTTGGGCTTAAACGTCGACTTCTACAAACTACGTAAAAGAACCAGGTGGGTGACTTCTGTCACAGACATGGGATCAAGCTGGTGGTAGCAGACATTTGAGGTCTTTTTGGGTGAGTGTCTACTTCTCCCTTTATCCCTATCTCCTTTCTAGCCCACGCCAGAACCCCCTGGTTCTCAGTGTCCTAATGATACTCTTAAGAAAACCAGATTTATAAGTCTGCATGTCCACCTCTGTGTACTATCTAATTACCAGCATGATGCCTGAGTACCCAAGTTCCTGGTGTCAGTTTTGTTTTCTCCTTTTACAGGCAGTTGTTCTGTGACTTCAGAGAGGAAATAATCCTCATGGATTCCAATGGGGAACAGCCTCTCACTGCTATGGTTTCTATGGTTACCAAGGTATGGAGTCTGGCCCCAGGCAGGCATATTTGTAGCCATAGCCCTTGTCTATGCTCTTGGTACCCTGATTCTACCTATGAGAATTTCTGTACTTCTCTTCATACAAGGGAAACCCTGGTGTTGTCACTTGCCTGGATGAAGCCTGACATGGATTTGAGAGTGGTGACTTTGTCTCCTTTACAAAAGTTCAGAGCATGAAAGAACTCAATGGCATCTTTCCAGTAGAGATCAAAGTCCTGGGTATGCTAAGCCTGGGGTCAAAGGGAGAATTGTCCCTGTGGTCATACATATGTATACTGAATATGTATGTGTTCAGTATACATATGTATACTCCCACAGACCAAGGGGAGATAACTCTCTAATCACTCACCTGGGATTTCTAAGACACGTGTCCAAGTAGGCTTAGTTGAGAACTGTGAAATGATCCTAGAAGCAGAAGAGATTAATACCACTAGTATTTGTTTCCATTTGGCTCATTGGCTGCAGCTCTCTTTTTTTTTTTAATTTAACTTTTAGACTATAAAAGTAAATTCTGGCTGTGATACATATACACAATGGAATATTACTCAACATTAAAAAAAAATTCATTTGAATCAGTTCTACTCAGGTGGATGGAACAGGAGCCCATTATTTAGAGTGAAGTAAGCCAGAAGGGAAAACAACAATACAGTATACTAATGCATATATATGGAATTTAGAAAGACGGTAGCAAGAACCCAGCATGTGAGACAGCAAAAGGAATGCAGACGTATAGAACAGACTCATGGACTCTGTGGATGAGGGCAAGGGTGGGACGATATGGGAGAATGGCATTGAAACATGTTAATTATCATATGTCTAATCAATCGTCAGTCCAGGATTGATGCTTGGGGCTGGTGCACCGAGATTTCCCGGGGGGAGGGAGGAGGGAGGGAGGAGGGAGGGGGCTCTGGAGGAGGAGCATATGTAAACCCATGGCGATATCATGTCATTGTATGGCGAAACTAATAAAAAAAAGTAAATTCTGCATTGATTTTTCTAAGTAATACTTCATCACTGTACACACACCCAATTTCATGTGTCATAAACTTCCTCAAGTATTAAAAATCTAGAACATTGTTTTTATAACTCTCAAATTAAAATGTAATTCTGTTTGAAAGTTACATGTTCTCTACATTTAGATGTGCATCCAGTATGGCTTTGCTTCGGACCAAGCCCTTTATCATGTTGTACTTTACTAGTGACTCTTGTTGCTTTTGGATGTTTGAAATTATCTTTTATTTCAGAATGCCTGATTTTGAAAACAGAATTTTGCAGAGTGTAGCATTCTAGATTTCCTTGCTTAAAACTGGGGTTCTCTTCTTTCTTGCCTGTTTTCCCTGCAAAGTCTCTTGTTCTTTTCCTTGTTTCTTTGTATCTAATGTGCTTATATTCTCTGTCACTGATCTTAAGCAATGGATTGATTATGATATACCTTAGTATAATTTTGCAATTATGATAAACCTTTGTGTAATTTTCTTCATGTTTCCTTTGTGATTTATGAAATTTATACTAACTCTGAGTTCATAGCTGTATCAAATTTGGAAAATTTCTGCATTCTGCCCCCTCATTTATTTGGTGAAAATATTGCGTTGTCTACTCACTCCCCACTCCACCATCTCTTTGCAGATCTCCAGTTACATGTATTTTAATTAACTTTACTTTTTTGGTTTTCTCTTCCCTCTTTGTTGTATTGTGGATAATTTCTTCTACTTTGTTAAATCTACTACTTTTGTCTTGTGTGTTTATTTGTTAAACATACCAAATATATTAAGTCAGTGCATGCATGCATGCAGGCTAGGTCACTGAAGTTGTGTCCAAGACTTTGCAACCCTACAGACCATTGTCTGCCAGGCTCCTCTGTCCATGGGATTCTGCAGGTAAGAACACTGGAGTGACATGCCCTTTCCTCCTCCAGGGGATCTTCCCAACCCAGGGATCAAACCTGGATCTCTTTTAACGTCTTCTGCATTGGCACGCAAGTTCTTTCAACAGCAACACATGTCAAGTCATAAATATATTTCATACATCAATGGAGTTTTCAGTGATCATGAATATAGTAAAGAGTGATTTGGAAGATATATATATATATATATATATATATATATATACACACTAAAAAGATACAGCTGCTTTAAGTGAAAAAAAACCGTGGAATTAATGGATCCCCAATAAGGCATGAGCAAAAAATATTTTTTTTTAAGAAATAATGCTTCAAAGTTTATAGATTTGATTAAAACTAACTCCAGAGATCTATAATCTGGAAATTTTTGATGGGTGCCAGATAATTGTGGATTTTAGAATTTTTGAGCTACATTTTTTTGTTCTTTTCATAAGTTTTTAGTTTATCTTATCAATGTTGGATCCTGTGAGAACTTGCTTCTTTCTCTCCAGAGTGACAATTTAGACATAGAGTACCTATGCTGTTGAAAAAATCAGCATTGTGTGTGGGGGGGGGTTGGTTGTTTTTAATGAAAATATTTGTAACTGAAGTGCAACTGACTTAGAATCTTGTGCTATTTTCTACTTTATAGTAAATTGATTTAGTTGTATATACATTCTTTTTTTTCAAACTTTAAAGTTTTTCTTATTAGTTTTGCCATACAGTGACATGATATGGCCATGGGTTTACATATGCTTCCCCTCCAGAACCCCCCTCCCTCCTCCCTCCCTCCTCCCTCCCCTCAGAAAAATCTCGATGCACCAGCCCCGAGTATCAATCCTGGACTGACGATTGATTACACATATGCTAATTAACATGTTTCAATGCCATTCTCCCATATCATCCCACCCTTGCCCTCATCCACAGAGTCCACGAGTCTGTTCTATACATCTGCGTTCCTTTTGCTGTCTCGCATGCTGGATTCTCGTTACCGTCTTTCTAAATTCCATATATATGCATTAGTATACTGTATTGTTGTTTTTCTTTCTGGCTTACTTCACTCGGGATAATGAGCTCCAGTTCTGTCCACCTAAGTAGAACTGATTCAAATGAATTTTTTTTAATGCTGAGTAATATTCCATTGTGTATATGTATTCTTTTATGTATTCTTTCCTGTTATAGTTTGTCACAGGGTATTGAATATGGTTTATCTATCCTGTGTACAATAGTTTGCATCTGCTAGTCCAATACATCCAATCCAAGGAAGATGTGGATAGTGGAGAGGGAGAGTGGGAGGATTTTCCATTCTTGTTTTGGTAGTCCTGTTGATCTTGAGAGGGTGTCAATTGACAGATAAGCCTTCATCCTCTTTATCCTCTAGGTACCTACACCTTTAGTATCTGTGATACCTTCAATTTTTATGATTATATCCGTGGAGGCATTGTCAGTCAGGTCAAAATAATGAAGAAGATAAACTTTGTAAGTGTGTATGGGAGGGTATACTGTAGGGTTCCAGGTATTTCTTGTTTTGTTTTGTTTTGCTCTTTTACTTCTGATATGCTGTGCTCTGTTCTCCTCCAGAAATCTTTGTTCAACTCACTGGCAAAGCCAGACTTTGTGATAATAGATTTTTCTAAGTATTCTCACTCTGCTCAACTACATTTTGGATTCCAGGCCTTGCACCAGTTCTGTACTCAGCATGGCTGGCCCTCTTGGCCCCACAGTGAGGTAGATGGGTGAGCAAGCCAGCCTGGGTCCTTGCACCAAAGCTTCACCATTACTTCTTCATCTCTTTACTTTTTCTCTCTCTCCCTCTCTGCACAATAGCATGACTGAGTCTTGGTTTCTTGTGTCCTACCAGAAGGATGCAACAGAACTGGTGACCCTAATCATAAGACCATAAAGTATAAATCTCCTAGAGGATAATATAGGCAAAACATTCCCCAACATAAACCAAAGCAGGATCCTCTATGACTCACCTCCCAGCATATCAGAAATAAAAGCACGAATAAACAAATGAGACCTAATTAAAATTAAAAGCTTCTCCACAACAAAGGAAACTATAAGCAGGGTGAAAAGACAGCCTTCAGAATGGAAGAAAATAATAGCCAGTGAAGCAATGGACAAACAATTAATCTCAAAAATATACAAGCAACTCCTGCAGCTCCATTCTAGAAAAATAAATGACCCAATCAAAAAGTGGGCCAAAGAACTTAACAGACATATCTCCAAAGAAGACATAAAAATGGCTAACAAACACATGAAAAGATGCTCAACATCACTCATTATTAGAGAAATGCAAATCAAAACGACAATGAGGTACCACTTTACACCAGTCAGAATGGATGCAATCCAAAAGTCTACAAGTTATAAATGCTGGAGAGGATGTGGAGAAAAAGGAACCCTCTTACACTATTGGTGGGAATGCAAACTAGTACAGCCACTATGGAAAACAGTGTGGAGATTCCTTAAAAAACTGGAAATAGAACTGCCATATGACCGAGCAATCCCACTGCTAGGCATACAGACCGAGGAAACCAAAATTGAAAGAGACACATGTACCCCAGTGTTCATCACCATATTGTTTACAATAGCCAGGACATGGAAGCAACCTAGATTGCCCATCAACTGACAAATGGATAAGAAAACTGTGGTACATATACACAATGGAATATTACTCAGCATAAAAAAAAAATTCATTTGAATCAGTTCTACTGAGGTAGACGGAACTGGAGCCTATTGTCCAGAGTGAAGTAAGCCAGAAGGAAAAACAACAATACAGTATAC